>CM055968.1:12067500-12435000 GCA_029531755.1 Holothuria leucospilota | reverse complement strand
TCTCAAATCTCATGTGCACCGAAGGTGCACCACGAGCGCGAAGCGCGAGTTCCTACGCGTGGGGTTCATGGGCCCGCGTTAGGGCCCCTGGCGGGGTCCAAGGGCGGAGCCCCGGTGGGGGTACAGGGGGCGAAGCCCCCGGAAGCTCTTGCAATATTGCATTTTAAGAGCACAGAAACCGACTCCAGTTCTTACTGTCAGTGAGATTTTATATCTTTTCATGTTGCATGGAATTTGATGTGTATGGCTCAGTATAAGTTACTATATGTACCTGCAGAAGTTCCGTAGAATCTAAGTTATCTTGAAACTTACACGCCAACATTATGAGCCCGGTGTAGGTAACTTGAAATGACTTTTGCCTAAATGAGTGTTTTATTTTCGTTATACGGTATTCGGGTATAGGACGTCGGATGAAACAATTGCTCGCGAAGCGCGCCAAAATTTGAATTTACATTTAAAATTATTTCTAACGGTGTCAATTCCCTTTATATGTGTCTATTAATTAGAAGGTGGATTCGATACTAAGTTTTCAGTTCTCATAAGAAGAGGAGGGTGAAAAAATGAATATCATTGCTTTTCATCCTTACAATGCTGGCTCCTCTGAAATCACGTTTATGCACACGAATAATTGGCTTATGGTAGAACCCCACCGATGAGTAACGCGAATACGTTTGGGACCTTATTGATAGTAAATCGAGCAATTCAAGGCTAAAAGTGCGCAGATCAAGTGAAAATCAAGAAATATTGAGAAGACTTTTCAAAAATCGTGAAAGATTTCGAAAGATGTTTGGTAAAAAGTGATAAAAATAAATCCGTCACTCAATAAAAACGTACCTCTCGGTAAGCGTAAACAACTGCGCGCGAAGCGCACCGAAAATTTTCGGTAAGAGCCTCCCGGGAGCTCTGCATTGATTGTACACTGAAAAGGGGGACCATCAGGACTCTAACAACCTGACATCCATATGGTGCCGGCGGGAGGTGGTGATTGGAGGAACCGCAGATAAGTGCTAAATCGTGCCTTTTAGGCAGTGGGATTTTGTATACGCTACATACAAGAGTGGGAGAGCCTTTTCTTGATAGTGCGATGCCAGGAAGGGATTTACCCTTCCCTTTGAGAAATTTTTGTTAATTTTAGGGGGCCTATATGCAAAATGGTGGTATCTTTGGGTCACGCTAAAGTGATTGTATGTTTAAAAAATGTCCACAATTTAATGAATTCTAACTGTTGTTCGGGTGAAAAAGGGGAGTAGGGGACGGTTAATATATTGTCTTCAAACCTCCTTAAGTCCCAGGAAAAATCATTGGCGTAGATCCATCTCCAAAAGTGTGTGTGTGTGTGTGGGGGGGGGACTTTTTTACATTTGTGAATTGCCGTCACAGTGGAAGAAGCAGTGGTGTTAGCTAGGATTTGCGTCACGGGGAGGCAATAAGTTTTGTGATCGTCAGCATGGAGGATGGGTCTAAGGAAAGTTTTTCTAGAACTGAATGCCCTCAGATGCGGTTTGGTGCATCAAAAGTGTAGGATTTTTAGGTTATTTTTCTTCTAAAAATTTCGTTTTCCTAGCCATAACTGCAGTCTATTCCATCATTTTTGAAAAAGTGAGGGGGACTTTTTGACGATGTCCCCCCTTCCAAAAAAGTGAGGGGGACGGGTCCCTCCGTCCCCCATGATCCACGCCCATGTGAAAATTGTATACGCAATTATACCTGCGTGGAGTCCACAGAAACTCTCTTGGACTATAATAAAATTTTTCCTTCAAATTTTAAAAGGATATCCAAGGGATATCCAAGGTTGCGTCATAGCTTTGTCAATGGTATATGAAATCGGGTGTAAACCCTGTCGTATGCGCGCGAAGCGCGTCGAAATTTTGAATAGAATATTTAGTCCATGACAAAACCTGCATTCAGAACCTGCATCGGACACTGTCACTTTCCCACAACCTATGCTGTTCAGAAACGAATCTTGTGACTGACAATTCTTAAAAAGCACTTTTGCTCCTTTGTTCCCCCGTGAGTAGTTACCGAAAGCTATTGATAATAAGGACAACTCTGACACAAGGCATTGACGCTAGCGGAGCGTGCGAAAATTTGGAATTTGTCAAGAATTTCCAAAACTTGTGATAGTTTGAAAACAGTTTGTGAAAGAAAATGGTTAGTACAAATAAAGCAATCATCAAAAGTACATCTCACCCTACACCCTCCACAGAAATCTGTGGCTTAAACGACTTTGGGGACCATTTTAAAAATTTTCAAGAATCGATGGGGGAGGGGGACATACGTCACCCATTGCTCACTGTGCCGACGCCACTGTCTGTAGCTTAAAAGCCTTTTGAGTTCATTGTAAACTTTTCAGACAGTTTTGAAATCGAATAGGGTAGGCACGCTGCCACTTTGCCTGCAACAGCTGGTGCCACTGTGCACAATAGCACGTCACCTGACAGCTTGTCTTCTGTATTCATTCTGCAAGGTCTGTATGGCGAAAACTTTGCCTCTCAATCCCTCTAGATTACAAAAAAATTCCCTCTTTAACACAAAATTGCTACTAAATTTCAGTGCAGCTAGCAGGACCCATACTGCATATGTCACGATGTTTACTTATATACATCTAAAGAGATAATCCAGCTATAGCTCCACCCAACCTCCACAGAAATATATACTTTGAATACGTTCTTAGACACTTTTATTCATGTTTTGCTCTTAATTTTTCTTTCTCCTTTTCTTTTTCTTCCTTTTTTTCTCCTTTCGTTTTTTTTTGGTGGCGGGGGGGGGGGGCTGGCCCCCCAGATCCGCGCCTGTGAGGTATTTCTAATAATCTTATAGTCATAACATCGTTTTTACGTGTTCGTAATTAGGGAATTTGAACTAGTATCATTACTGTAAGAGTTACCGTATGCATGTGAAAAAATAAATGTTGTTCTTTATAACTTTATCTTTGGAATGGCAGGAAATTCAAGACTAAATTTTCGTTGGTCACGAAACGCCGAACACAATTTGGAGGCACCGCCCACCGTCTACTTAGCTTACGAGGTTTTCGTATTCGTTGTGGCTATTTGCCCGACAGTCGGGCAAATTGGAAGTTTAGTTTTTCTTATTTTCCCGACAGCAATCGACCAATCATATCACCCCAACGCGTACGAGCTTGTGACGTAGGAAATGTTAGTTGGCGCGGTGTGGTGTGCGTGTGTAGGCCTACCACAGAACAATTATAATTCTGTGGTGTGTACGTACGTACGTGTGGTTACTACTTACAGATCAGCACACTGGACTTCCATAGCTTCGATGACTTATCAGAGTACAGTACTCAGGACAAAATTCCAGAAAATTCCCATTGAGTCTCATCGGATTATTTTAAAAACTATCAGAAGAAACGTTTTCTGTGTTTAGCATATAGTTGTTTGTAGGACAGTAGAAACATCAAACAAGAATATAAAGGAAGGAAACAAGAAATGCAATCTGAGGAGCTTTGCACTCAGTAGTTGTCTGCATGTTGCAAATTTAACAAAATCCTGAAGTCGATCCGGAATAGGCTTCAAACTGTTATTTGGTGGCACCATTTTTCTTCTAGCGAACTTCTCATTTTCAAAAAAAAAAAAAAAAGCTTGACTTGCGCACGCCACTGCTCCCTAGGCTTGCCGGTAGGACAAATAAGGACCATTAGTTTCCCGACATACAATTCAAATATTTTTTGAGGCTACAGACTTAGAATAGCCCTGTTACTTTCGTCCACAGTCGGGAAAATAAGGAAGTCTGTCCAATCATTTTCCCGACTGTCGGGAAAATAAAGTTAACCTTATTTTCCCGACATACTATTCAAGTATTTTTAGAGGCTAAATTTAGGATAGCGCCACCACTTTGGCCAATCGTCGGGAAAATAAGGAAGAAAAGTCGTGTTATTTTCCCGACTCTCGGGTAAATAGCTTCCACCTTTCGTATTTCACCTCTGATAACCTCATACGACCTTTGACCTCCAAAAAAATCGATAGGGTTCCCTCTCTTTAAAAGAAACACATCTTTATGCCAAGTATGAAAATGATCCATCATCCCCTGTCTTGAAATATCGTGCTTTTTAAGGTCTTCGATTTTTAACCTCTGGTGACCTCAAATGACCTCTGACCTCCACTGAAAACAATAGGGTTCTTCCTTTTAATATGATAAAGTTTTCTATCACGTATGAAGATTATCCATCATTGCTATCTTGACATATCGTGTTTACAAGCAATTTTAAGAATTTCCTATTTGCACCATGGGTGACCTCATAACATTTGACCTTAACCAAAATCAATACGGTTCATCTTTTTACTACAATACATCCACATGCGAAGTATGAAAGGCATCCATTTTTCGTACCTAGAGATATTGTGTTTACAAGATTTTCAATTTTTGACCTCTGGGTGACCTCACATGACCTTTGACCTCCACCAAAACAATAGTCTTCTATCTTGACATTTCGTGTTTGCAAGCAAAGCGTCACAAACACACACATGTACACACCCCCACACACGACATCACCATCATATAGATTCCTTGCCTGCCTTCAAAAAACTGATGTAGTAAGTTTATCATTCGATTGCAGAAACTTTTCTACAACATTTAAGAATTAGTACTTATTTAGTTATTTCCGTAGGTTATGTTCATGTTTTGGTTCGCATCCATACTCCCACCTGTTAAAAATGTGAAGCGGCACAACTATGGTGTGCCTACACATTACTTAGTATCAAAGATACGACTTCTTGAACTTCATCTACACCAGTTTCGTAACTAAAATAGTTGCCACCAGTTTAGGAAATGTCATCCTGAATGAGGATGAAGGGGAGGCAGTGTACCCTTCCCTGAGGGAAATTTGTTTATTTAAGATGGCTTACATGAAAATTTCTTTGATTAAGCTTTGGATTGATATCATGTTTAAAAATATCAATCTTAAGTTAATTTCCTCATTACATGGCTGTGGCATGGTACTCTTGTAAAGCTGGTTCCCACTGTCGGCCGTCCCTCTACCCCATTTAGAAAAGCATGACATAAAAGGACCGTAGCCTGAGCGAAATCTCTAGGGGGCAGTTCATGATACTATCTAAGCGTCGCACCAAATGGTATGCCTACAGATAGTTAACAACCAGGCGGACCCTTCCTTTTTCACATGTTCTGGGTACCATCCCCAAGGGAGATGAGCGGAAGAGAATGAGTGAAGGGGTATATGTAAGGTCTGGCTTAGGTTCAAGCTATCGTTGGCAGCTTTGAACTGATTATATTTTTATTAATTGTTATAGTTTAGTGATATTATTCATATTTTATGGCTGCGCGGAAGGCAGGAGGTGCTAAGAGGAGGGGACGACGTCCTATACTGTTTGAGAAATTTTTGTGTTTGTGAAGTGTATTGGATGCAAAAGTGTGCCATCTTCTAAAGCTTCGTAAAACTTTGAATTGATTATATCTTTAGGAATCCTCATTATTGATTGATTTTTTCTATCCCGTTAAGGTGTACTGGAAGCGGATATTGCCAAAGAGGAGGGATTACACCAGTACTCTTTGAGAAATTTTTCTTATTCTAAGCTCTCCTAGATCCAAAATGGTGTTATCTTTGGTGAAGCATTGGACTCATAACATGATCCAAACTTCTAATTAGTTATTGAATCCTTCGGCTGTGGCATTCATTGCACCCCTACAAGGCTGTCACTGGGTGCAGACTTCCACCTCGCACTCTTAGTGCGACACTGGGACAGCCACCATTAGTTGGTGCGTAGCCATAGCGTAGGCCTTGCAAGAAAATGGGAGGGGGAAATGACACATTTTAGACCATAAAAGTTGCATCTAAGCATTTTTTACTTTTAAATTTCATGCTTTAGAAACAAATTTAGATTTCAAGAAGGAAAGTTAGATTTTATTTAAAGGGGAAATGCAGTCACCCCAATTTGAATTAGTGTACCCTGGCATCCTATTTCATCAATGGCTCTGGAAAATCATGTTACAATATGTTTCTCACTGCATCAGTTGAGAAATTTACGTATAGACTAACTCCTTGGTTTACCCTGAATATGCAATATTTATGTTCTAACATATCATGAAAGATACTTGAAGTGAAATAGGGGTTTTTTGTGAGATTTAGCTGTTGTTCAAAATAAATGTGCGTCGGCTGCTTATTCCCTTAAATTGAAAGTTACTTTATAAGCTCATTGACTTTAGCTAATAATTAAAGGTAATCATTGGCTATTTTATCTTTAGCCAGTGTATATGGTGGTGTATTCAAGCGGTGTTTTTTGAAGGGGAAGCTGGTTTATTTGTCAGGTAGGGAAACCCACATAAACACGCGTCCATGGCGGGGGTCCGGGGATCTCCCCGGGAATTTTTTTTTTTTTTTTTGAGAAAAAGAACCCTTAAATGCAATTTTCCAGGTTTTGGGGGCCTTGAAATCATAATTTGGACAGTGAAATTTTTAGCATTTCTGTATATTTTCCCAAGTATAGGCCAACTTTCATTTACGATATGGAAATCTCAGAGGGGCAGTAACCCCCCCCCCCCGTCCCCGCAGGCTACGGCCCTGCATGAGTCCTTGTTACTTGCCTTCCTCTTTTACTTAGTTCCCAAATGATAAATGATTTTCGACTACATGAACATTTCGAAGTGATAAGAATGACAACAGGGAACGAATACAACAGCAGATTAAGGTTCAGGATAATCAACTACCCAAAGTGTAAAATTTAACTAGTCATGCTCTCTGTATTGATCACGTAGTTATGTTACGCTTCTTACCTGTAGCAACCACGAGTGTATTCAAGAATTGCAGTTCTCCTCAATATGGAATAATTGGACAATCACACGTCATCAAATGTACCATAGAAATTGATTCTGAGGGGATTTATTGGTTTGAGCAATCCAACGAACGAGAGCCTGTTATACGATATGAAGACGAAACAAAGATTGGACGTGGATATGACAATCATGAATATGATATAGAAAACGATGGTTCTTTGCGAATAAACGAGGTTTCTAAAAAACACCAAATGTTTTATAAAATTGTAGTCATCGACAAGGTCTTCAGAATTTATGAAAGGCAAATCAGATTTGTCGTGCATGGTAAGTAAGTTAGGTTTTGGTTTTTAAATCTCATTGCCATAACTAGGACAGTACTTGGCCAATGGCAGAGCGATTAACTATTGCAGACAATAAAACTTTTCTCTCGAAGCTGTTACCACAAGTAAACTATAAGTTCGTGACTGACATCAGACATGTTACACAAGTCGGTTTAGACTTGTAATACACATGGACAGTTTTAAAATGAATAACCTTCTTCCTGTTTTCTTCCTCAGAGGAGAGTTTCGAAGAAATTCCTTTCACAGACCCTTTTCATCAGTTTGGATTAGTAGGAAAAAGTGCCATCATAAAATTAAGTATCCCTTCTAACTTTCAAGGAGTTTATTGGTATGACGAGCGGGACACACAAGATCCATTTATCCGATACGAAGAAGAGACGAAGCTGGGAAGAGGATACGATGACGGGGAATATGATATCTTCCCCAATGGTTCCCTCAAAATAAAAGAAGTTACCATAAACCACGATATGGTTTACAGCGTCGTTGTCATTGATAACAGTTACAATACCGAAGAATATAAAATTACGTTTACCACAGTTGGTAAGATAGCTTGTACAAGCAATAATCTAACTTTTTTTGGTGTAGTAAAAGACATATATAATGCATCAACGAAAACTAATTGTAAGTCTTGTCATCAGATGTGTAATCTACTACCGCTTCAATGGAAAGTAAACCATTCCTAGGATCATGAAAATGAATCATGATTCTAAAGAGATACAACGATACATCAATTTTGTTTAATGTTTAATTTATGTAAGATTTTACTCATCCTTTCCATGCGCACGATTGCTACGGCAATCGCAACATGTGTACAATCATATAATGTAAATTATGGAAGCAGTCAAAATAAAAAATTGAAAGTGTCATGAATACTTAATTTTTCCCAATTTCTTCAAATTAAAGTGTACCCTGAGCAACTTGGGCCACGAATAACCAACTGCACGACTAGGACTTTTTGCCATGCTTATGTCGAAGACTTGAATAATCTTCGCTGTAGTGTATTCGGAGCAAGACCGGCTGTTCATTTGGAGTGGTTTCAAAAGATCACAGAGGATGAACTTTTTCTTTTGGCAAGTGAATACACACATGAACCAAACGACCGGTCGTCGTATCTTTTTGACTCATCTGTGATCCTCCCAGGAGAGAGAGTTCCTAATATTATACCGTCTGTCTTTGTATGTAAAGGCACAGGTCCAGCTATTAAATCAAATATGACATTTCAACAAGTACTTTTGGTTGAATCCAAAAAATTTTATGATGAATTAGAAAACTTGACCATTAGTTCTGAAAAAGTCATTAACGTTTTAAACAAGGAAAATGTTTCCCTTCCTTGTCAAACAGTCACCGAAGAGTCGCTGATTATTTGGCGTAGAGGTTCGTCTGTGAATAAGTTACATACAATCTTATATAGCTTTTATGGAAATGAAGTGAGGGATGTTAATTCAGAGACTGGAATAAACAAGACTGGTCACCTTTTTCTGTTTAATGTAGAGTTATACCTGGAAAAAGTGTTCGTGTGTATTGCGATAAAGAATAATGACAGTAATGTGGGACAAATCTTTAAAATCAGCGTTGACGGTAAGTGACTTGATTATTTTTAAGTAAACACGCGGGTTCTTTAGCTACATTGAAAGTGAAGTACATGATTTATCCACACGACTATAACGACCATGGTATCTTGGGACAGCAGGTCGTATCTTTGACAAGTGGTCAGATTTACTCTCACTTTGATACATTATCTCTCTGCGTTTCACATCATTATCCTCAACAACCCATCATACATGAATACTTTTTATTTCAATAAATGCTACTTTTTGCCACGAAGTATTTTCCACATAGGAAGACAAAATGTCAAGTTTATCTAAAATTGCTGTTTACATTTATCAATTTACTGGCATGGGTGGTTAGGTAAGGATTTGGTAAAAGGACAATATTCTTCATTCCTGAGGGCACACACTGACCTCAGAGCCCCGAAGGCGTTCGGAACAATTCGGAAAAAATGAATCTCTTATATGTGATGACCGTGGCTTCAACGGCTTTGAACTATTAAATCTTAACAATAACATTTACAGCATTTTCATCAGCAAGAAACGGAAAATTATTACTTCAGAACAAATGCATGAAAATTTGAAAGTGTGTCGAAGTCTGCAAAAAATAGGGACTCGAACCGATGGAGTTTCACTTGCATTTACTCTTGACTGCATTCCTCTTTTAGCTACATGTGCAGCTAGGAAATACCTTCACTGCTACAGTTGTAAAGAGATAAAAAAAAAAAACTTGGAATGGGGGAGAGAAAAAAGGGAAAAAAATGAAAGACACAAAACAATTGGAATAAAAGCGAAACTTTTTCCATTTGGCTCAGTCGTGAAAAGAGTTTTAATCCATGGATAGTATTAGCGATAATAAATAACCCAACATTAGGTAGCGATAAATTGGTTTATGGTGCAAATCGCCCGGAGTCTTTTTGATTTCTTGCCAAAGGCGAAAAGAACCTTTGCAATCACGCTGGCGAGTGTGTGTGCGTGTATACAGGGTGTTTGTGACCCTAGCGTGTATACACACCTCAAGAAAGCAATGATGGATATTTTTTACTTAGTGTGTAGATTTATCACAATAAGAGGAAGGACCCTTTTGTTGTTGGTAGAGGTCAAAGATCATTTGTGGTCACCAGAGGTCAAGAACCTAAAATATTACTAAAACGATACCTCAAGGTAGAAAGCACGGCTCCTTCGTATACGTAGATTCTCCATACGTAATGGTCAGTAAATGGGCCCTATCGCTTTTGGTGGAGGACAAATAAATTCTGAAATCACCGGAGGTGAAACTACGAAAACCAAGACAATTGCTTGTAAACAGGCTATCTCATGATATGAATTACGGATACTTTGCAACTTGGCAAATTGATTTGTCATATTAAGAGAAAGAACCCTATTTTTAGAAAGGTCAAAGGTCATTTGAGATCATCAGAGGCCAAAACCGAAAACCTCGTGCATGGACACTATATTTCAAGATAGGAAATATGGACACTTACAATACTTCGTTTATAGATCAGTAGAGTAACTGGGGTGATAGAAGTGGGGGGGGGGGGCAGGGATGAAAATAAGGTAAATGTACCGACAGCGTAAAGTCAATGTACCGACAGTTTTTCAGAGGGTTATCACTTAACAAGTCACACCTGCACCCGTGACCCCCTCCATCCACCCAGGGGTGGCGCCAGGATTTGACCGACGGAGGGCAGACTCCCAAACGGGAGGGACAACGACGCCGAGCCCCGACAGCCCCGATAACGTCGAGGGGTTGGTGTACTACACCATGCCATTGCGGGACATATATTGCATAAAATTTGTATAAACTAGAGAGAAATAGTTCTGCGCTGATTTAATGTTTTCCCGAAATCTAAACTGTGAAAAAACGCGCGAAGCGCGCGAAATTTTTTTTTTCGGGTAAGCCGATACTAAAAAGAATTTATACTTATTTAAAGCTTATATATAGGTCAATTGTCCTGGCAGTTGGGCCGTGTCGGGCACAACTTACATTGTAACCTACTTCCCTCCTCGAGTCACTAGCCGTACCGCACGACAGACACAAGAGAACATTAACTAAGTTTAATGAAATGAGATACATAAATCCATGTATTCTACTTATTAGGTTACTTGAAAAGATGGAAAGGGTTTGTGCTAAATTTAGCTATAAGTAACGGAACTGAGGAAGAGTGGGTAAAGCGTACCGAAAATTGCAAAGCGTGCGAAGCAGGAGAAAATTTTTAGTAGGCCTACAATAAAAACGTACTCAATCATTAAGAACAAAAAGAAAAAATAAAAAACTGTAGGGGCTGTAGACCGTATCGGGGATAATATACATTGTATCGAAACCATCTGGACACCTTCTGAAATAGCCAAACTTTGCTCCGTTCCCTCAACAACTGACCCTACACCATGACACACGCAAGAGAACAGTAACTATAGGCTTTGCGATACGGGATGAAATTTACGACCTCTACAAAAATTGTGCACTCTGCCTACATGTTGCTTGGTAAGGTTGACAGGAATTATGCTATTTAGCTATATGGAATATGGAACTATTGGAGAAACTGGAGTGACTCTACAGCGCGCGTATAGCGCGCCGGAAATTTTGGGTTCTTACTAGAGAAATTGTCCTCTTGAGAGCAAAAACAGGTAAACCGTCGGGGAGACTAGTCACCGTCCACACCGGGCGGATGTACCAACAAGATCAGCAAATGTACCGACAGACCATCCCAGGACGACAAGGGGGGGGGGCGAGACCGCCCCCCGGTGTCCCCCTTACGTTACGCTACTGCTATAGATTGTTCATATTACCTGGACGAACCGTATTGAACTGGTGGAAATCAAAGGCCATCTGAGGTCACCAGAGGTAAGGCTACAAAAACTTGTAAGCCGCTTGAAAACATGTTATCTCAAGATAAAAATAATGGACACTTTACATACTGGGTATATAGGTTTGTAATGTTGCGATGAAGCTTCCTAAAAACCGAAAATCCGAAAACACTATATTTTAAGATAGGAATAGTGGATACTTTCAGACGTGATGTATAGGATTTGTCATATTAAGAGAAAGATCCCCCAATGGTTTTGGTGGCGCTTCAAGGTCATCTGTGATCACCAGACGTGAAACTAAGGTAACCTTTTAAACTGCCCATTAACATGATATCTCAAGAATAGGCAGTGGGCCGTACCTCCAAATTGTGTCTATCCGTGGCCAACACAAAAGGAGATTATTTTTACCTTTCCAAGAATAAAGTTGAACAGAACAAAATATATCTTTTCATAAGTTTAACTGTAGGTGGTAAATCAATAAGTAATTCAAATTTTAATTACGTAATGATGGACCTGTGCGAAGGATGCTGTGGTCATATTATATTCATAAATACTTTTTGAGAATGCTGGCCCCTGATTGGTCAGTTACCCATGTTCTAATTGTTACGGCTTGTGGTCGCAAGTCAAACCAATAACAGCGAAAGATCACAGAAGAACGAGATTAAAATTCCACAACTTAATGATTATTTACAATCTCCTTATCTTACTTAAATTTACAATAATTAATTAGACTTACAATCCTTTAATTAATATTTGCCTGGTCTGGTCCAAGGGCTGGTGGTGCATGCACGTTGACGATGGCACAGTAGTAGACCTGCAGCGTGCTGTAGCGTAGGAACTGGTTCCACGAGCGAGTAATGACAAGGCTAGGTAGGCGATGGATGATAACAACCTCAATACACAGTGTAGAAACGGCGTAAGGCAATTTGTCACAAGTGTGAAGTGTCAGTGGCTGGCCTCATATGATTCGGTCAACAAACGGACAGCAGAATAATTAACGTCTAGACTCGATGGTGTCTCTCATCTATAACAGTTGTTGAACTGCCTTTTATATGCTAGGCTTTTAATCGAGAACTCTCCAGAATTTAACAGAAACTTCTAGTGAACACAGTCCAGCAATTACGAGAACGTTCCTTAATAGAAACTTCTAGAACACACAGTAGTTGTAAACAATTGCAGCTTCTTAGAAGTGTTGCCAGGTCGCTGCTATAATTGGGACATAACGTAAACAGTTCTCACTTCTAGACAGTTCTAGAAAGGCTGCGTTGAAGTTGAATTCTCTGGAACTTTCCATTCGCTCGTCGATGGATTCAATCCGGTGTTCCTGACGGGTCGTCTTGTAACATAATACAGTATAGAGACATAGGGTGTATGGAGAGCAAGTGTGCGATCAACATGTTCGGACTGTAGACACAGCATGCATGTACTAGCCATTGGACTATTTATAGACGAACGAAACTAACAATGGTAGCAATATTGCAATTTTTGTTCCTGCCACTGTTATCATTGAAACTAAATATGCTTAGATTGACAGTTGTTTAATGATGCATGCATGTTTAGGCAAATAATCAGCTCCTACAGTCGACATTCCTGGCTTTTCAAGAGAAAACTAGCGCAGGGGAATATCACCGTGAGTAGGCTCCCAGTCTAACGTAATAAAGTGTGTCAAAACGTCTGCTTGTTTTGGTACATTGTTGATAAGAAGAAATCATACAGCACTTCTTAACTCTAGAAGACCTTTCTCTGAGACTGACGAAAAAAATGATTTGCCAAATTTTGGTCTCAGTTTTGATCAAGTGATCTTGATAGCTAGGCCTAATATGATATCATCCAGGAGGAGATTACAGACAATAGGCCTAATAATGATCCTGATTTCTTAAGGCCTATCATGCTATTACCAGTCATTGGTGAAGGCGATCTGAATAATTGTTGTCATCAAAGACACTTGGCATGCACACCCCAAAAAGGCTAGGCCTACTAAGAATTAGGCAAAGAAGAGAACTAAGGACTCACACTAACCTCAAAAAGTCATCTTTCAGTTCCAAAAGGATAACGTTGGCCATGTATTCTGTGCACTAAAATTTAGAGAAAGCACCAAAAACCATCTAGAGGATTCCAGGTGTGACTTTCAACTTAACGTTATACCCCATAACTGTTCTAATCTATGGCCTAAGTCACTCCGGTTTCGATCGGAAGACAGTAACGTTAGGCTCATTAGAACTTGGCCTGCTTTAAAATCAGAACACTCTTACCAGACCTCACAAGGGGGAGGTCGGTTGTAATAAAGTCTTACTTATCTGTTAATTTCTTTGTTGTAAGAAACCACTATCACTTCTAACATAACACTCTTAATCCTTGACCTGTGAGGAACTTTGTCCAGTTGATTACACAACAGACAAGCTATTGACATGTCCTCTCATTGCACAGTTAAATCTTTTGTTCAGGGTACGTACAGGAAGTCTTTCTTAATTAAAGAAGGGCTGAGATGTCACCAGGAATCAATAACCATGTAGGCAGGGACCAAGTTTTATTGGATTAGGTAACAGATACACAGTTTATGGTTCCAAAAATAGGGTCTGGATCTCTAAGCAGATGAGTGCCTAATGTATTCGATATTGTCAGGGCACAGATGCACATCAACTTTAATTTCATATCTGTTAACGTTGGCAACTCCTCCGTATCGCAAAAGTGAGATAGGCCCTATGTCCGATTGTTTGCAAATGAAATGGCAATCTCAGCAAGTGCATTAGTCTTCAAACTGTACCGTTACTGATTCACCGTTTGAAAACAACGTAACGTTAGTTAGGCTAGGCCTAACGTATCCTTATTCTTTTCAACAACGTAGTAAAGCCCAGCGTTTAAGGTCGAACGTCACCATGAGCAACAGCACCACAACTACAGATCTCCAAGCTGGGATGTTCTCTATATACTGTAAATGTAATTTCAGTCGAACTGTCAACGTCTGTATACTACAAATTCGTCAAAGTAAATTGAACAGAAATCCTCATTTCAAATATAAGCTCCTTCGAAATAATCCAAAAAATGCTCATTGGAAAAGAGACAACAAGTTTTCTTGTGTAAATGAATATGACAGCCTCAGTCTATATGCGTACGCCGAACGTATACTGTATGTATAGGTCGAACACTGCAGGTAGCTAACAGGCGGCTCATACTCGATGTCAGAGTTAATTTCGTGTCGCGACACCTGCGAAACTTTAGGCAGCTTGGGAGAATAATTCATGATCAATGAAAAATTCTTAAAAAAGAAAGCTTTTTCGCCAATTCGCTTCTTCAAAATTAAAGTATTTATGAATGGGAATAAAGTCAATGGTGCCCATGTCTCTATATCAGATTCGAACAGGCTATGACGTCACGCATATAGGCAGAGACCCTCGGCTGCGCCTCGGGTCTCTCAGCCCATATACGTAACGTCATAGCCTGTTCGAATCTGATATAGAGACATGGGCACCATTGACTTTATTCCCTAATTAAAAGCAGTTCACAACTAGAACAACAATTTGCTTAAAAATACATTTTATTGTAGTGCGCGGTACAAGTGGTGGTTTGTTGTTATTCTGAGTGGGCATGTAAAAGAAAATAAGTTCTGCAGAAGGTGCACTTTGTGAAAAGGTTGCAAAGTGGAAGCTGAGACTAAGTTAGTTGTAAAGGGCAAACTGGAAGGTCTTTGGGGTGAACTGGTCAACACATGGGGGCGAACTGGCCTGTTGGGGGAAAGCTGGTAGTGGGGCCAAATGACCGTAAACCATCTAGTGGGTGGTCAGGGCCTTGATAGATGTTCCTGAAATTCAATGAGTTTTAAACAAATCCCGGTCTACTTTACTTCGTGGCTGGTCCGTGGACACACGGATTTCGTCTTCGTCAATGTTTTGATCTCAAAGCAAACTCAATCGGCACACACTACATAATAAAGACACAGCACTTACAGTACAGCAGCAGTACGTACAGTGAACGATGCAAAAGTTCTTGTTGAAAAATTTACAAGATCATGCGCCAAAAGTATATTCAGTTTTTGTTAGCTGTTTCTTATCATACTTGGGGTATAGATTTTTGATATTGAGAGGAAGACCCATACTGCTTTGGTTGAGTTTAGATGGCATGTGAGGTCACCAGGGGTAATAAAAATGTGTGACAAAAAAACTCAAGGTAGGAATTATGGAATGCTTTTCATACTTGGAATGTGGATGCATTTTACTTAGAAAAATACCCCTTTAGTTTTCGGTCATCTGAGGTCATCTGCGGTGTAAATTGAGGTATCTCAGAGTTGGATGCCACACACTAAATTACAATAACCCCTTTTGTTTATGACAGACGTGAAAGTTCATTTAGAGTTACTATAGGGTCGTATAGTGAAACTTCAGCAGTGGCGCCGGCACGTGGGGGCATGGGGGGCGCGTGCCCCCCAATCGATTTCAGAAAAAAAATTTTTTGAAAATTTTAAAATGATCCCAAAAGGCGTTTAAGCTAAAGATTTCTGTCTGGGGTAGGGTGAGGTGTGTTTTCAACCGAGTGATGGATCTATTGTAACCATTTTCCATCACAAATGATTCTCAAACTATCAGAATAATCGCAATCCTTCGCAAACTTTCAAAGTTTTCGTGCGCTTCGCGCGCTTCAAACCTTACCTCAATATTGTCCTAATTATCAATAAATCCGGTAGCAACTCCCGCAGAAGCACAGCAACAGCAGCTGAAAGCTGTTTACGAATTCTCAGGTAAACTTGGACTGGCTTTGTGATTGGCAAATAGATTTGTTGGGGAATTGAAAGTGTCTCGATGCAGAGCATGAATGCAGGTTTTGTCATGGTTATCTTATTTAATGAAAAATTTCGGCGCGCTTCGCGTGCATTCGTCACGGTTTTCACTCCAGCTCATGACCATTATTAAGGTTATAACACATGCAACTATTCTGATCACAACACTTTTCCGAAAAACAGAAGTAAATCCCCAACATCTGTAGGGGCCTATGGGATCTTTCAGTCGAATTTGTAGTATGATGTGGCAGGTTGAAAGTGCGTATATTTGCCGTTACACATTTTTCAAAAATTCTTACCGACCTTCGTGCGCAGCCTCTACCGGTATAGATGGTGATTGTTAATACACTTACGACGTAAAAAACATTCTGAAACGCGCCTTTTAGTCCTTAACCCCTTTTGCTTTACCTATCGGGGGGGGGGGTCTAATATCACTTCCCTGCATCTATACTCTCTCTCATTCCCCATTGATGGTAGATGTTCGTCTGGATTTTCGTTCAAACTTAGTAAAAATACCATTGTTGTAACGTGCTCGACATTATACTCTATAGTATCATTTGGATGTCAGGTAATAATCATGATTTCAGTGCCCCATTTCAGGAGGCACACTATACCGGAGTCTGTCAGTATAAGATACCTTTTTATAATGCGCAATGAGACAAAGGAAAATTTTCGTAATAGTCCAAGAATGTTTCTGTGGACTCCACCCACGTATTTTGTCGTAAAAACTTTCCCCGAATAGAAGGCATTAAAGCCTAGCCAAAAGGGGGGGGGGCTTGGAGAGGTTTGTTGACAACATACCCTTCTCTAAGACAACACACTCTCCTTTTTCACCTAACCAAAATTTAGAATTCACTAAATTATGGATATTTTCCAGCCATGTATGATCAGTTCCAAAAATATCCTAAAGATAGCACCATTTTGCATCTAAGCAACCTTAAATTAACAAAAATTTCTCAAAGAGGAGGGGACACCCTCCCCTTACACCCCTCCCCCAGGACGGTACCTTTATGTAGTGAAAAAAAAAGATTCCACATTGCTGTATACCATCGCAAAGACGCACACTCTCTTCTTTCTCCTAACCAAAAATTAAATTAGAATTCACTAAATAAGGATATTTTCCAGTCATATATGATCACTTCCAAAAATACTCCAAAGATAGCACCATTTTGCATCTAGGCAACTTTAAATTAACAAAAATTTCCCAAAGGGGAGGGGGAGACCCCTCCCCCAGGACGGCACCTTTATGTAGTGACAAAAAGGACTCCACACTGCTGCGTACAATCGCAGGGGCGCACAAAATGGTACAATTTAAGCAGACTTGACGGAAAACTGAGGTGGTATTATGACATCAATCTGTTATGCCCCCCCCCCCCATCACCAAATTCCGGCGGCGCCACTGAGTGAAAGCGTCGTAAACACGAAAGATCATAAAGGATAATCTTGGCGGATCTCATAGTTTGTACGTGGATTCCTCCATATTGCATTCAATTATTCACGTGTTCTTGGTTACGGTCAAAAGTCACTTGAGGTCAAACTACGAAAACCTAAATGTAACAGTGAGGGATCTAATATGTAGCAGGTGGACGACTCATGTTGTTTCCAAGAACCCCAATGTTCTTGTTGAAGGTCAAAGGAAATTCGAGGTCACCAAGGGTCAAATCGTAAAAATATCGTAAAACATATTTCAAGAAAGATTACTTTGAGAGATGACCCTCAGTGCGACAGGGTATTTCCTTTCGGCAACACTCTAAAAAATATCTGGTGAAATTTTCACCAGATTCCGTGTCCATATGCCACCCAATCAATCCTGGTTAATTTAACCAGGAATTCTTATTCGACTTAACGAAAAAACTGGATAAAAACTAGAATAATGACCAGGTATTTGGTTAAATTCACCGGTGTATTGGCTCGCATGTCCATTATTTTCTGGTGAAATAAATAATCACGGACTGGTGAAATTTCACCAGACCTCTTTAGAGTGAAGGTATCACTAAACCTTTGGGCTTTCTGGTTCGTGAATGTACCTAGTGCTGAACTGCATAACTGTATTTGAGCAGTTTTGTACCATTTGTTTTCTACTTGTGGTTTTAAAAGATGTGATTCCCTTCTGTTTGGATTTATGCAACTTCTGCTCTCTTTTTATGCAGGTACCGCCAATTTAAATGTTTCACAGGGGGCAACGACAGCGTTACCAACAACGCTCTCAGAAAAAACTTTAAAGGTTACGGAAATCAAAGTAACAGAACCTATGGGAATAGTTACAATAATGGAAATGGCGGAAGAGACTACAGAAACAAAAACGTCAATGTCGAAAACAGAAACAGGTCCGGCAACAGCAACTTTAAAACTCACACCAACACCAAGGATACAGGAAAATCAATTTCCCCTATTCATGGTTATTATTATTTTTATCGTAATTTTCTTGGTTGTTGTAGTGCTACTTGCTTCAGTTATATATTTTAAGAGATTACATAGCAAGGAAAGGAAAATAAAAAAAAAATCCGGGAATTACAACTCTCTTCCCCTTAAATAAGTTGCATCTGAGTTGCCTGAAGCTTTGCAGTAGCAAATAACAACGTGATGTTGAACGATGGAAACTTAACTCAGCCTGTGTAACCTTTGGCGGGCCATATGAAATATATTTACACTGTATTCAGTATTTCGTAAGGTTTCTGACATTTTGATATTTTAGCAAACTGCTTTACGAATTTTCATTAACATCATTTTTTAACAGTCTTCCTTACTGCACTTATTTTGTTTTATAAAGATTTTTACTTTCTTTAAAGTTACCTTTCAACACGATAATGTCATTTTGCATTTTAGGAATATATTACCCTTCAAATATGTGCCACTTTTTACCTTTTTATTCGGATAGGAGTACAATTTCCAAAGGTACTTTACACGTATGATATAAATGCAGGCTACTATGAACATTTTTATGAGTAGTTTATGCCTATTTATTGTACAGCCACGACCTTCTAAGCCACTTTTAAAAGTGATTACTATATAGTATTTTTTAGGGCTACGGGAAGAGAAGGCATCTCACGATGCAACTGAAGGTGAAGGTGTGACAACCCATCAAGATGTAGTTCCCGGAGAAGCAGCAGCCAGTGTCATGACCCTACTACCGAGATGTTACTGCCGTCTCCTTTTGGGAAGTAGTCTATACGTTGGACTAGCTGCCTACGCGGTAATTTTTAGATTTTCCTCACAGCAGAATAGTAAATGTGCTGACAATCTATTCTAATGGCAGCACAGGGTATTAAGTAGTTGTATGTTTAAAGCATTGACTAAGGTCAAGAAGCCTCTTCTGTTCATCTAGGACCATAGAGAACCCCCTGCCAGACTGATCGTGAATGAGCACCGACAAGATGGCCTTCTCTTTTCGAAGGTCGCCCCAGTCCTGCTCCAAGACCCGAATATTTAACTTCCTCTTTTCTGACGAACGTGTATGCAACCCCAGTCTAGGAGGTAGAGGGTTTATATTCTGCTCCACCACTGCTCGACAGCTTAACCGAGCAAAGTGGACAATTTGAAAAATGAAGCCACACTGTGAGAGCTAAAATACGGCACACATGTAGGTGTCGTCGGATTTCGAGAAGACAATGGCTGGATAACGTTATGACCCCAGAGTCAGGTATCTAGCGCCTTCGACACAAAAGCGCTCTCACGTGGATTAGCATGCACATCATTGACAAAGAAGATATAGGGGGCGGTCATATTATAAGGTAAGTTTAAACGTGTACGCACGGTGGCGACACTTTACGCACAGGATGTTACTAGTGCCGGATGCACTGTCCATATTAAAAGAAGTCCGTTATACCTGACAATCAAAAACTTGTGCAAGCGTGATTGATGACGTCATAGGTGAAAGGTCAGAGGTCAAATGTCAAATTTGCTAAATATTAGTTTTTGTCTACCAATATGTTAGAAGAAGTACTAAAACTACGTGATATGCTGAGGCTGATGAGGTCATTTTTAAAATAGTGCTCTTTGTTGCTAAGGGTGGGTCAAGGGTCCAAATGTGGGTCGAAGGTCATATCTGCCTAACAAAACAGACTATAATGATCATTACACTAGACCCTTGCTCTGTGCGGAGTTGTTATTGTGGTTGTTATTTTTACATGTAATCCTCTTCAAGGATCATATCGGGAGGTACTAACCTAGTTCGCACAGGTTTTGAAAGTTAAGAATGGCTCCGTTCCATTCATGCAACTTTCATCTCCAAATTAGTGTGGGAAGGTTACCCCAAGTGTTCAAAGAAAAAAATTTCAACATTTTTCCAATGGAAAACGTCCCAAAAACTGACCTAAATTTTGTTAGCTTAGTTCTAAAGATCTAAATCGAACGTTTGCTGATACTATGATTACTCATCTTCCTAGTGCCCATTTTTGTCCATTTTGATCAGGGAGTTGCCAGGGACACCCTGCGCCGACCAGCCTGTAAGGACCTAGAGGAAACCGAGTGTTGTACAATTTCATTTCACTTATCCCAGTTTCGATTTTATTATTTTAGGGAAAACTACATCATCAGATTGAGGAAACTGTAGTCAATCAAATCATAACTTTCTGGTTGTCAAGAAATGGTTGAATACTGGAAAATAAGGAGAAACTTATGACGCCATAAATAATGTTGGGTAGTTTCACCATGGGTATTTGGCATACTATTACAGAAAGTTGGGAGAGGTTGGCCTAAAGTATTCGACAAAATAACAAAACTTAAAGACGTGTGCAATATGTGTGCAGGTCTATCCCCAGTAGTCTTGTAGGATATCGTAAAAAGTGTGTGATACAGTATGGAACTACTGCTGTATGGATACAACATGCCTTAAGGTCTTATCTCTCTAGTTACGTGTATCGAGAAAAAAAAAGAAGAATGCCATAACAACCTTCAAATGTGAAAATTACAGCTCTGCTCCCGAGGTCCGTGACATGTGTGACCAACGACAAAACCACGAAGGAGGTCTGTTGCCCAGCAGCAGGCACTAAAAAGCAATGATCATTTTTGACCAAAATGTTCAGCCATGATTTTGAGAAAAAGTTTGTCCAAACTCATCCAAAACCATACGCCTAAGTCTGATCAAGCTCACACTTAGTACTGGGTACGCACTTGACTATTAACACTTGTGTCTTGTGGTGACGTCATAGGTCAAATGTTTGGAAGTCAAAGGTCAGATTTGCTAAAAATTGGTTTTTTGATTCCTTGTCGAAGGCAGGCAAGGAATCTATGCGATGGTGATGTCGTGTGTGTATATATGTATATATGTATGTGTGTGTTTATGCGTGTGTATATATATATATATATATATATATATATAAATATATATATATATGACACTTAGCTTGAAAACACGATATCTCAAGATAGTAATGACTGACACTTTTCATAGTTGGTATATAGATTATTATTCATGTTGAGAGAAAGAATCCTATTGTTTTTGGTGGAGGTCAAAGTTCATTTGAGGTCACCAGAGGTCAAAGACTAAAAACCTTGTAAACACGATATCTTAAGGTAGAAATGACCGACTTTTTCATATGTGGTATATAGATTTGCCATGATTAGAAAAAGAATTCTATTGTTTTTGGTAGAGGTCAAAGGTCATCTTAGGTCACCAGAGGTTAAACTGCGAAAACCTTGTAAATGGCTTGTAAACACGATATCTCAAGATAGCAATGACTGACACTTCATATGTGGTACATAGATTTTTCATGTTGAGAGGAGGTTTTTGGTGAAGGTCAAAGATCATTTGAGGTCGTCAATGGTAAACAACCGAAAAGCTCGTAATCAAGATATCTCGAGAAAGAAATGAAGGACACTTTTCATATTTGGTATATAGATTTGTCATGTTAATAAAGAGAACCCTATTGTTTTTGGTGGAGGTTTGTGGTCACCAGAGTTCAGAGACCAAAACCCTTGTGAACACGATATCTCAAGATAGGAATGACCAACGCTTATAATATGACAGATTTTTCATGTTTAGGGGAAGAACCCTATTGGTTTTGGTAGAGGTCAAAGGTCATCTGAAGTCACCAGCGGTTAAACTGCGAAAACCTTGTAAATGACTTGTAAACATATCTCAAGATAGGAATGAAGGACACTTCATATTTGGTATATGGATTTGTTATGTTGAGAGGAAGAACTCTATTGTTTTTGGAAGAGGTCAAAGGTCTCTGAGGTCACCGGAGGTAAACAACTGAAAAGCTCGTAATCGCGATATCTCAAGATAAGAATGAAGGACACTTTATGTTTGGTATATAGATTTGTCATGTTAGGAGAAAGAATCCTATTGTTTTTGGTAGAGGTCGAATATCAATTAAGGTCACCAGAGGTCAAAGACCAAAAACCTCGTAAACCTGATATCACAAGATAGGAATGACCGACACTTCATATTTGGTCAATAGCTTTGTCGTGTTTAGAGGATGAAACTTATTGTTTGTGGTAGATGTCAAAGGCCATCGTAGGTCACCGGAGGTTAAAAGGCAAAGCCTTGTAAATGGCTTGTAAACACGATTTCTCAAGGTAGCAATGACAGAAACTTCTCATATTTGGTATGTAGATTTGTCATGTTGAGAAAGAGAACCCTATTGTTTTTGGTGGAGGTCAAAGCTTATCTAGGGTCACCGGGGGTCAAACACTGAAAACTTTGTTAACACCATATCTAAAGAGAGGAAACTTGGATAGACTTCATACCTAGTATGTGGATGCATTATGGTGAGAAGAGGAAGCCTGTTGTTTTTGGTGGAAGTCAAAGGTCATCTTGGGTCACCTGGGTCAAACACTGAAAACTTTGTTAACACGATATCTCCAGATAGGAATCTTGGATAGATTTCATACGTGGTAATTTGATGCCTTATGATCGGAGAAGAACCCTTTTGTTTTTGGTGGAGGTCAAAGGTCATCTGTGTTCACCTCAGTGTAACAAAGCACCTCCATTTGGCAAGGAATCACTGAGACTTTGGGCTATCTGGCTTGCCATTATTTACTCACCATGCATGCATGATCGATCACTGTTAACACAAATTAGTCAAAACGGTTTCTGAATCGACTAATCACCTTAGTCAATAACATTTGACTAAGTTTTGATCAATTGACTTATTTTCTAACAAAGTTTAAGCCTCGTTGACTAATTTTTGACTAAAAATTGTAAGTCCATTAGCGTGAAATTAGCCAGATATCATCAGAAACTAGCCATATATCGTGACTAAGGTGGTTAGGCGATTCAGACATCGTTTTGACTAATTTTTGTTTACAGCATATGTTATAGAAAGAAGTGAAAACCACATGGTGTGTTAGGATTAATATGATAAGTTTTAAAATAGAGCCTTTTGGTTGCCAAGGGTCGGGTCAAAGAGAAAATGTAGGTCAAAGATCAAATTTGCCTAAATTGGGGGAAAAGTGTGTTGCAAACTCCTCCTAAATCGGAAGTCTGTTTAAGTTCAAACTTAATGAGTAGTTATCTTGACCATAAAATTTTATGTATGGGTGATTGAGAACGTTATAGGTTTAAGGTCAGAGGTCAAAAGTGTAATTTACTATAAACTATTGTTTTTGCCTTTTTTGCCTTTAGAAAAAGCAGCAAAACCAAATGAGAAGTTAGTACTGATGACATAATTTTTAAAGGTTTTTGAATCTTTAAGGTGAGTCAAAGGGCAAAATGTAAGATAAAGGTCAAATTTGCCTCCTTAACCGTGAGCCCGATGAAGGTTAAACTTGGCGGCTAGGTCCCTGCCCATAAATAAAAAACATGAGTAGCCTCTTCGTAGGTGACACCGTCATAGATCAAACTTAAGGTAAAATTTATATATATTAGCCTTTTGCAATTACTTGCTTATGTTCGAAAATGTAATAAAACCACATTAAAACTTTTTTAAGAGAGTAAGTTTGGTTGCTTATTATGGGGTCAAAGGTTAAGATGAAGGTCGAAGGTCAAATTTGACAAAATTTTGCGCAAGAGTGTGTCGAACTCCTCCTGAATCGTACTCACGACGAAGTAGAAACTTGGTGGGTAGATACCCGACCATGAAAATTTGTGCATGCTATAATATCAGTCTTCTGACGTTCACATGCAAGTCTGACCCGAGAGCTACCACTAGACAGCTTCCTGATCTGACGTGTATAGTTCTGCCCTGATTGGCTTGAAAACAGCAGTATATACCAGTTCTTAGGTTGTCTGGAGTAAGTACAATAAAGAAGAGTCATAAAAAAGATCTTTTGCTGGTTTACAATTTAATTTAATCAAAAAACCGAAAAATATTTAATTTGCGCCGTAATGTTAAAGCATGAAAACGACTTGAAAGTTTTCCTTATTTAAGGAAAATGAATTGTGATCATTTACATATTTTGGCTTTACTTTTGTTTGTTTCTTCTTGCATAATTTGTGATTACGTTGTATACCCTGCATATTAGGTAAACAAACTTAAGAATACTTTTCTCTTAAACTTGTCCATAATAAGAACGTTATGTAATTAAGATGAAGTTACCATGACTATAGATGAAACGTATTGCTACAGGCCATTATTTTCGTGAAGTTTTAAGTGTAGTTATGCCATGATATTGAGTGCTAAATTCAGGCCAAGGCTTACATGTATGCGAAAATGTAAGTTTAACCAAAACAGTTGTTTTAGTCAGCAGTGATAGATTAAGATCCTCTGATGGAAATTCCGTTAGCATTGATTGAATATCTTTTACCGATGTCAAGATATACCTCTAAAAAGTTCTACCATTTCTGAGATTTCTCATTACCTATGCAAAAATTATGACTTGATTGTTTAACGGGGTCTGCATTTCTTATGTTAATCCTTTTATAAATTGTCTGATATGTACTTACCAGTTAGTTTCTAGTTGTTACAAGCCATTATTTTTGTGAAGTTTTAAATGTAGTTATGTCATGATATTGAGTGCTAAATTCAGGCCAAGGCTTACGTGTATGCGAAAATGTAAGTTTAACCAAAACAGTTGTTTTAGTCAGCAGTGATAGATTAAGATCCTCTGATGGAAATTCCGTTAGCATTGATTGAATATCTTTTACCGATGTCAAGATATACCTCTAAAAAGTTCTACCATTTCTGAGATTTCTCATTACCTATGCAAAAATTATGACTTGATTGTTTAACGGGGTCTGCATTTTTTATGTTAATCCTTTTATAAATTGTCTGATATGTACTTACCAGTTACTTTCTAGTTGTTACAAGCCATTATTTCCTAAAGTTTTAAATGTAGTTATGCCATGATATTGAGTGCTAAATTCAGGCCAAGGCTTACATGTATGAGAAAATGTAAGTTTAACCAAAACAGTTGTTTTAGTCAGCAGTGATAGATTAAGATCCTCTGATGGAAATTCCGTTAGCATTGATTGAATATCTTTTACCGATGTCAAGATATACCTCTAAAAAGTTCTACCATTTCTGAGATTTCTCATTACCTATGCAAAACTTATGACTTGATTGTTTAACGGGGTCTGCATTTCTTATGTTAATCCTTTTATAAATTGTCTGATATGTACTTACCAGTTAGTTTCTAGTTGTTACAAGCCACTATTTTCGTGAAGTTTTAAATGTAGTTATGCCATGATATTGAGTGCTAAATTCAGGCCAAGGCTTACATGTATGCGAATATGTAAGTTTAACCTAAACAGTTGTTTTAGTCAGCAGTGATAGATAAAGATCCTCTGATGGAAATTCCGTTAGCATTGATTGAATATCTTTTACCGATGTCAAGATATACCTCTAAAAAGTTCTACCATTTCTGAGATTTCTCATTACCTATGCAAAAATTATGACTTGATTGTTTAACGGGGTCTGCATTTCTTATGTTAATCCTTTTATAAATTGTCTGATATGTACTTACCAGTTAGTTTCTAGTTGTTACAAGCCATTATTTTTGTGAAGTTTTAAATGTAGTTATGTCATGATATTGAGTGCTAAATTCAGGCCAAGGCTTACGTGTATGCGAAAATGTAAGTTTAACCAAAACAGGTGTTTTAGTCAGCAGTGATAGATTAAGATCCTCTGATGGAAATTCCGTTAGCATTGATTGAATATCTTTTACCGATGTCAAGATATACCTCTAAAAAGTTCTACCATTTCTGAGATTTCTCATTACCTATGCAAAAATTATGACTTGATTGTTTAACGGGGTCTGCATTTTTTATGTTAATCCTTTTATAAATTGTCTGATATGTACTTACCAGTTACTTTCTAGTTGTTACAAGCCATTATTTCCTAAAGTTTTAAATGTAGTTATGCCATGATATTGAGTGCTAAATTCAGGCCAAGGCTTACATGTATGAGAAAATGTAAGTTTAACCAAAACAGTTGTTTTAGTCAGCAGTGATAGATTAAGATCCTCTGATGGAAATTCCGTTAGCATTGATTGAATATCTTTTACCGATGTCAAGATATACCTCTAAAAAGTTCTACCATTTCTGAGATTTCTCATTACCTATGCAAAAATTATGACTTGATTGTTTAACGGGGTCTGCATTTTTTATGTTAATCCTTTTATAAATTGTCTGATATGTACTTACCAGTTACTTTCTAGTTGTTACAAGCCATTATTTCCTAAAGTTTTAAATGTAGTTATGCCATGATATTGAGTGCTAAATTCAGGCCAAGGCTTACATGTATGAGAAAATGTAAGTTTAACCAAAACAGTTGTTTTAGTCAGCAGTGATAGATTAAGATCCTCTGATGGAAATTCCGTTAGCATTGATTGAATATCTTTTACCGATGTCAAGATATACCTCTAAAAAGTTCTACCGTTTCTGAGATTTCTCATTACCTATGCAAAACTTATGACTTGATTGTTTAACGGGGTCTGCATTTCTTATGTTAATCCTTTTATAAATTGTCTGATATGTACTTACCAGTTAGTTTCTAGTTGTTACAAGCCACTATTTTCGTGAAGTTTTAAATGTAGTTATGCCATGATATTGAGTGCTAAATTCAGGCCAAGGCTTACATGTATGCGAAAATGTAAGTTTAACCTAAACAGTTGTTTTAGTCAGCAGTGATAGATTAAGATCCTCTGATGGAAATTCCGTTAGCATTGATTGAATATCTTTTACCGATGTCAAGATATACCTCTCAAAAGTTCTACCATTTCTGAGATTTCTCATTACTTATGCAAAAATTATGACTTGAATGTTTAACAGGGTCTGCATTTCTTATGTTAATCCTTTCATAAATTGTCTGATATGTACTTACCAGTTAGTTTCTAGTTTGGTTTTTAGTGCCCACATTTTCAAAGTAGTAAAACCGTCTTCCAAAATAAACACCTCCTTGCATGTCACCATTACAACTGTCCTTGGAATAAAGTTTAAAGAAAACAAAGGATAACATAGACCTCACGAGTCCCTCTTTCCATGTCACAAATTTGCATATGTAGCTCATGTTTATTCTTATTATAAGTGAAAAAACATTTATTGTCTTGTAAAATTATCAATAATGGATGGATTTTGATAAAAAAAATGTGGCAATTTTGAATGTTTTTAATGCTCTTTAAATCTAATAGGCAGGGGAGACATTAACATCTCCACAGACCTTCAATATTCATGGTAAATACGAACACCATGTTTTGCATTTTCATGCAATAGATGCTATGAGTCTGTCTGAATGTGTTTTAAACGGCTATGGTAATCTCGAAAAATATATTGCAAAGACTGGCCTTAAAAAACAGCCACAGCAAATAATGTGATGGGAATACTAGGCTATCTAGTATGCGGCTGGAGCCATATTGTTACGCAATTGATCTCTCTCTCATTATTGCAAAATTTGCTTTGACTATATTGTCTGGGGTTAAAGATATAGCTGAGATAGCATTTATATATATTGTGCCAAAATATGATATTAGAGAACAAAAGCGGACAAAGCGGACAAAGCAGGGATCATTAGGGGCAGTTACCCTATCCCCAGAAATATTCACAGTAAATTTTTATCACATCGATATTTCAGAGCTTTGGTTATTAAAAATGCCAAAAGGTTGTTTAGCTGTAATTTAATATTTATAAGACGCGAAAAATACCATTACGGGCAACATGGGCGTAGGAAGTGTGGGGGGGGGGGGGTTGGGGCTGGGGGCTTTAGCCCCCCCCCCGGAAAAACTGTGGGGCTGAAGTATGCTTCAGCCCCCAAGATCCAAGGGCAAAAACCCTTATTTGTCTCTTCTGTAAGAAATGTCAAAAATTTGCAGTAATTTTCCTTAAAGTTTGTCCAAAATGTTGCACGAAATTGCATGTGAGGACCCTCAAATACCCAAACATTTTCCAAAGGGGAGGATGTCCCCCTCCCCTTAGACCCCTTCCCCCGGAAGGCGATCCGAAACAAGGTTCAACCCCCCAGTCTCGAAAAGCTTCCACGCCTATGACGGGCAATACGGGAAACAAGTGTTTCTTTTTACACCAAACGAGAACTGATGATGGAACTCTACTTATTGTGTTGTCCCCCCCCCCCACCGAACAAATTTCTACGAACTGCCATGCCTATATGAGAGTGACCTAAACCGTGAGTTTTATCGATTGTCAACTGTTTGTAGCTTTGAAAAAAATCGGTTCTTTCAAACCCCATAGTTTAAACGGATATATGCTTCTGGTCGAGACAATGATCTAGCCTGGCGTAACTTTCTTTTCGAAAAATGCTCTAGTTGGACTGTGGAATATCATGGAGCATATGAAGACAGAAGACTTTTTGCACGGGGAGATTGGCTAACTGCAAAGCGCCGCCATCAGCTGTCGTTTAGACTAACCAGAAACAATAACCCCCAAAATGTTCCCCATTTTGCCAGACATTGCATTTCCCGTGCCTTAAAAAGTTGCAACTAAAAATCTTTTGAAGAAGCTTTAAAAGACCGATGTGATCAAAATTTACTCTGCAAATTTCTGGAGGGCTACTGCCCTTACTGCCAACCCCTTCCCGCCCCTGCCTCTGCTGTGTATGGCCATGACTGTGATGTCTGGGCCACTATAGATTCCACCACTTTTTTATTTTATCATTTGACAATGTGCTAGACTTGTTTTTGATTCTTAATGACAGTCTATCAAACATTATAGGGGAAAGAGATCGAAAAGTGACCTTAGAGAATTTTTAAGTGTACTTAAAAAATCAACTACTTCATATTGATACAGTCATGGAAAGTTTGTAAACTGTAAATTTGTTATCTCAGAGGTGAATGTTAATAACATATACTGTAATTTCTAGTCCATGAAAGAGTTGATCATAGCCGATGGATCTGAAACCAATATACATGTGAGTGTACACAGTAATTTTATGATCACACTCTCAAACTGAAACCGCATTGTGACAAAATATTTCACTTTTGCAAGGAATCACTAAGCCTTTGGGCTTTCTTACTATGTAATACTATGTTTTTCTGCTGTTTAGAATATTTTCAGTGTTTTAAATTAGCCGTTGAGTTTCATTTTAAAATGGTCTCCGAACCACTTCAGCCACTACTCCCTTAGTTGGTCACTTAGTACATGCACGCTTCAGTAAAGTGGCTAAAACGTTACAGTAGATGTTTGCATTCAAGAAAAGCCCGGCATACCTGGTCTTATTTTGTAAAGCAATTGGATATTCCATTTTCATTTATCTACATATTAAAGCGACAAAGGTAGTATCTTCCTTAAATTTATCTCTTCAAATCTCCATTAGTGTACAACACTGCCATACATTGTCAATTTACATGCAGTTCACAACATACGCTCTTGGCAAGATTCATGAATCTTCCTTCTAACTACGTATGAAATCTTTACAATGACGGCAGTGATCTTTATGAATGCAGACATACAGTTTAATTGAGTAGTACAGTGTAAACAAGTTAAAACATTCTTTTGGGAATGTGTAGTTGCTTCAAATAAGTTTACTTTGAACTTTAAATTATTTGTTATCGTTTTTAACTTGAAACTGTTTATTATCATTCATAACAATTTGTAGTGATAAACTTCATCAACTGCTTTCTTGAAATATGCTCTGTACTGGATCTAAGCTTACACTAAAATAATAAAACAGTTATCACGTAACAATGAAATTACATCACATGTTCCTTGCTATCAGAAAACTCCATGGGAAGGCTTCACATAAAATTGTGAACTTCTTTGGCGGTCTTCAGTGTATTGTGTCTCATCTCCTTACACCAGGGAGTTCAGTGTCTAACGATTCCCAGATTACATGTTATGCATAGAAAAAAGAGATATCGTAGTTAATTGTACTCTACTCCACCTTTCAATGGAAATGTGAAAATGTGTTTGACTGTCTGGGTGTACTTGACAGTATGCTGGAAATACCCATAAAACATTAAGGTATGTTAAGACTCGTTTTAAGACAAGCTTTAAAGTGCAAAGAATCCTATTATAACGTCAAACTGGCCAAAGTTTGCAAAAAAGTGTTAAAAATTACTCCATAACGACCAAGTTCAGCCTTGGCGGATAGCAGGAGCGTAGCTACGAGGGGCCTGGAGGGCCTGGCCCCCAGATGTTTGTTAGGCCCCCAGAAATGGTGTGTGTCCTAATAAAATGTGCAAGAATTAAGGACCGCGATCAGTGCCGTGACCCACCATTTGATACCTGGGCCCCCTAAAAACTTCATCCTAGCTACGACCATGGCGGATAGGCAGGCATCTGGCTGTATTAACCTGTGCGTGACTAACTTATGGCGTCATAGGTCGACCGTCACACGACCTTATATTGTTTTTTCCATAATCTGCTTATCAGTACGTTGAAAGAACTATAAGAGCACAAGGTGTAAAGAGAATGATGAGGAAAATTTTTAACATAGTTCTTCACATTTGTAGATTCTAAGGATAGAACTCAAATGTCAAATATAAATCAGGAGTCAAATTGATTTAAATTGTACGGAAAAGTTTGCGGCTAAGCGTTCTGCTATCAAGATAAAAACCAGTGGATAGGAAGATCTGCTTGACCATAAAACTTGTGCATTTCCATTAGTGATCAAGTATATCGGCCTATAGGAAAATTTGGTTAAACCATTGTCTCTACTCAATAGTAGAACGTTGGAGAACTTTATTACACAGAAAATATGGAAATGAGTTTTGCAGATCCATGAGTTGCCTCCTTGTAAGATTTGTGCCTCGTCCCACAGTTAGAATACGTAGATTCAATCTGAGGAATTAATGATTTTTTCATCATCTTAACTCTTACACATGTCATGCAGCATGATTTTGATTTTTTAAGAACGTATTCATAAATTGTCTGAACTGCATTTAAGTGCGGCAGACCTGCAGGTACAAAACTATTGCTTAACGGAGAACCCCAAAAGGTAAACAACACAGGCTTTCCGGTCCAGTTCAGTTGGTCCCCGACAAGAGCTGACGTATGTTTTACGTCACCGCACTCGTTCGATCTCGTCGGGAAGAGTTTTGTTTTCAGTTTGGATTCCACGTGGACATGTGTGTTTTCGCCGACTCGTTCGCCATCGCGGGGATGGTGGGAGGGGGAAAGAGTGGGGCTTTTCGGTGTTTTTCTCCTTGTGTGGTGAGTAGATTGTATGTGGTGAAATTTGTAAATAGTCGAGGGATTAACGCACTGAATTGGGATATCCACATGCAACCTTTTTGGGATAAAAAAAACTTTTTTACTCTTAGCAATCTAACAATGATCAATTGCAAAGCAGCACGAACCGGGACCTTAAATATTTTACAATAAACTTCATTCAAACTTGACTAGATTTTTTTTTTGAATTAAAATAATTTGGTTCACTTTTCGGCCAGATCTAGTATAATATTTGACACGATTCCGGGTCGTGCCCCTAAAATGATCTTTTTCCACTTTTAATGGGAAGATTCTAGATGAAAATCTGCCTAGCAAACATCTACCGTAACTCATTTCAACTATTACTTACTTAAATCGTTGTTGGATATTGTGATAAAAAAAACACTTTTTTTCATATGCATTCGTTAACGATCCCTTTTATTGATACAACTTTATTTCACGATGTATTTTTCTAGGCTAGTGTCTGGTGGTGGGGGACGATGAGGGATATTAGATGAAGGAAGGGGTGTAAAATGGAAAAGTAATATACATTACGGTACTCTAGACATGAACTCCTCATATTGTCCTGTGTCTCTTCTCTTCAAAGCTAGAAAAAACTTGAAACATTATCTATTCCCGAACAGTTTTAGACTAAACTGCAACTCTTGTAACTGCAATGGTACCAAATATGCAGTAACTTGGCCAAGGGAAACCTAAATTTTAAGCGCCATTCCCATTTTACCAAACAACTGGATTCTGGGTAACTTGTATCCTCCCTGTTTACCACTCAAATCAACTGGCTGATTGGATTAAAAACTGAATGGTAAAGTGTGATTCTTATTGACTTCTGAAGGCCAGAGCCTTTTTTAAGATTTTTTCCTTGGGACTGCCATTTAACGAAAGGGACCATCTTATCGGAGGACCACCATTGGTAGGCCCGTAGTCTACGAAGAAATTTTTGAGGAAAATGCCTGTTCAGATTGCCAGAAATGGCAATTCCCATGCCTTACAAGTAAATTAGGTTGTTATCTTTTATTATGATTATCATCATTATGAGTTTTACAAGACAAAAAAGGGACCTACGGGGGGGGGGGGCAAATGAGCTGAGTGGGGGTCTGTGTATGGGACTGGGAGCCATGGCCCGCCAGCATGTATGTCAAAAAGGCTCTGCTGAAGGCACACCCACAAATATTTGCGACTCGGAAAAGTTACGATTTGTGTTTCTTCGGAGCAGCTACCGAGCAAATACCGACCGAATCCTCTCAGGGAGTTGACCTTCCTGGTTCAAAAAATGGAATTATTACCAGCATTATGTAATTGTCTTAACATTTCCTTATAGGTTTACGTATACATATACGTCAATGTAGACGTCACCGTATAAATATGCGCAGACTTATAGTACTCGAGTACGTACTCATACTCGAGTCCGTACTCGAGTGCAAATTTCTTTATTCGTACTCGTACTCCAGTACCTGGGCTCAGTACTCGTACTCCTGTACCGCGTACTCGTACTCATACTCTGGATCTGCGTACGCATACTCGACATGTCTATACCCGTACTCGTACTCGTACTCGACATGTCTGTACTCGTACTTAATTGTACTCGAGTACAATAATTTTCCTGCGAATCAACTGCTGCATTTCATTTCAAATTATTACATCATAAATTTACTTCAATTTATTATTGTCAATTGGTTTAATCAATTGGCCAAAAATTCAGTTTTATGAGACTGGTAACCCTCCCTCTCAACAGAGGATGACCCAGAGAATGCTTTCACTTTTTAAGGGAGCAAGCAAGATCATGTAGGCCATTGTGGTGGTCAGGTTTGGCGGGTGGATTAATTCCTTCATCATGCTTTCGGGAAAGTTTCAGCCTCAAGTCAAAAAGATAACCATCAAATCACAAAAATGTGGGTTCACTGTAGATATGCAGTTTCTGCGATCTCTGGACTGTTTTTGCTACCATAATCTGCGTCTGTCGGCGCTCTGGTTGGAGGTTGCAGAGTTTGAGGTGAAAGCCTTCTTGTAACAGAGGCATCTAACACTGTGTTTAAATGTAGTCTTTGAGTACATGCAGTCCTTGTTGCTCCACATATGTAACAGCAGGTTGATAATGAAGCTGTGATCAATTCATAATAACAATCTGTAAACTGGTACTCCGGTGTTTTGTACTCGTACTCGTACCCTTACCTTCTCGAAATTGTGTACTCATACTCATGTATCGTGTACTCGTACTTATACTCTGGGTTATGTACTCGTACTCTCAATTTTGTACTCTACTACAAGTCTGCATATGCGTGTACGTATAACATGTACGTTTTCATATAAACATACTTGTATGCAGACGTATACATATGTTTCCCACCCACGTACCTCAAGTTCCAAAACAAATTGCTTCTCTTGACCACAGACCATTCTGACATCAAATTTAAGTTCCGCGAGGAACAATTTAAGACAATCGGAATTATTAGGACGAAAACGCGTGCCAAATTCGAAACGGATATGACAGGAATGTACCAAATGCTTTCTTCATGCCATTGAATGAGTAAACGTCAAGATCACATACAAAATCACAAATGAACAACTTACACCCATAGTGTGTTCATTGTCCTAACTGCTTTACAGCAAAGATCAGACCCGAGTAGTTTGTGGGGAATCGAGTGTTGCATCTTTCAGACTTCAGTACTTGCTCGAGGACCTCACAGAGCTGTGGTGGGACTGTGTCTCTTGCATGAAAAAGTACTTTGTCTGTTTAAATGACCTTGCAAGGACCTTGATGAAAGAAACGAAATTTTCAGAACAGATTATTCACAAGTTTGTAAAGCAACCTAGCTCTCGTATTATTCATTCTCTGTTCATATTGTAACGAATATGGAAGTGTTGGCTTGAGGATGGTATCGTTAAGGGCCAGCAGGGTAGGGTTCTTGGCCTGAGGTAGTGTATTTTAATCGGTCAGGTTGCGAGACTGTTACAGATACACCGGAAAAATCACTCCGACAACGAGTTACGACAAACTGGCATAAAACAAAAATGAACAGAATTACATTTAGACATAGGTAATACTCTTCTCAAATGAAAATCTTGAGTTGTAAGTTAAGTAGATGGACCTGCAGGCCGGAGGTGCAATATAGGCCAAGGTCTTCAGGGCTTGAAGCCTACCGTTTAACCTAAAGCTTAGGTCCTCGTCCTCAGTAAAAACATGTCTGTTTCTGAACACTGCTAAATGGTTTCTCCTCGTCTTGTTAACAAAACATTTAAACTAGGCCTAAAAAACAGAGGATTACTGCCTGAGTTCTGACACAGCCAGACCTGAACACAATACACTTAAATAGGCACCTTTGTCAATAATTTTAAATCCCTGTCTTTGGAAGCGGTGAGCCAGCTAGAGATTACAGTAAACACGGGGTGTGAAACGTGACCCTGTACCTTGCCAGTGAATGTAGCATATATAAAAATAACTTAATCAGCGTAACAAACAAGTCGTCACGCCCATAAAAGCAGACTCTCAGGTAAAGCCCCCGAACAGACTGACAAACAAAATCTAACGTAGGCCTACAGTCTTGCACCAGAGAAATGGGAAAGTTTATAAGCACAAAATAACAAGGGCGTTCAGCCCACCGTTGCAATATTAAGGGTAATTTCCCTCAACCTGGTACGTTGAATTTTAGATTCAAAATTGCCCCCAAATTTCATCCACGATCATTCCTCGTGATAGCAACTATTCTCAAACACCGTTTTGTGCATGAACGACTAATGAACGTCTGCACAAAGTTTTGAGTAAACTTAATATCAAAATCTCTAGCAGAGAAAAATTTTGCCCTGAATTTGGAAAATAAGCTCTACCGACTCCAAGTTAACATCTATCAACACAAAACTGTGCATGCAAAAGTTGCGTGACACCTTCTATATACCCACCAAATTTCAGGTCTGTCTCTTTTAAAGAGGGCCAAGAAAACTCAACCGAATGGCCAAAATTCTCGAGTTAATTCCACTTATCATAACTTGCTTTGCAATCGTATTACTGGGACTTTTATGGTCTGTTTCTCCCTTATTTAAATGCAGTTTCTTTCAAGGTTATAAAGTCTCTATTATAATGTCTGCAATATCGCCTTTTAATCTCCCCACGGCCTTATCCAATTGACCAAAAATATCCCTCAACTGGACCAGGGGGCCCATGCCTTGGGTGACTCGCTTTTTGCATCCCGCTTTGGGTCATTTTAAACTAAAATCCCCCATATAATAAATAAAAGGAATTAAAACTGCACTGATGATCCCTGGAATTTCACATGTCAAAGGCTAAAACCCCTCCTTAAAAATTCTAGATCCGCCCGTGAGAGCTATTGTTTTGCTAATGCAAGGGCAACCAAATTTGAACAGGGAATAAAACCATATATCATTATTTACCAGTTTTGAAAGATGTTCCTTGGAATGGCTTCGTAATGCTTCGTGCAAAGCTGAAACGTAGGACACCAGTAATTATTCCAGGCAAGAAATAAAATTTAATATCTGACTTAGATTCAGTACTACTGCCTAGACCATTAATGCCGAAGGGGTTATAGTTACAATAAGTACCTGGTCACGCGATAGTCGAACTGAAATATGCTAATCTTTGTAACAGGTTTATCTTTTTAATTACAAGTCAAAGTTCAATAAACAATCTCAGTATTTTGTTCGTATCTTACTTCTTTGCTAGATTGACTTCATGCAAACTATAGTCCAGTTCTAATTACAAGATTTTAAATGGATCCTTCATTACGCTTGCTAAGTACAACATGGTTTCCAATAATAAATGCTATAGCTCTGATTTTCGGAAATCAGGTGACAGCAGAAGAATGCACAGTTTCTACTTCTCAAGGGAATGTTCGTGGAGAGACTATTTGGTTTACCTACGACGGAAGTCCAAGCATAAATCAGACTATAGACGTCTTCAAGGGTATTCCATATGCCGAACCACCAGTTGGCCCCAACAGATTCCGGAAACCAGTTCCGAAAGCCCCATGGGAAACTACGCTGAACACTACTACGTTCCGTTCAATTTGTTGGCAGTTCCCTGAGTTCGATATTATTCCACCGCAAAGCGAAGATTGCCTCTTTCTGAACATTTGGTCTCCCAGCGTGAAGGTAACGTAAACATCCTGCTTAAAAAAGCTAAGCTAAAGACGGAGTCCCAAAATGTATCTGGTGTTGGTGGTGGTTAAGGTCACTAGTCTGTTCTAAAATGATTGATACCGCTATAAGATATCATCAGTCACCTGTTACTGCAGGAAAGCGTTGAAACTGAAAGCATTTTCCAGGTCCATTCTCCATTATTGAAAAGGCAAACGGTTTACACTTGTTGCCACTAGAGTACAACTCCCTGATTTGATAACCTTTGTAATGCAAGATGCAGTAAAACATTCTGCAATATCTTTAAAATGCTATTTTGGTGAGCGCTTTTCACGCATCGATGGTGGATAGTTGTGTCATCACCAATTCCTTTTAGACGGCTTGAAAACTATTGTTTCAATGCAACTCCTATACCAGGCCAAATCAACAAAGCAGTGCTCAGCCTTATATGGTTTGTCAAATTAGGTAGCCTACACCATTTGGAGATTAAATTAGCACGTATACCCCTAAAGTTTTCTTCCCATAACTTAAGTTGAAATCCAAGATGGTATCAAATCAAAATGGCAGCCATTTTATCTAGTTGCGCAGCCCACCCAATGAAAACCCCGAAACGCGTATGAAATATACAAACAGATGTATATCCATTGGCCTAAAGCCAACATCAAACCCCTCCTGCCTCAGGCACTTTTATCCACTGTGTTTTCTCATTGGCCAGGTCCCTCAGCTATCATAAACTGCTTGTTTGCACTTAAGTAAGTGGTGGGTGTGGCCGTCAATTCCAAAATGGCCCCCAAATGGCCGCCATTTTGCCTGTTTCAGTTTTAGGAACCTATATTGCCTTTGGAAGCTCATATATCCACAAATGAGAGGTCATTTAAAAGCTATTACATTTTCACATGTACTGACGTGCATCAATAGTAGCTCATGGGATATTTGTACCAAGAATATGAAAAAAAGCGATTTTTGCAACTTTTTGACAAAAATTGTAAATATCAAAATATGTTTTACCCCCGTATCTCGTAAACGTTTTATTTGAATCCCTTGAAATTTGGATACAATTTTTTTCATACATATATTCATTTCACCTGTAAACTATAGGTCGAGCTAACATATACTTCAAATGGCTTTTGAAAGTTAGTGACCCAAATTCAGAATTATCAAAAAACCTATTCTTCCATTGACTTACTGTACAGACTAGTCCAAATAACGAACATCGTCCAGCCTACTATGGTTTGTCAAATTAAGAAGCCAACACAATTCGAAAATGAGATTAGCAAATTTATACCTGTGAGGCGGAGGCGTAGCCAGGGTTATTCAATATGGGGGGGGGGGGCAATCAACTAAGCGAAAGAGCATATTGAGGCCGAGGGCCGAGCCGGGGATGGGGTCAAATACATTGCTGTGTGCATGCGTGACCAAAATAACTCATAAAAAGGGGTGTTTTGCGCGATGAGTCGCGTAATGCTCGCAGAGACGCCGTCAAGATTTGGTGATTGGGGGGCAGAATGGATGATGTCGTAATGTCTTCGTAAATTGTACCTTTTGTGCGCCCTGCGATTGTATACAGCAGTGTGGAATCCTTTTTGTCACTACATAAAAGTGCCGTCCTAGGGAAGGGGTCTAAGGGGACGGGAGAAATTTTTGTTAATAAATTAAGGTTGCCTAGATGTAAAATGGTGCTATCTTTGGGGTATTTTTGTAACTGATCATATATGGCTGGAAAATGTCCTTATTTAGTGAATTCTAATTTTTGGTTAGGTGGGAGAGGAGAGTGTGCGCCCAGTGCGATTGTATACAGTGTGAAATCCTTCCTTTGTCACTATATAAAGGTGCCGTCCGGGGGAGGGGTCTGAGGGGAGGGGTGTCCCCTCCCCTTTGAGAAATTCATGTTATTTTAAGGTTGCATAGATGCAAAATAGTGCTATCTTTGGGATATTTTTGGAACTGATCATATATGACTGAAAATATCCATAATTTAGTGAATTATAATTTTTGGTTAGGTGAAAGAGGAGAGTATGTTGTCTTAGAGAAGAGTATGTTGTCAACAAACCTCCTGAAATCCCCCTTTTGGCTACTTTAATGCCTTCTATTTTGGGAAAGTTTTTACGTAAAAATACGTGCGTGGAGTCCACAGAAACAATCTGTACATCTATACCGGTAATGGCTGCGCGCGAAGCGCTAGGTAAAAATGTTTGAAAAATGTATAACGGCAAATACGTAGGTTCAACCTTCCACATCATGCTACAAATTAGACTGAAAGATCCCATAGACCCCTACAGAGGTTGGAGATGCACTTCTGTTTTCCGGAAAAGTGTTATGATCAGAATAGTTGCATGTATTGTAACCTTAGTAATGGTCATGAGATGAGGTGAAAGCCGTGACGAATGCCAGCGAAGCGCGCCGAATTTTTTTCATTAAATAAGATAACCATGACAAAACCTGCATTCATGCTCTGCATCCAGACACTTTCAGTTACCCAACAAACCTATTTGCCAATCACACACCAAAAGAAGAATTCTAAAATCGATTGGGAGCACTCCCCCATACTCCCCCATACTCCCCCGTGCCGGCACCACTGCTCGCAGCGTCTTTAATTTTTCATAAGGGCTTAAATTTATTTATGATATATATATATATATATATATATATATATATGAATTAAGAAAAAGGTTGTTTTGAGCCCAGTGCTAGAATGCACCTTTTGCAAATTGGTGGAGGAAATGCATGAAAAGGGGAAAATTTGATGTCAATACACTACTACATAATGAAGAATTTGTGTGAGACGTTTTGGGTATGAAATCTGTTCTCGGTTTTCACAAGTTCACGATTATGCTTAAAATTAGGTCCTAAATCTTGCTCAAAACAATCCTCCTGTACACAAGGCATAAGTGTGTTTTCTATGTGGGTAAATGTTGACTAATTTATGACGATTAGTGGGGATTATGATCAACTGTTGAAAATGATTTAGCTGAGTGAACATTTTCTACATGCACAGCTGGATCATCGCATGTAAGTAATTATGATGCATCAATACTGTGACAGTTGATTGATGAATGTCGGCGATCGATCGATCAACTATCGCCATTGGGTTGGCTCTAGTACTGTTTTGATGTAGTTCATGCATGCCGAGTGCGTACACCGTTGGACGTCACCAGGCTTCCAGAAACGTACCCTGGAAAATGTTTATTATTCATACAGTATGACCCTCGAAGGGCCAGCCTAGGCCAGGCCGACGTACGTACTTTGCTACTTTCATAATTTATCTTTTTTTACTGTCGTAATTTATTTTTTGGGATGAACAGGGTGGCCATGGCCCCCTTGTGCCTCTCTGTCTACACCAGTGCTGTGAGACATACTTCCGACAGCTCCATTTGAAATCTAAGATGGCGTCCAGACAAAATGGCCGCCATTTTACCAGGTTGAGCAGGTATATGAGATACTGGGTAAAAACTTCTCTCAAATATTCGATTTTTGGCAAAATTTTGGAAAAAACATTTTTTTGCTAAGTTTTGACACAAATATCCCCTCAAGCTTTTAGTGCACATCAATAGATAGAAATTTTCGCAGGCATTCATATGACATCTTATTTGGGGGAATATGACCTTCTAAAATGAATACAGCTCGAAAAAGTAGAATTTACCGTAATGGGGAAGCTTATTTGCATAATATGCAAATTAGACCAATTTCCCATACTGGATTTTTTTAGGACTTTTAGTATGGTGTTTTTGGGTCCTCACAGAAATGCATTGTGGTTAAAACAATTCTTTTGCAATTAGTGGTGGGTTACCCTACTATTTTCGCCAGATTGCCTGGACTAGTAAACACATGCATTATAAAGATAAATTTCGTGTGCCTTCTCTTAGTGTCTGGTATTAGAACCTGGTCGGTATAGTGTTTATCGGAAAATAAAACTGTTTGCCAGCAACAACTAACCTTACTTATAAAACTGCTCGAATGCCCCCTGAATGATCAAATTGACTTTCTGTGTGCACGACTTAGGCCAACAAGTGCTATCATGGTTAAATTATAATTTCTGTGGCTATCAAGTACGCATCCGGTTTCCATTAAAAAATTTAACATTTTCATTGTAATGCCCAGAATTTTTTAAATAATCAACGGCTTTCGGGGGCTTTGCCCCAGGGCCCCAACTAAGAAGTTGCCCCACGACAACACTAGCATACAAGAAAAATGGTTTAATTATCATTTCTGAGGTTATTCAGTGCGCACCTAATGTACTGTAGAAGTAGCTTAATGCTTACTTTACTCAAATGTTCACACTTTTTTAATACCCCAGAGCAGACTTGTAGTGGAGTACAAAATTGAGAGTACGAGTACATAGCCCAGAGTATGAGTACACGATACACGAGTACGAGTAAGAGTACGAGCCTAGTACACAATTTCGTTAGGGCAAGAGTACGAGTACGAGTACGGGTACACAGCTCACGAGTACGAGTACAATTTCACAAACTGTTATCATGAACTGATATCAGCTTCATTATCACCCTATTGTTACATACATATGTGGAGCAACAAGGACTATGTACTCAAAGACTGCATGCAAACACAGTGTTAGATGCCTCTGTTACAGGTAGGCTTTCACTTCAAAGTCCGCATCCTCCAACCAGAGCACCGATTGACGCAGATCATGATAGAAAAAATAGTCCAGAGATCGCAGAAACTGAATATCCACAGTGAACCCACATTTATCTGATTTGATGGATATCTTTTTGACTTGAGGCTGAAACTTTCCCGAAAACATGGCGAAGGACGGAATAAATCCACCCGCCAACCTGACCACCACAATAGTCTGCATGATCTTGCTTGTTCCCTTTAAAAGTGAAAACATTACCTGAGTCAACCTCTGTTGATAGGGAGGGTTAAAACCAGTTTGATAAAATTGAATTTTTGGCCAATTTATCAAACCAATTGAGAATTATAAACTGAAGTAAATTGATGATGGAACAATAGAAATGAAATGCAGCAGTTAATACGCAGGAGAATTATTGTACTCGAGTACGAGTACAGACATGTCGAGTACGAGTACATGTACGAGTACGCAGATCCAGAGTACGAGTGCGAGTACGAGTATGTGGTAGCGGGGTATGAGTACTGAGACCAGGTGCTCGAGTACGAGTACGCGTACAGAAATTTGTACTACAGCACGTACTCGAGTACTACAAGTCTGCTCCAGAACTTCTGGGGCGTCGCCCCTGTACCCCACAAGGGGCACTTAGTTTGGCCCTTAGACCCCACGCCTCACGGGGAGATCTTCACTCCCACGAAGAATTCGACAACGTTGTTTCATTCCAGCCCCCCCCCCCCCCATCCTGTTCAAAAATTAATCTCCGACAATGATAGTGTAGGCAAAGTTTACAAAAACAGAACAGCAGTCAGAACTAACAGGTATATTGACAAAACTGTGACTTTACTCTTCAGAGGCCTGATGTCACCCCTGAGCGCGGATCCAGGGGGGCCTGGGGGGCCCGGGCCCCTCCCCCTCGCCAGGAAAAAAAAAGAAAGGAGAAAAAAGAAGAAAAAGAAAAAAAAAGAAAAGGAGAAAGAAAAATTAAGAGCAAAAAAAAGGAATAAAAGTGTCTAAGAACGTATTCAAAGTATATATTTCTGTAGGGGTTGGGTGAAGCTATCGCTGGATTATCTCTTTATATATCTTTCAAAGTGGTTGGCGACGAAAGGAGCGCTACAATGTTCGAAAACAGGCGAATAGCTGAGTAATGATCCTTGACTTAAGATCTAAATAAGTAAACATCGTGACATATGTAGTATGGGCTCGGCTAGCTGCACTGAAATTTAGTAACAATTTTGTGTTAAAGAGTGAAATTTTTTGTAATCTAGAGGGATTGAGAGGCAAAGTTTTCGCCATACAGACCTTGCAGAATGAATAAAGAAGACAAGCTGCCAGGTGACCTACTATTGTGCACAGTGGCACCAGCTGTTGCAGGCAAAGTAGCGGCGTGCATGATATCCTATTCGATTTCGAAACTGTCTGAAAAGTTTTAAAATGAACTCAAAAGGCTTTTAAGCTACAGACAGTGGCGTCGGCACAGTGGGCAATGGGTGATGTGTGTCCCCCTCCCCCATCGATTCTTGAAAATTTTTAAAATGGTCCCAAAAGTCGTTTAAGCTACAGATTTCTGTAGAGGGTGTAGGGTGAGCTGTATTTTTGATGACTGGTTTATTTGTTCTAACCATTTCCTTTTACAAACTGTTCTCAAACTATCATAAGTTTTGGAAATTCTTGACAAATTCCAAATTTTCGCAAGCACCGCTAGCGTCAAGCCTTGTGTCAGAGTTGTCCTTATTATCAATAGCTTTCGGTAACTCACGGGGGAACAAAGGAGCAAAAGTGCTTTTTAAGAATTCTCAGTCAGAAGATTCGTTTCTGAATAGCATATGTTGGTGGGAAAGTGACAGTGTCCGATGCAGGTTCTGAAATGCAGGTTTTGTCATGAACTAATATTTTATTCAAAATTTCGGCGCGCTTCGCGCGCATACGACAGGGTTTACACCCGATTTTATATACCATTGACAAAGCTTTGACGCAAGAAATTATTCCAATGCAACATTTTTCTAAAAAGTACATCTCCTTCTCTGTAGGGCTCTCATCATTATGGGATCTTTGACTAATCTAGTCTAGCACATTATTTTAAAGATTGAATGTACGTAATTGCCGTTGCTTACTTTCCGGCCAAACATCTTACCGCGACGTTCAATAATGACGAAAATCTTTTCTGAAAAGAATTTTGTCTGTCCACCATCCCTCTTGCTATATCTAAAAAGAAGGTGATATATCATATCTCCTCCCATATGGATGTCGGGTAGTGAGAATCCCGTTGGTCCCTCTTTTGTATACTGTAACTAATTTAGAGCTCCCGGGAGGCTCTATACTGTTCTCTGTCAACCTTGGATATCCTTTTAAAATGTAAAGGAAAAATTTTATTATAGTCCAAGAATGTTTCTGTGGACTCCACGTAGGTATAATTGCGTGTACAATTTTCCCATGGGCGTGGATCGTGGGGGACAGGGGGACGCGTCCCCCTCACTTTTTAGAAAGGGGGACATCGTCAAAAAGTCCCCCTCACTTTTTCAAAAATGATGGAACAGACTGCAATTATGCCTAGGAAAACGAAATTTTTAGAAGAAAAATAACCTAAAAATCGTACACTTTTGTTGCACCAAATCGCATCTGAGGGCATTCAGTTCTAGAAAAATTTCCCTTAAACCCCTCCCCCATGCCGAAGATCACAAAACTTATTGCCTACCCGTGACGCAAATTCTGGCTACCACTAACTGCTTCTTCCACGCCAAAGGACGGCGATTCACAAATTTTCGGCGCGCTTCGCGCGCAATTGTTTCATTTGACGTCCTATACCCGAATACCGTAGAACGAAAATAAAACACTCATTATGGCAAAAATCATTTCAAGTTACCTACACCGGGCTCATAATGTTGGCGTGTAAGTTTTAAGATACCTTAGATTCTCCGTAACTTCTGCAGGTACATATAGTAACTTAAAATGAGCTATACACATCAAATTCCATGCAACATGAAAAGGTATAAAATCTCACTGACATAAGAACTGGAGCCGATTTCTGTGCTCTTAAAATGCAATATTGTGAGAGCTTCCGGGGGCTTCGCCCCCTGGACCACACCGGGGCCCCGCGCCTGGACCCCGCCAGGGGCCCTAACGCGGGCCCCTGGACCCCACGCGTAGGTACTCGCGCCTCGCCCTCGTGGTGCACCTTCGGTGCACATGAGGTTTTCCATCTTGGGCCCCCCTCAAAATTTCTGGATCCGCGCCTGCCTGATGAAGTAACTATCTACACGAGTATGCCATGTTTATGATGAAAGGGTGAACATCCTCAAGATTTCCGAAGGATCCTATAGAATCCAATGACTTTACTTAATTGGACATTCGTGAAGCCATGGGACGTTTAACCATCATTACTCATTTGTGAAAAATAGCAAGTTTACCTGTTTCGTGAAAAACTATTCCGATAGGACTTCCTGTCAGTGGTGTTGCCGGGAGGAAGGGCGACATGGGGGCACGCCTCGCAATGCTGGTTTCCCCAGGATATTTTGGGAATAAAAAATATTGTGCACAAACACGCCGTGTGTGAATCTATTTGGACTCAAGGACCCACTATCAATTTATCAGTCAATGCTAAAATTGCACAGAAAGACCTCAAAACTACATTTTTGGGCGCCCTTCTCGCCAATCTCTTATTGTAAATTTTTAAAGGACCTTATTGGGCAATATATTCCAGATTACCGTTTCAACATCTCTTTTGGCAGCTATGGGACTACTGGAGCTGTGAGTCCTCTTCAATTAATACTGTTCTTTCATCGATTTTCTTTCAGTCCAATTTCATGTTCAAAAACTGATAAGACTGCAATTTTTGTTGCATTCTATAAGGCACACCCAATTACATAATTATGAGGATAACTAAGTATTCCATCTCTTTGGCTAATATCCCTTATTTTCACTACCTGTGCTTTAAAATTTGCCAGTGAAAATTTGCTTTCCTGAATCCTCTTCGAGGCGGAGTGAAGCAGCACTCCAGTGGTGATAAAATTGTGTCGCCTGCATTAGGAGTATCAGCACTTTAACGAAATTGTCATTACTACTTATTACCACAATTAGGCTGCCGTGCATCAGGCGTGTTTTCGACGAGCACTAGCCACCATTTTTCTCATCAAGGAGTTCTTATTTGACCTGCCTGTTCTCATTTATTGCCGAACAAAACGCAGAAAGTGTATCAGTCATAATTATAAATTTAAGGCAACCAAAACCTAAAAAAATAACACACAATGATTTTCGTTTCGAAAATTTCTATGCGAGGTCCCAGATCAACCGCCTTGGAAGCACCTTCGATGCTCTAATGCGAGGGCTTACCTCAATGGTATACTTAGTAGTTGTGTCAACATCTTAATTCCTATTGGTATCATGATTGGATTATCTTTCTACTGCAAACCTTAACATAATCCGTAGTCCCCACTCACAGCCCCTTCCCCTCCCGAATCATTAAATCGTTAGAGGGAATAAAGCTAACAAAATTATTCCAATTGCGAGTTTCATTTTTGTGGTCTGCTTAGTGCGCATCGCCTGTCATTTGCAGATAGTTAAATGCCTCATTCCAATGGTCACAATTTTTGAAATACCCCAAGACACGAGCGTTGTTCCTGGACCTCAACAGGGGCCTAAGGTGGGCTCCTGGAGGCCCAATCTCTACATGAGGGCTTTTCGCGTTACCAAAACTCCACTCTGTCCTTCATGTTGATGTGCCTCCGGAGGAACGATATGCCTCCCACTCCCCCATTTTGAAAAGTCTGTCGACGCCATTGCTCCCTGTCCCTGACCTGCCATCCCACATTTTGAAGAAACAATCATTCCCACGTCCATATAGAGGGCTTTGCAGCCTGGCAGTATCTCTGACGCCACTGAGATATGAGTGTTTTGGACAGGCCCCGGGACACGCGCCAGCTTTTGCTCGTCATCATATGGTAAACTGGAACAACAGGGATAGCAAGCCAGAGCATTAACCTTGGTTCAAAGTTTTACGTCAAGTCAGTACAACTACATCTTGACAAAATTTGGTCACAAGTTCCCTCGCGGTCACTGAACTACTTATTAAAACTTCGAGCCATCTGTTTTTTTTTTCAGCGGAGTAAAATTCCAGTGATGGTCTGGATTCATGGAGGTGCATTTGTATTCGGTTCCACGACAGCGAAAATTTATGACGGCCGCCCCCTAACAGCTTATACTGATGTGGTGGTAGTGAGTGTGCAGTATCGACTAAATGGGTTTGGTTTCTTGACAACGGGTAAGCTTCTAAGTTGTAATTAAAGTATAGCGCTTGTAATTATATGGCCTTAACATGCACTTGCACCTACATCTACAGAAGTAAAGCATAGTCACCGAGTTCGGATGAAAGAGTTGTGGTATTTTCAAAGTGGATTTAGGAGGAAAGTCATGCAGTTGTAACTCTCTGCTGCCGGGGTGAGGGGAGTCAGCATGAAACATATATGGTCTCTGCGGAACAGTTTTGTCAGCAATGGTATGCAGCAAATACGTCGATACAAAAACCAGGAAGCGGGAGACATCCGTGCTAACATAACCGTCAGCAGTTTAAAGTTATTATTTGTAAAACATTTTAAAGTTGTTGTGACAACCCACCAAAGAGGAGGGCTCTTTTAGTTGAAGATTAAAAACCTCTAATGAAAGATCTGATGTAATTATCCTAGTATCTTTTCCGTTTTAAAGGTACACCCCTCCAAACTTTGTTTCTACAATAATTCATTGCTCATGCAAAACTAATGATGAGCATTGTTGTACAGTTTCAGCGTTTCTTTTGTAAACCCATTATGAATTATCTCTTTATCACTCATCAGGTAGTTTAAAGTTTGGTGGGTCATATCGTTGTTTTCAGGAGACAATTTAAACCATAGTGTGTTTATCAAATTTAACGCTTTACATTAAACAGCAGACCTGAGTAATGAATTGGCATTCGATGGTTACAACTATTTAAACCTCAGTAATTGCTCAAGGCACTTATTTACGCTTGGGCTGCATGACCGAGTGTAACTCTGAACGCAACTGTTAGCAATCAAAAAGGCCGTTCACATTTTTTGGCCTCATCAGGAGGTTGTCCTCCCAGACCTCACTAAGCTGTGATTAGATTGCATCTTCTTGGTGGATGAGGGAACCTCTGTTCAATTGACCTGCATGGGCTGAAACCTCTGGACTATTTCTCCCAGAAGATTGAAATCAGACTTTTGCTGTAACATCGTAGGGGAATTCACCCACTATGTTCCAAACTAATTCCCTAAGAGCAAGTGCATAGTAGTTAAGATACAAGTGTCTTTGAAGTTAAGGTTGAAAAAAAGGATGACATCGCTATATTTGGTGAGTCCGTCTTTCGATTGGCTGAAATAATACTAGCAGATCTTTGGTAGTCTTTACATTATCTTGAAATTCCCCTACAACATCATTTTGGAAAAACAGTGAGAGGTTATGCCTCCCCGGATAAAGTAAGCACGGATAAGGTTTTGGTAAATGAAATATGTTATACTTATTCTAGACTTTGAGAAGCTAACGTTGATAATCAGGTCTGAAATATTCGTACGAGCTATACTTTCATTGAGGCAGTTATGTTGATCTATTTTGTCTTCCCTTTAATACTTAGGTGACGATGTGTTGCGTGGTAACTACGGTTTCTGGGATCAAAATCTTGCTTTAATTTGGATTAAGGACAACATTGCAGGTAAGTTCAAACCAATTGAGACTATCTGACTCCACACACGCATTATTTTTCTTTCTTTGTTTAATTACCAAATTAGAGCGGCTTTTCCTTTCATTAAATGTTTCCTCTTGCAGCATGTCTGACACCTCATTCTTAGATGTATTGTTGGCAATATCTGGTATTTGTAATACATGTGTTACCTCTTCTAAGAAATGGGGATAGGTGTATACGCGTTCGTGTTTCTACAAGTTTACAATGCTCTGCAGGTTTTCCTGAAAAAGTGGTAAATGACGATGGTGCTATACGATATAAAAACTAATCGTTGACTCTTCAGTTATAACGGACAACGGATTGACGAAAGACCTGGTTATTTAGCTAAGGCATAATACAATTTACTTACTAATAGTCTAAACAGGAATACATCTCATAATAATAGACAGAAAATGTTGTAAGCTTTTTCCTCCTTCAGCATTTGGTGGAGATCCTGACAGAATCACTTTATTTGGACAGAGTGCAGGAGGCATCAGCGTTGGGTTTCAACTTCTTCAACCACTTAGTTGGAGTTACTTTAATAATGCCATAATGATGGTAATTACTTCTTTTTCTCAGTAATAAATGTTGATCTGAAGGAGATGCTTAATTGCAAAAATCACTATCTGGGGGGCTAATTGTTCGTAATATGGCATGCCACAATATATACTACAAATTTTACTATTAACCAATGAACTAAAAAGTTGAAATGAGAAAGGCATTCTGTAAAGATTGATTTTGAGAAGAGTAATTTATTCCATGCTGCCATCACTGAATACAAGAAGGTATGTTCAAAGAACAGGAAATATTTTGTTTTTCATTTCCATCTTGCTCTGAGGTTTTTTTTTCTTATAAGACATGCGTTACTGCACAAATGTCGGTCTTAGCAGGACATAAGAAACGAGGCAAGCGCACAACGAAATAAGCTGACACAAAAGTATGGATTTTGTGACCCAGTTTCTTCATTACGCAAGAAATTTATATTTAGGAAACATGACCATTCTAATCTCTTGTTAGTTAAGAACGTGAATCACACTTCTTTCAACTATACTATGACAATTAATCAGCGATTTTAATTACTCAACCATTATGACAGTAGAGTAATGCAAAAACAGACGTTATTATGCCCAGGTAACAGACTTGCAACTTGCCTCTAATTTCTAAATCTCTCCAAAATTTTAAAACATGGTAACAATGGGCTAATAAAGTGTTTAAAACTTTGTCTCTCCTTACTGTCTAATGAACAGTAAATGTAATTTTTCAGAGTGGTTCCATGCTTAATCCAGGTGGAATAATTGACACTTCAATTGCCATTGACACAGCCTACAAGATAGGCAGACGTGTAGGCTGTGAACTGGCTTTCACCAGTAATCAACTTGCAGAGTGTTTGAGGAACGTTGATGAGTATGAGCTAATTCTAGCTATGGATACGGTAAGCTCTTCACCGCTTCGCTTCAATTGATTTGCCCTGAAAAATAAATCTGTTTAACATGATTTTATTACATGCTTCGATATCTCTAGAAACAGAATAGCAATGAGGTTGATAATTTTGCCGACCTTTTCGATTAAAATATAGAGTAAATACAGAAATTCGGGCCAGAGAAGGGAGTGAGGGCGCTTTAAAGTAAAAAGGGGTGTCAACAACGTAACAATCATCAAGCTACACGCTTTATACGAAAAGAGTCATCAATGTGACTGTCGCAGAGAGTATAGGCTTCAAGAGGTTGAGGAGGAAAGAGTAAACGAGGAAAAGTTATGCCGCCTTGCTGACTATCGTGCCCGCTCCCTTCATTTTCCAAATCGATCCTAAAAGCTATAATGAGTGATCGCTCTTTTGAGTGTATGTACTTTTTATCTCATTTCCAGTGGCCGCACCAAGGGGGGGGGGGGCATGGGGACATTTCCCCCAGTCAGAAGCTTTGTCCCTAGATGCCCGATGCAGCTCCTGAAGTAAAGTGACCTGATGGGAAGAATAGCCTAATACATTAAAATTATTTGGAATCTTTGCATTGGATGATGTACTATAAATCAAAGTATCTATCCTGAGGCTTAATTTTTACCCAGAGATATCCAAAAACCTCAGAGCTTCCGGGGGCTTCGCCCCCTGGAACCCACCAGGAGCTCTAAGGAGGGCCCTTGGACCCCACCCGCTTAAAGGTATGGTTACCTGGCGGGAGAAATAGCCTACTACATTAAAACTATTTGGAATCTTTGCATTTGATGATGCATTAGGAACCAAAATATATCCTTCCTGAGACTTAATTTTTCACCCAGAGCTATGCTAAAACCTCAGAGCTTCCGGAGGATTTGCCCCTAGACCCCCACGGGGTGATGCCCCTGAACCCCGCCATAGGCCCTAGGGAGGGCTCCTGGACCCCACCCGCTAAAACTTGCTCTTCACGCTCGATTTCGCGCTAGGCGCGAAAATGTTTTGCCCCCAACATTTTTTTTGCCATTCATTTGCCCCTCCTACTTTTGAAATCACTGTGCCTCCACTGCTCATTCCACAATTTCTTGGCTACGGCCCCAACTAATTTACCACACTAGCATGCAAATCGAAGAATAAGAATATGAGGTATTGCCATTTGTGGCCGATGCCACAAAAATCGGCTGGGAAGCCGGTTTAGTCGTGAGGACGGGTGTCGACCTATCCACCACTGCTTGATTCATCATATTTCCAATTGCTAAGTAAAAGCCCAGCTCAGTAAGCTTGAAATTACTTATAACATTCTTTCCACTTTTTCACCTTTTTGAATTAAATGAAGGTCCTCCTTAAACTGAAACCAACTGTGGATGGAGAATTCATCACCGCACCACCAGCCAAATTGGTCGAGGAAGGACTGTTTAAGCAAGCCTCCATCTTGGTTGGAACTACTTTGAATGACGGCGTCCTTGGAACAGTAAAAACATATCCGGATCAGATTTTCAAACGAAGCCCTTTCTCTGACAGAGACGACTTCAGAGAACGTCTTCAGAAGGCCTATAAATTTGTCAATCCGTTGATATTAGACGCTATGGAACAGCAGTACATTGATTGGTCCATGGCTGATGACCCGGATGCCAACTACTTTTACACCTATATGGACATCGAGACCGACGAAACCTTTCTATGCCCCCAAGATGCCGTCTCGCGAAAGTATGCGGAAGGAACCAATGATGTGTTTCGTTATTCGTTCACTCATGAACCATCTGCCAGTGTCTGGCCCCCTGTTCCTGTGTGGAAAGGAGTTGCCCATATAGATGACGTTCCGTTTGTTTTTGGAAGTGCCTTTCTACCTGAGTTTGCAGATGTAGAAGTTCCCCAGGAGGAAATAGATTTGTCAGTCGATATGATGACATACTTCACAAATTTTGCAAAAACAGGGTAAGTTAATTACCATTTTGTAATAGTGAAAATGCTTTAGCAACTTCAGTGGTAACCAATAATATTCGAGTGGGAAATGCTTACTATTGCCTTCAAGGTAGGTCCGTGCACATTGTTGTGTGTGTTGTTTGTCTTGCTTCGAGACAGAAAGGAAAATTAATAATCAACCTCGTTTTCACTAAAACATTATTCTGAAAATGGGTTTTGTCTTCGACTCGGAATTGTAAAACTGGTATCATTCCAACTAGGAATGAATGCATTATTTCTCCATGAGAAGTGCTGTAGTCCTCGAGACCTGTCTCGAGTCACAATTTTAAGGACTCGTACTAGGAAAGCAAGGACTAGGACTCGAACTCGTAAAGTTCGGACTCGTGACTCGACCATGAAATTACCAAGACCGTGCTTGAGACCGGCAGTTTTTTGTGCCACTTTTACTGAAGCCGGCGTCGCAAAGCATTTACCTTGTTCTCTGTAGTCCCTGTACAACTCTACACGGTATCTACGTCTTTGCATTATTCCCTGTCAAGCGCAGATGATGTTTGTAGTTGTACCAGATAACAGCTCCCTCGTTGTACGGTCTGCCACTGAAGAAACACGAAAGCTACTTACAGGTTTTAATGTGTAGCAAATAGTAAGTAACGCGTTAAGCTAAGGACAGGCTAAGTAGTATTCATATCGACTGACTTTATGTATATATATGGTTGGTTACAGGATACACTTAAAACCTCACGTACGTTCACGAACTTCGCAATTGTTTACTAATACGAGAATTGACCACGTCGTCTTCGTATTCATTTGTTAGCCTAATTCCATGAAGTGTTTTAAAGAAAGAGTTCCCCCAGCCCGAAATACACCTCTGTGTAGAAAAATGTTAATTTACCTTTCTTTTAGTGTACTAAATTTCTGCAGTATGAGATATCAGAATAAAAGAAATTTAGATGCACTTATAAGGTTTGGAAAAGTGTCATTTCCTACAATTTGGGAGCCCTTTTTGGGCGACAATTTTCTTGGTACACTACTCGCCAGTTAACGGTGGTGCACAGCTCAGAAGGTAGCAAAAACCCTTCAATAGGCCACAAGCCATATACTTTCATTCCGCCCAAGCACCTTCCTATGCCTATAAATTCTTATTCTTACTATATACTGTTCCAAAGAGGGTACTCGAACTGGGATCCTATCACTCGGACTCGGACTCTGTTAATCCGACTCGGACTCGAATACTCGGACTCCGAACGGAAAGTGAGAACTCGAGTCGGATTCGGACTTGAAAGGCGGGATTTCGACTAAAGCACTGTCCATGAGCATAGTAAAATTAATTGCAGGAGAAATATATAGTTATCCAGTTATGGAGGTTTTGTGTGGGAAAGGGGAATAAACTGCTCTGAAGCAAAGTTTCAAAAAAAATAAAAAATAAAAAATAAAATAAATAAATGCCAACTGGAGCATTTCCAAAAGAGTGTGGTGGATATATTTCATGTCTTTCAGGATTTTCATCTGTGAAAGATTTGCTGCATTAGGATTTTGCAAAAATATCTATTATCTCATGAATGTAGAGTAGCCAGGAGGGGATAAGGGCCCTCGAATCTTCTCACATAAGCAATAATAACCCTACAGTATTACTAGTGTTTAGTTTTCGTGAGTAAATGGCTGTTCAACTTAAGTGATTGGGGATGAAAGAGAGACGGAAAAGTAAATTACCAAAATACTCCCTCTCTGAGCTATTGAAAAAAGTTTGAGAAAAATATTACAAATATGATTTTCATATCTTATTCGATTCCATATAATGAATTTGCACGAAACACGAAGGGGCATCCTGTTTTACCAGGCTTGTGAGTCTGTAGTGAAATTAGCAGTGTCCAGAGATCTCAAGTGGAGTACAAGTTAATACCTGCAGGTCCCACACAGATAAAAGGATTGAAGTTTGAAATCAGGGAGTGGCTCCTAGAAGCAACTCCCTTCTGAAATAGGCAATACCTGTCCACTGTTTATTCTGCACAGGATGGATGAAAAACGCTAATACCTTGAGGAAGTTACTAACAGTCTCAATTAAGCTGCTGTTGAGGGAAGAAATAGTGTCAGAGTCAAAATCAGGCTTCTTAATCTGTATTCAAATAATTTCCACATTCATTAAATTTCATTTTTATCCAAGAAATCCCAACTGTGGCGAAAAAGAAAATTGTGATACTACCGAATCACACTGGCAAAAGTACACCATCCCATCTCAGATGTTCAAGGAACTAAGACCAGGCCTCCCTGATTTGAGGGCATACAGAGCTTCATATTGTGCCTTTTGGAACCATGTCATACCAGATTTGATATCCTATAAAGGTAGGCTGTCTCCTGTTGTTTTGATGACGCGAGGGCGAAGCCCGAGTGCATCCAGGGATAGCATTAACCCCCGAGTGCTCTATCCTCTATTTAATGCACAGGTCCAACGTTGATGAACACTGTACATTGAAACACAACAAGATTTTGATAAAAATGACGTAAAAGAAAGAAACTTTGTGTTTGTATATAACCACATTTTTATTGAAAGCAAAACGCCGAGAAAAGATGACACGATTAACAACCATTGAAACAATATTCGGGCGCAATTGACAAAGCCCAATTAAACAAAATGAATTCAATAACAATGTTCATAAATCATGAAACATAACAACGAATAACAAAATTTGGAGAAATGAGGTCTTCTATAAAGACTTCAACAGCCAAAAACAGGACAAAAATGAACAGTTGGCAACGTAACTAGAAGTAAGTGATCCATGGCAACCCCTTGGCAACGAAGTCTCTCATTTGTATCATGCATGTATACATTTTCACTGCACACAGAGCTTGTGTGCAACGATCACAAGGCAGGCTAGGCCTAGCCTTGAGCTAAGCATGGTATAATGTGTACTAGATATTTCAGCCATTGTTTTGCTATAATTTTGGAAATAATTTTCGATACCGGTACGTGAAGAAGCTGTTAATGCTTTTACTGTATTATTGTATCCATCCGCAGGTGATTTTATCCTTAATTGACCCTGCGTTTATCCTAGGATAATGCACTGTCACCTGACCGTAAAGGCCCATTAGGAGTTGAGTATTTTTTTAAGTATGCATGAATCGCAGGTCTCTGGTTACATGGAAAATTTCATGCATTTCTTTCAATGATTGTACTTCATTTTTGCTAGTTAAGAAGCAAAGGGAGTAAACCAAGAAGGAAGTTGAGCAAGTGCGGCTTTTTTTTTCAAAACGAGACAGCTAGATAATTTAGACAGGAAAGGATCATGTCAAAACTTCCTGTCAAGGAAAATGAATTGATTTTTATTTCTTTGTTTTAGATGGATTGTTAGAAACAGAGAGAAGTTGGCGCGAAGACTTCATTGATTGGAAGCATAAAGCAATGAAAGATTGGCGGGAATCCTTCTTTGAGTACGAGACACTGAATCAGTATGAAACTTGCTAAATGTGCGAGACTCCAAAAAGGATCGAGGGGGTTGGACAACCCGAAATCCACCAGTTATCTAAGACTTTAACTTGGACTTAGATTTATTTTCATCCTTGCATCTTACACCTGGTGTAGATAACTCACGTTGGTATGTTATCAAAAAACTTTGACCGAACAATTTGGAAAAAGAGGAGAAGAGAGTGCTCAGTTGAGCTTATGCTAATTGTTCCTTACCCTCTATGAACAGAACGATCATCTAATTACCAGAGGAGATCATTTTGGGAAATAAAGCCATGGCCCTGTCGGTTATAAGATATACCACACTTACATAATAGAAAAGTGAGGTTCGACAATCACCATTTTAAGCGTCTTCCATTCAGCATGACGTAAATTAAATAAATTAAAAATTACACAATTTGCCAGTTTCCTTGATTTTTCCGTAGTATTGTCATTTTTCATCCTTCGAGCAAAGTGAAATGTAGCCTACCACCAACTTCCTTCCAGGTAGGTATTATAATTTGATATATGACTTATATATCGAACACCACTGTTTTCCCTACCCACCCCACCCCCACAAGACTGCAAATAGCTGACCCTCTTCCAGAAACGTTTTCGGATTGATTCACCACAAAGGGCATGCACATACTGTGTCTAGCTTTCGGTTTTTTGAGAAGGGGGGGGGGGGGCACAAGCTTTAATTGCCCGAATCTCTGAACTATTTAGAAAAATTCTACCCGAAGTTCTACAGATTCTGCCAAAAGTTAAGGGTTATCTAAAATTTGGGGAACAGCTTGCCCCAACTCCCTTCCCCTAGTTATTATGGGGCTCGGGGCTAGAAGTGTGTCAATTCTAAACAAGAGCCTTATTGGAAAATCCCCACTTTGCAACTTTTTGAGTTTCTGGCTGGACACCTACTCTTTGATGTCAATTTATATGCTTGCTTATATGAATAGATTTTGCTGTGAAGAGGTTATTTGAAGTTATCTACGATGGAGGTCCATGCGGAAATGAGACTATAGACGTCTTTAAGAGTAGTTCATATCCTAAACAACCAGTTGGCCCAACAGATTCCGGAAACCACTTCCGAAAGCCCCATGGGAAACAACGCTATCCACTACCGTGTTCCCTCCAATTTGCTGGCAGGTTCCCGAGTTCGAACTCTTCCACCGCAAATAAGCGAAAATTGTCTATTTTTGAATATCTGGTCTCCAAGCGCAAAAATAAGGTAAAACGACCGCTTCATTAAATATCATGATCCACAATAAACTGTTTCCGAATTTAAATTTATCCAAACGCAAAGCGAAAATTCCCTCCAATATGACGGCAATATGAATTCTCGAGTTCGAATTCATTCCACAACAAATAAGCCAAAATTGTCTATTTTTGAATATCTGGTCTCCAAGCGCAAAGATAAGCTAAAGCGTACGGCTTCATTAAAGATCCACAATAAACTGCTTCCGAGTTTGAATTTATCCAAACGAAAAGCGAAAATTGTCCCTCTCTGAACAAGAAAAGTCTGCCGACATATGTTGTAGGCGGGTGTTTAAGGACACTACATCTTCTCATCGTAATTGATTGATATAACACTATACATTTGTAAGAAATAACAACGGTCGGCTAGGGCAATTGGGTATTGAAGCCGGATGGATTTCTCCAGGACCAATCTGCCGTCGTTGAAAACGCACTTTGGAGGGTTCGTATCTTGCTATTTTTCTAGATTGTTTGCAACCTGAGGCCCTCAAAGTGATATTACCTGTTCAAGAAAAGGGAAATACATACGTACGGCCTAATGTTTTTCTTTATTTGTCAATACACTAACTATACTTTTCATGGATGGGGTTGTTTATGAAGTGACTGAAAATGGTAGTGTGAATGGCAAAATATAAAGAAACAGTGCGAAAACAGTCAAAATCTGCAGGCTATTTTAAAAAAAACCGTCCTCATTACAAATAGCTCAAACCACGCCTACCACAACAATATATGAATATTCAGTGATCATGCAGCGTGTGTGTACCGAAGTACTGTACATGGGCCTATACTCCCTCAGTTATTCATGCATTAGCTGGGAACAGAGTGATTTTTTGGGATACAACAAAGTTTTACTTGAACTTGAACTTTTGCAGGTTGTATACTGCACAGCACACTTGAAGTTTTGAAACAAATTAAAAGCACCTGTTTTCATCATAATACCCGTGTTAGTGAATTTTACCTCCTAAGAGTAGTCAAGAAGACACTTGCACACGCTTGCAAGGGTAACCAGTTACACCTCTGAACACTTGCTTACTTCCCCGCATCCCAAGTCTTTGTCCTTGAGCGATTGGCTACGTGCAGGTAGGTCTACATATCAAATAATATACGTAAACTGGACAAGGATACATACACTAATTGACGAAAAATTTTGTGGAGTTTGTAGGTTTCGATAACTAGCAAGGGCACTTACCTGAAGTATGACAATTCATACCAAAATAGTCCCAGTCGTAAAATTGTATGGCTCGGTTCGATTTCCTCTGTGAGCAATGTGTTTTCCCTCTGTCAACTTCGATTGTTGTAGATGGTTTCTCCAAGAGTTTGCAACATGTGAAAGAATTTATGACTGTTGTATCAGAACTCCCTGGCTGAATCAAGGCAACTGTGTACATTTCAGGTGGGAAACGTAACAGGGAAAGAATGTCCAGGTAGTGGTAGCTCCATGGTATGACCTTGCGACGGAGGGTAAACATCTCAGATGTCAGACTTCAAGCTGATATCGTTGACCATCGATGATTTGAATGACTCAAGAATTGTTCAATATTATTCGTCGGAGGTAGCACCCACATATTATATCGATGGCCAGTCTTGTGGGTAAATCGAGTTGGATTTACTCGTATTTTCTTGAGTCTGCCTTCAGAATCATGCAAAAAACACGCTTCGATGATCACGAAAGCTCACTAACTGCACAAATTTTACAGTCCTTTCCCTTCCAGATGATAGCAACCCTTGCTGATACTTAGTCCCAAGCTGTGGTGTTATTGAGTAGCTCACGAGGGCTGTAGTTTGTTCCGAAATTGGTTGGGTCGACTTCAACAGAAATTTCTCCTTTCGATTTACTATCATGAAGCAAATATAACCAGTTCGGATATCAGCTCCATGGTACTAAAGGCCTACAGTCAGTCAGTCAAGTACTTAGGCTATAGCGTGAATATCATGTTTTCAGTGTTCGTCAGGTACTTAGGCTATAGCGTGAATATCATGTTTTCAGTGTTCGTTCGCTGGCATATACGTGGGTACCTTTCGTTGTGCTGCCTTTTGCATATTCTTATATTAGGGCACTCCCATTGGTTTGTTCATCCAGGGTGGTATTGAATGGAATAAAGATTGTGTGGAAACATTTTCGATTTTCATAGTTTTTATCGTTATTTTTACGATAATTGAAACAATATTTGGAGCAACTACTTCTGTGAGGGATCTTTACTTATCTTTATTGTTCGGATGGACTGCTTAAACTGTATTTCAACACTTTGGACAAGGCAGTGTTATGTATTTCCCTTTCTTAAACAGGTAATATCAATTTAACGTCTTTGAACATGACTAAGGTCACTTTGTTTGATTAAAGACTTCTTTTGACATTTCACAAGAATCTTGGCAAAAGTTTAGACGAGATCTCTGAATTTGTCGCTAATTGCCTTCGGCTTCATTTCCGGTGCTTAAGTTTTAAACAATTAATTCCTTAGATTGCAGCGGCCTCATATACACTCCAGGGTGAGATCTTACAGTCTTTCGAAGTTTACAACGATCGCTTACCAGTAACTCTAGAACCTTCTACTTTAGTAAAACCAAAGATTAACTAACACCTTTTCAACATCTGCTGTCTTAAAGGAGCTATGGCATCCCCCAAATATATTTAGACATATCCCCATAATTCAAATCCATTTGGTGACTGCACTTTAACTGGCATTCATTCAAACAATAATAGCACCACTCTGGTTGGTAATGATGACTTGGACACTCAGTTGTGTTCCTAATTAGGCCAACAGTCATACAGCACGAGCGCACCCATACGCACCCTCACACCCTTACGGGGTACCCCGCTAAGGAATGCAAGGGAATTTCCCAGCAACGAAGCTGCCCGCGAAGGAAGCTAGGGGACGGACATGTTGAGGGCGGGCTGCGCTCCAAGGCTGGCACGTGCGGCCGCGCGTGACTTCGGTTTGCAGTGACCGAATTTTTGGGCAGCTACGCCAGTTTCGAGCTCCGCGTGGGCTAGGAAAGACGTATCATATATACGTAGGAAAGACTTCACACAGCACGGGCGCACCCATACACGCATCGTACACGTATCATACACGTATCATACACGTATGACGTATCATACACGTATCATACACATACCATACGTAGCAAAGACTTCACACAGCACAGGCGCACACACACACGTACCGCAGTTTGTTTTTCAATATTGGCTGGAGCAATTGAAACTCAGGGCCTACTGTGGCTCTGTCTTGGAAGTGTTCTACTATTAGACAGTTGTTTGTCTTTAAAATGGAGGCGGGACTAGAAGTTGGGTTAGTTGGGAGAACTGTTACTGTCTGGGGTGGGCTTAGAGGGCGGATGGAACGAAATACTGTAGAATTCGTTATAACATGCTGTATTGACTGCGGTAAAATCGAATTTTTAAAACAGACCATTCTTTTGTCCTTGTAGGGTGCCATGATGTCAAGCCTACGGCTCTATTACACACACGTGTTACTTTTTCCACCGAAGTGGTAAAAAATGACACTGTACATTAGGCAAGACTGTTAACGATGCTGACTGAATACTGCCTACTTCTTGCATTTTACGGTCTGTGGAATACAGCACACTGTACAATGGAATGCATGTTGCGAAGATAGCTTCCTGTTTGTAGTTCTGCTTATAACTACAACATGCAGGCAGCTCAATTCAAATTTTCTGGGGTAGTTTTTGCAATCAAGTGCATATCTGCTCTTTAATTGTATTGTACGTAAAGGCCGAAAATACTTTTCTTACAAAAATTTCATTTAAGCCAATTCCTCACTAATGAATTAACATTTTAATTTAACTGTGATGGTTCTTTAGTTGAATGTGGAGATTTGTGGCAGGAGAAAATTGATTGCTTGTTTCGTTCTTAGGGACTTTGAAACTTCTCATTCATAACTGTAATAACTGTGCTATAGTAAGGCAGTGCAATCAGAGACATAGAGCAGCACGCAGACGTTACAAGTAGCAGATTGGACCGAGTCCTGTGTAGTTGTGATGCAGAAACAGCGAACATCAGAATTCCATGTTTGCAACGATACCGCTTTCATTTACAATAAACCTGAATACTGTAGTGAGACAATTTTACACAATGAATGTAACAAAAAAGGGGTAATTAACATCCTGCAGAATACCATAGGATCCAATAATATTACTTACTTGAACAGGCCCACAACTCGTGTGTGGATCATTAAATAATACCCAAAGGTCACCTCTTTCCCGGCAATATATTGAATTACAACTCCCTGCCCAGTGACCTGTTATCAAAAAACACCCGAACCCTGTGCTCATGCATAAGAAGGGCTTTTCAATCCTGCGATGGCTCCGGTGTCATGAGTTATGTGTCCTTTGAATCCTCCCACCCCCCTTCTCCCTGACCAAACCCTGGGTAAGTACCTGCCATTATCCGTCATTAGGTGTTTTGGAAAAATAGAAAATTAAGCCAAAGTATTTACCTTACCACAAGGGTTTGCGTCGTGTCAGTTAATTTTACTCAAATTTGGTAACGAGTTCCCTCGCCCTCATCAAACCGCAAACTAAGTTTGGAACAATTCGTTCGTCAGTGAAAATGCTAAGAGTATTTATTGACTAGAGACCAAGGTCAAAATGGTGGAATGTCCATCCATAGAGGCAAACTTAAGTTAGGTCCAAATTTACAGTGTCGCGACCAACCAGTCGTTTCTTCCTTGCGTGTAAAAGTGCTTGACGTCATACTCTGTAGTGTCATTTGGATGTCAGGTAATAAGCATCATGTTGATGCCCCCCCCTTTCTTTGTGTAATTAATGTAATCCAAAGCTACCAGGAGGCCCTATAGCGGTCTCTGCCAACCTTGGGTACCTGCTTATAATGTACAACGAAGCAATGGAAAAATCACGAATGTTTCTGTGGACTCCACTCAGCCTATTTTTGCTTGAAAATTGCCCCAGATCGAAGGTAGTAAAGTAGCCGCAGGGGGTGAGAGCTTGACGAGAGTTGTTGACAACATACCCTTCTCTTAGACAATAGGCCTATACCCTCCTATTTCACCTGGCCAAAAATTAGAATTCACTGATTATGGACATTTTTCATACTTACAATCAGTTTCAAAAACTTCCCCAAAATAGCACCGTTTTGCCATCTAAGCCAACTTTAATTGACAAAGATTTCTCAAAGGGGAACTGGAAACCCCTCCCTTTAAATCCCTCCCCCAGAACGGCGTATAAAATCGCATTCACATATAAAACGGCACAATTTACGCAGACTTGGGGGACTGAGGTTGCATTACAACATCATCTGTGGTGCCCCCAAATCACTAACTCTTGGCGGCGCCACTTGAACGAAGGAAAAGGTAGTCGGGGCCCCTGGCTCTGGCGGCGCGCGTCAAATCACTTGCCCTTGTGACGCCACTGTAAATACTCTTAGTGAAAATGCTTGTAATATCTTTGTGAAAATGTATGATGGGCGCCCTCTAACAGCTTATTCTGATCTAGTAGAGTAAGCGTGCCGTTTCGACGGAATGGATTTGGTTTCTTGACAACGCGTATCTAATTGAAGTCAAAGTCAGTCCATGCAATTTTCATCGTTTAAATTGTTGGTTTAAAATGTCCAAGTTATAAATTTGTGTAAAATTCAGATGATATTTACATAAAGCCAAAACGTAAAGCCAAAACCCAAAGGTCAAGGAATTGCTTTTTTAGATGAGTCTCAAGACATGCGTCGTAACTCTTTAGCACTGTGTATATGCTATCAATTTCGCCGTACTTATACTAGAAAGGCTTATGCAATCTTCAATGGCATCAAGATTTTTAAAATAATTTTACTGACCGGAAAAAGGTAAATATTTAACATACTCACGAATGCAGCGTTATTGACCCTATCCTCCAATAAAGATGTAATGAACATCCGTGCAAACAATGATTCTATAGACAAAACGTCTAACTCATGTTCTTAACCAACCTACGATCAAATTCGAACTACATATTTCTGTACTTGCAGACGAGTACATATAAAAGCCTCTTGAAGATAACGAAGCTCAGATGTGCAAGGTTATAGCTAAATGATGGCTGATACAAATCAGTGGCGTCGCCAGACTTTTCGAAGTGGAGGTGGGGGGGGGGCACAGGGGAGCGTTCCGCCGGAGGGACACACCAAAATGAAAAACTGAGCGTCACTGGAGGCTTCGTAGTGAAGCGCAGTGTCCCCCTGTAGGAGCTGGGCCCTAGGGGTCTACTGTAGGGCTCAGGGGCAACGCTTCATTGTAGGTTCAGGGGACGAAGCCCCAGAGGTTCCGGGATATTTACAATTGGTAACATTAGAATGAAGCATTTAACTATTTCCTAAATGACATTGAATGCACACTAAACAGACCACAAAATCAGACTGGGTAGAAATCACAATTTGAAATATTTTTGTTAATCGTTCTCACACTTGCGATTTAATGATGGGAAGGGGTGAGTGGGGACGACGGATCATGTTAAGGTGTGAATTGAACTTTAAAAGTAAATCCGTTTATGCTACCGAAAAGGAATTAATGTTGAGAAAACTACCTTCCAGGTTCGGCCTCACAGAAGCGTGGAAAGCACTATCAGCACCACTAACAGTACTGATGACAAACTTTGTGCGCACAGATTCTAACAGTTAAAGGGATTAGCTATCAGTGCTGTTAGCCTTTCATTAAAAGGCCGCACGGAAATTATTGCATACTACTGGTAGTCAGGGATGTAGTACTCGAGACCAGTTTTTCCCGGTCTCGGTCTCGGTCTTGGTCTCGACACCCTGTGGTCTCGGTCTTGGTCTCGGTCTCGGAATTTTTTCCGGTCTCGCTTCGAGACCGGCAAAAAACTTATCGTCTATCTTTTTAAACAAATTCATTTCAAACTGTTTTTAAGTTCATTGACTTTCATTGAAAAAATAATTCATTCAGAAAAAAAATCATCCAGCGAGTCCAAACACTGTATCTAGTATGGGTTGAACTTCCCTCTGTGAGCTAGTGAGTGGGTCTTTAACTTAATTGGTCAATGGATAATAGTGCATTGGACTAGCACACAGGTAAGGCTACTCAGTATAATCAGAACAGTGGAAGTCTGGTACTGCACTGCATTGCGTATTCACTGTGTGGGTGTGTGTGGGTGTGGGTGTGGGTGTGGGTGTGGGTGTGGGTGTGGGTGTGGGTGTGGGTGTGGGTGTGGGTGTGTGTTGAAATCCCCTTCTTTGTGTTTGTTCAGTGCTATCCATTTCTAGCTCTTCGGGATTGCCTGTTGGCCTTTTTTATGACTATATTTTAACCAAATCTGGCTACTAATGATCATTTGGCTATTGAAAAAATAAAATTAACTAATATACCAGTTTCATATATGATGGAGATGGATATCAGATTTTTGTTTGTTTGAAGCCCACTTGATTGTTTGATCTATAAGTGATCCCATTTTGTCACATTCCTACACACCCAATATTTTGTGTTTATAGTACTCTTTCAGGATTCATAGTGTGTAGGGAGGATCATGCTACCCTCGTACCTACGCCAGGGTCGTTACTAATATTTTACACAAAGGGGTCCGGACTTAGTTATCTGAAATGCCCTGCCGTCTACATTCACTTATTTGCATTAAATTATCCTTACACCTATGATTCTATTGAGCCCAGCCTTCAATTTGCAAAATAATAAAAAAAAAAAAACAGAACGGAATTGCACTCCGGTTGGCAACGTATATAATCCCCTGCCACCAGCATTAAAATATATGCTGTCACCAACGACACCTATGGCTTTAGGCAAAGGATGTGCATCTAGTGTAGGTCTAATTGACGCGATCTATGCAGGCATGCCTGAATTAAACACTCCAAATTGAATAATAATTATTCATTATTTTTACACAATTTCGGGAAATATATCATTCATTTTGGCGGCCATTTTTTCCGCCATCTTGGGTAACCTGAATCTCGTGAAACAGTCCCAATAATAATTTTGGAATTTTCGTCATAAAATATTACCAGATTTTCAGAGTAGATGTCTCAAAATATTTTAAGAATGCTTTTTTAATAAATACAAAATATTCATAATTTTTGTCGCCTTTTTGTTTTGGGTAGCCATTTTGAATGAGTAAGATCCAAGATATTTACTGTTGCCACCTGATTTTGTGTTCAGGGGACCATAAAGTTTCCAACAAACATTGGGTCGGAGATTTGCAAGGGTGCCTGTGGAGTGTCTCTGACCCATGACCTAAATGTTGAAACAATAGCTGTGGATAACATCTCCCAGTAAGACAGTCCTTCACATAGTTTAACAAATAGATGCGCAATAAGCGCGCCGCAAAGTTATGGGCATTTTTAGCACATTTTGTGCAATTTGTGCATGTTTCTGACGGATTAAAGTAACAGTTGGTCGTTGTGTTCATATCGAGTTTGCGTGAACGGTGTATTTGTGCATAAGTTTTTCACACCGTCCCAAAATCGCATTTGGAGGGACACAGGGAGGACACAGCCAACGTTTTTTGGGGACATGCCCCCTTGCCCTCCTTGGCGACGCCACTGATACAAACGTTTATACTACCATCAGTAACCAGCTGCACACACGCTGCACACGCACATACGCACACATGCATACACAGAGACACGCACACGCGCACACACGGGCAAACGCATACACGCACATACGCACACGCGCACAAATTATAAGCTTTCAAATTCGTGATAACAGAGATGTTAAGCAAAGATGTTTGAAAATATAGGTTTAGTAATTAATGGCGGCCATTTTTGAAACATCGTCAGAGGATAAATATAGCATGACCCTATAGTCAGAGGCCTTTAACTGTGTGCCAAATGCAAGGGTTTCAAGTCCTTTACGGCAACAACACTTTGTATACAGAAATGTTTCAAAGTATAAGTGAAACAACAACTAATAGCAGCCATTCTGGAGGATAGTGGCCGCCAAATGACGTCAAATAACAAATAGATATTGACGTTACCTTTAGGGACCTTTAATTTTGTGCCAAAGTCAAGTTTTTGTGACCACAAAAACCCTTTCTATAAAGAAATGTTACGAAATACAGGCAAAATACATACCATTTTGAAGATGACCACCACTGCTACCACAGGACAATCTGTGATTACCCTGTTGACAAATATTTTTTTAGGGCATGCTCTTACTGTGTGCCAGATTTCATATAAGTCTTGTGTCAGAAAAGACAAAATTCTCCAAAACATTGCACCTCTCTGCTGTAGTACATAGCTGAACAAACAAGGACCAACAACTTTTAATACACTTTGTGCTTCATACTGAGCCCTTGACATATGTGGTATGATTCATCACTGCCATTTATCATCAATCACAAAGTCACCATGGTCACAGTCAACACTATTATCGTTGCTATCACCATTATCATTACCGCCCTTATCACCATTTATTGATAAAGTGTAAAATAGTGTAATGAAATGCTGCCTTCTGCAAGGGAAATATCATAAAGTAAAACGAATACATTGAACTTTGAATAAATTGTTTACTTAGTTCAGTTGTATGCTGAATATAAACCACAGTGTATCCACTGCTGTTAAGTATGAATCCATTTATTCTGTTCAAGCTGATATATCGAGTAACGGATAGCGAGACGAAAAAATTGCTGCTCAGACGCTGGTAGTGTTTAGAAGACTGCAAGGTAAATTCATTTTCATTCTAAAATATATTTGAAAATTACAAAAAATAGGTATCCTCAAGGTTTAGGTGAAGAATTCCCTTGATTCAGTCAATAGGCCTGTAGCATGCTACCAACAGGGCTCAAAGGGCTTTTTTTTGCATCCAGGGAATAGCCCTATGTTTAAACCAGTTGCAATTTTGTACAAATGAAAAACGACGTAATTTTCACTATCTACTGTATCACCGCTTGGCATTATTACGACGCTTAACGTTAAACCAACTGTAAGTGTATTAAAAACTTACATTAATTGCCAGAAATATTTCATTTCTCATTCCACCACGCTAGGAGATGCAATCTGATCACAGTTCAATGAGGCCAAGTAGTGAGAATAGCGTCCACGGTTACTCGCAGTTGATATCAGAGTGTGGTACTCAGCATAAGACTTAAAGTTACACTCTGCCAGCCAGAGCGCAGAATTGATTTCTTGAGTTATAACTGAAGTTTGAAAAGATCACATCCTCCAATCCTCAATATGTTACTCGGGTTTACTTGCGTTGTAAAGCAAGCGGGATATGCACGCTATACACGGTGTAAATATTATTTTGAAATTGTGTAACTTCAAGAGATTTGCCATGAAACATAAGTGCTGTTTTGGGTGGAATTTTCAAAGAGGAATAAGAAAATATACGAAAATATCGTTTCGATGAAAACTGGTGCTGTATATTCAAATATTTTAGGGTACTATGAACCTTTCAAACCAGGGGTTTGTTTTTTTTTTTTTTATTATCTCATAGCTCCGTGGAGAGGATGAGTTTTTGTAGTCACTTTCCCACACGGCAATGTACTAGCAATCATTGCGATGGTACAGTTAATTTCGGCAAGTTAATAGTTTAAGGGGCTAACCCATGGTGGGGTATCCCAGGGTCGAGGGAAGTCCACTCCTGTGGGAGGGGTCTAAACTTGTCCGTTGTGTGGGCGAGTGTGTGCGTTAGTGTGTCAGTGTGATATAGTGTGTGTGTGTCCAATTTTGTTTTGTTAATATCTCCTAAACGGTTTAGCCGATTTTAGTGGGAAGATACCCTAGGTAGAACCTTTGTATATCAACCCTACCGGAAGTAAAGATCGGGATTAGACTTAGGTCAAACTTGGTGAAAATCACATTTTTACAGTATTTCTAACTTAAAACAATTCAATGACTAAAATGTCACCCATAACGTTAATATGTCTAGAACTACCAAAATATATGGTTGCCATGGCAACAGAGGTAACAGGTCACGTGATGGAAGGAAAATGAACATCTACTAAACGAAAAGTTGTGCCATGAACTCCTCCCAGTGAGCTGGACCGATGCTGTTCAAACTTGGTGAGAAGGCACCCCAGGATTGGAAATTGTGACCCCAGAAGTAAACGTCAAAGGTCAAGTTGTGTAAAAATCGTTTTGGCTATAATTCTAAGGGGAAGCATTGCACGTATATAAAACTTCACACCGACGATAGGAATAAAAAGTTCTAGCAAACTATATGGTTACCATGGCAACCAAGATCAAAGGTCACGTGACAGAAGGTCAGATGTACAAATTTTGTTTTCAAAACTGCTGCTAATCAGTTGGACTGATTTACTTCAAACTTGGTGGGAAGGTACCCCAGGGTGGGAAATTATGTCTCGTGAACACCGGAAGTAAAGGTCAAAGGTCAGGCTTGGGCAAAAATTATTTACGGACTGTAGTTCCAAAACCAAACATTGCACAGGCAGAAAAATGGAAATGTAAAATTTACTGCGAGACATTTGTACACTAGCATTGTTTTATAACACTACTATTGTGATAAAATTCAGTTGTGATACAGCTACTTTGTTTCAACACCAAAGCAAGTTAGTTTTCAGGTACGTTACATCTATTGAATTCAAGGGTTTGTGTATATAATGGAGTAGAAAATAAAATAAAAGAAAACAGAAATTGTTTGCTTACAGTGTGGTTTTTCAGTATCGACAATTGTATCCAGAAGCTAACAAAGCAACGTCGAGGATGTTTCTGCAATCATTTCTATTACTATAACTGACGTATTCTTTTAATTCGTTTTCATTTTGTTTTCATCAGCAGCACAATGCTTACCAACCTAAAGGTTGCAATTACTTTGGTGTTTGCTTTGCCGTTAGTGGCTGGTAAGTGTATTCTTATTGAAATATCTGGTACCTTTAGCTTTTTATATAGCATCAACAGAGAGGGGTAGCATTTAGACTACAGTAAATATACGCAGGATGATATTTTGTAAGTTTCTTGCAAACACCCATGTTCTTTGTACTTGACTATGTATCTTCTCCGTGCAAGACTGAAAAAACCTTTACTTTTGGGACTCGTTGTTCAGATTTCATTCTGCCATCTAGTTTCCTCTCGCATCTGACTATTTTTCTGGTAATTACACAGCTCATGTACTCATGTAAGCACATTTGATATGTCTATTATAATTGATATTTATTTATATCTACAGCTACTGGTAGTTTCGATGATTGTCCATCACGTCAAAGCGGAACATTGGGGCAAGCAGCAACAATCAAATGCAGTATAGGAAGTAATTTCTCCAGCGTTTATTGGTATAGGTCCAATGATATGCTTGTAGTATGTTATGACGTTGGGATCAGAAGTGAACACCAGTCGGAGAATGATGATTACGTTATTGAGTCTGATGGCTCCTTACGTATAAACAACGTTTCTTCACATCATCCAACGGTTTACCGAGTTGTCTTTTACGACGATGAAAATCACATCCAGAAGAAAAGGGTTAGATTTCTTGTGAATAGAGAAGGTTCTATTAGTGAGTGTAAGTTATTTCATTTGCTATGATTTCCTATGATATATTATAGGAGAAATAAATCGTTTGCATTTCTGTTAAGCCCGTTTCTTCTTTTTTTCAAGTCCGAGGATGCAGGAGCTTGCATGATAAATTTGCAACAACTGCAATTTGCCTTATATAAGTGGTACTATTTCACGAGTGGCATCAGGATGTTAAGCGAGTACAACCTATTAGTGTCCCACCCAGAAGCTCGGAAAGGGGCGATCGATGGAAAGAGCTGAAAATGGAGACCGAACTCAGGGGTGGGAAATTGCTTTATAAAATACAATTCCGGGATGCTAGCATACACAATTTGCATAATCGACATACTTCTTGCTCGAAGATAAGGGCTGATTTAGTATTTGTCTTGCGTTAAAATTTGTAGAGGGCTTACAAGAACCCAGGTTCACTTTGAACAAAAGGAGATCAAAGTTTGGTAACTGACCTCGATCGTGGATAACATTTGCTTATTGTACCTAACTGTCTATCTTACGAAAATTCTGGCCGTACAAGTCATATAGAAAACTTGGAAGGGGGGGGGGGCAGGGCATACTGCACTAGTTTTCTAAACGACACAAATTATGAAAGAAAATAAAGCAACTATACAGACTATACGAAATATGCCGAAAGGTTTGGGATGGTTTCGAAGGCAATACAATATAAGTAAACCATCGTCGGACTCGGAATAAGCGGCGCCAGGGATAACAAATATTATAGTTCCCATCATGCCTCACCTAAGAAACTGAAGGACAAAAATCAGGGTGGGTTACTTCAAGAAATTAAAATAAAATAATTCTTCTCACATGGAAAGCGCTAAATGGCAAAGCACCGGTATATCTTGGAGAACTCGTAATACGATATTCCTCAGGTCGCAATCTAAGGTCTGCAGGAAAAAATCTTCTAGCCATCCCAAGGACGTCTACAGCTGCTGGAGATAAGGCCTTTTCTGTAGCTGCTCCCAAATTATGGAACTCTCTTCCACTGAACATTCGCTGTTGTAATTCATTACTTACCTTTAAGAATAATCTTAAAACTCACTTGTTCACTATTGCTTATAATTAATTTCTACTTCACTGGTGATAGGCCTACTTTGTTATTATTTCTTGTTCTTTTTATTGATCCAATACGGTCCTTATTGCGCCTCGGATTATGTTTACATAGATAGATGGCGCTTTACAAATGCACAATTATTATATTATTATTATAAGAAATTGCACCTTGTCATTTCGTTTCTGCTACTAAGATGCGAAAGTCCCCAATATGAGGAAACTTGCATTGAAACGGCCTAAAAAGTAACCTGCAGACTGAGCTCCAAAACCTCACACAAAACATGTTTCGGTCATTTGTTTGTTAGTTTTATAGATAAAATTTGACCTCAGAGCCTGGCCTGGCTCCGATACCTCAACACATTAACATATATCTATTGTGGATAGGGACACCTACCGTCTGTAAAGCAGGTTATTAAGTTTGTTGTCCTTACTCAATGTCTCCATTGCCCAGGATTTTATGTCTTTCTAGATCCTAAATCTCTCATTTTGTTCTTTTTATTGTCTGATTCATTTATTTACCTCCCAAAGACCTTGAAAGAGTACAACAACGAAGAAAGGACCTTGAAAGAAAACAACAACGAAGAGAGGAAAAGAAAAGAAGAAGGATATTACAAATGATGAAGAAAGAAGAGCGGAAGGCAGCAAAAAAAGAAAAGGCAGCAATAAAAGAAAAGCGGAGGCAGGAAAAATTAAAACGAAAACGAGAAAGGACAAAAGCTAGAGGGCAGAAAGATAAAGAATCTAGTAAATGAATAGTAATTATGAATGGGTTAAGTAATGAACTTAATTGCTCTAATACTAGGCTTTCACGATATCTTGTTTCATATTGAAAGTTTCAGCAACCTGGCAAGTTTCCTAGCAAGCAATTTTATATTGGTACTTAGAATTTGATATTGTAAATCCTTTAAAGTGATGCCGTGAGTTTGCAAAAAGTGAAAAACATAAGATTTTGCTTCTTGTTATGTCTTTCTTTATCCTTCAAAATGCCACGAGTGCTATACAGAGTTGAAGAATACAATTTGAAAGCTCAAAATGATAGCGATAGTCTCGGGAAGAAACCTAAACAGCATAAAATCAGAAAAATTTTGAAGGCCTTTTTTCAAAAAAACGGTCCTCAACATAAAGCGTTAGACCACTCCTATGCAACGAACCTGATGTTGAATATGCAATATTATTGAGGTGTCACCACGTTAAAAAACGTACTATACCACTCAACCCAGGCTAGCTCCACGGTACAGCTGTTCGCTCACGGCCGGGGAATGACCTTCTTGCATAATCGCTTGATAATACAACTAACGTTACTTGTACGCTCAATATAGCTTTCGGCTCTAATTTAGAATCAACAGTTACAGGCTACTGTCTTTCACTCATTGGTACGCGTTATAGTGCTGATTTGAAAATGAACGTTACAGCGAAAGTTGCACCACTAATAGGCCTACTACCTCTTTTGTCGCCAAAACTGTTTCTGAATTGAACGTCAAACACGATGGTAAGTGCAAATAAAAGGCAGAGCATCGTCTCTCGCTACTAGTAGTACTAATGTTAGCGCAAGTTAGGCTTAATTTACTGAGGTACCACTCGCCAGTAGCCTAAAGTTAGGCTACTACAGTAAAACGGGATAGTTTAGCCTTGTGGTATTACCTTGTACGGTGTATATTGCAATATCAACGTTACTTCTTCAAGATCCACACATTCAGTCAGTCTTGTTCACCTGTGTTGTTGTGCTAAGACTAGCAGCTAAGTCGATCAGCTGTTTACACCTAGTGAATATGCATCAGTACTTCGTTCTCATTGGTCTGCTCAACAGATGTTCGTTAGGAGACTGAATACTGTTTGTGAGCAGCACATTTTTGATTTCCTTGAGTTTAGTCGTTAATTTCAGGGCCGTCTTAAGAGATCACGGGGCCCTGGGCCCGGCATTGGAGCGGGGCCCCTCAATCAAGTGTGTTCGAAAAAAGTTGCGTGAAAAATTGACATCCTTGACCATCGCTCAAGCATAGACATGCCTGCATTTACCCCCCCCCCCCCATGTCGCGCATAAAGCATGGAAATTGGAACTTTTATGTGAATAACATATGTGATATATCTAAAAGCTGAAATACATTATAGAAGAGTAATCTTCCAGTTGCTCTCCATCCCTAATAACAACACTGGACTTTGGGCATGTTACGTTAACACTCAGAATCCGTTATGAATCTTGTTCAAGAGTATATAAAAGTATTTCCACACAAAAATCTTTTACGCAAGGGGAGATATGATTTTTTGCGCAGAGCTCAATTTGCGGGGCCCCTGACATCGCGGGGCCCTGGGCCTGGGCCCAGTGGGCCCATGCGTTAAGACGGCCCTGGTTAATTTTACGAAAATTTCAGGGCTGATGCCGGAATTCACACAACAGGCCATATTTTTTCTCCCTTACTGTTCATATGGGCCACTCAAACGAATGACTGAGATTTTAAACTCGATTTTTTAATGTTTTTCCCTTTTTGCAAACTCACGGCATCACTTTAAACTGTGTATTAATCTTAACAGCAAATGTAAATAAACATTGGAGTTTGTATCCTTATTCAATTGAAAGACTGCAGAAAGAACATGGGGTGCTTTTATGGAACTACCACCGGCAAATTTCAGGCACGTGTCCAAGGGGGGGGGGGTCCTGGGGGTCCGGGCCCCCCCTCCTGCTCGGGCCGACCTTTAGATTTTTGAAGGTTAAAACTAGTCCGTTCCTTGTAATGACTGATTAGTTTAAAAAAAATCATAACTTGGTCATCCAACATTCATGAGCCTTGATTTATCCACTAAAATGATGCCAACTGAACAAATAGATTTGTTGAATGCCTTAATTTTTTGGGGTGTGATTCTATATATTTCTCAAAATTATCGGGTTTTTTTACATTACTTCGCTCTAACACCTATATGACCCTAACGGCGTTCCAGCTACTATAGTCAATCAGAAACAGGCGATGTACGGTCGAGCGTGATCAAGTACTGTTTACCAGCTTTTCAATGAATTGACTGCACAGTTCGCCTAGCCTATACGTACGTACTGGCACGCAGTGCTACAAGGTTGTAAAACCCTCAGCCAAAGGAAGAAATAAAGGCCCGTTAGTGGTAATTTATGATAAAAATGCTTGAAATTTTGAGCCAGAAAGGCTTGAATGACAGGCACGTGTTTTCAGCCCAGATCCTCACTCAAAGCCGGCACTTCACAGTGTGAGGTAATACAATCCAAATGTGTCACTATAAAATTCGTCAAGTAGCCTTGAATTTTGCACAGTCTCCAATTCAACTCATTGCCTACAAAAAACATTTGCAACATTGATCATATTTTGTAAGTAACACAGTCAGAAACATAGGCGTAGGAGGGGGGGGGGGGCTACGGCCGCCAACCAAAAATTTTTGTGGAAATTCGGGCAAAATGCTGAGAATTTTTCGGGCACCAACTGAAAGAAAAATAATGCAATGATGTTTCTAAAGGGTATTAATAGTTTAAAAAACTTCCTTGTTGATTAATATAAAGTTCTGATTTGAATTGCACCAGCACCTATATATTCCGTATTAATTCATCAGTGTGTTTTTAATGGTTGAACTTATATCATGGTTATCAGTGGTGTATTTTAGGGGCCATTGGGCCATGCCCCACCCTCATTGATGCTGATTTTTTTCTACCTAAAATACGTAAATTTTTAACACAAATTTTACTTTTAACCTAGCACGTCACGATGGAAAAACAGAGCTAACTAAACCTATATGGTCTCTCAAGCCGAGCCGATGTGATTTGACCATACACTGGAGCATCCTGGCGCAGTCAAACACCAACAGAAGCGCTTCTGGTTTTGCAGCCTATGTCAAACCAAAATGGACAATTCCAGGGCAGACATGATTTCTTCCACAGCATCACAGCCCACGCAACCACTCAAGAGAATAAGGCTTAAATACCAGATGCATGAAACAACGTACGAGAGTAGTATAGGATGGGGAAATGGGACCCTTTTGTGGGGGGTAAATAGTGGGGGGGGAGACAGAACGTCACAGAATGAAAAGAGCGTAACGTCAGATAGTGGCACCGCCTACCCTTCTTACACTTACACGGTGTGATTGAGTCATGCCCTGTGTTGTCACTGCACATAGGCTATACAGGGTATCACATTACATCATTACTGCCTCAAGTTCATCAAGAAAAGCCTCTACATCGACAAGTCCGTTATTATAATGTTGTCTCTTCATTGGTCTGACGCTTCCTGCTGCTCACCTGCTGCTCATCTGCTGCTCCCCTGCTGCTCACCTGTTGCTCCCCTGCTGCTCACCTGCTGACTCGCAGTCTAAAATCTAAGGGGTTCGGAGTAAACTTTTCGAATAATGGTTCATTTTAAAGTAAACACTTTGCCTCAACTGCATTTTGTATATTGTTTTATAATTATTATGAATTTTACGAAAACTTGTTCGTACTGAACAAGCAGCTGCAGAATCAAGAGAGAGTGCGTTTTTTTCCTACGTTTACTACTGCGTAGACCAAGTTACTGTCTCTATTGAATTATAGTAAACACGGGCGGGTAAATGACAACAAGAACACAGTTTTAATTTCTTGTGTTGTACTTCTTGTATTTCTACAGACGTAAGTCTCTTTTATTCCTTTAGCACATTTACAGTTCATTTCAAAGTTGGATGTAAAAGAAAACCCAGAGATCTACCCCTCCATATATTGTTCCCATATTTAAATTCGTAAGACTCCCAACCAAATGTATCCGCCCTTTTTAGGTTATCCCCTCAAATGATTACCTTAGTGAAAGAGTATGTACAGTGCCACCTCCCTTTATGGACCCATTCATTTGATATATCGCATATTTCCTTTTTGATCCACGCAAATACGATATGTATGTAGGCCTATTCCAACCGAAATATGGATAATAAATTACATTAAACTATTTCGCTGAGTAGAATGAACTCTGCCACTTCGGCTCGTGGGAGATTTGACGTCAGTTTCAACATCCATCTCTAAACATATATGCTCGGTGTACTTATTAATTGGTAAACATATGATTGTTTTAAGACTTTGTTATTTGTCTTATATAAGTTAGAATATTTTACGAGTGGCACCAGGTATTTTGAGCTAATACAACCTACTAGTTACCCACCCGGAAGCTAGGCAAGGAGCAATCGATGGAGGGAGCTGAAAATGGATACCGAACTCAGGAACTGGAAATTGCTTTATAAAATACCATTTGCTGGCACACATAATCGGCACAATCGACATACTTCTTGCTCCACGATAAGGGCTGATTTTAGTATTTGTCTCGCGTTGAATTTGTAGAGGGCTTACAAGAACCTAGGCTCACTGTGAACAAAAGAAGATCAAAGTTGGCAACTGACCTCCATCGTGGATAACATTTCTTATTGTAAGCAACTGTCTACCTTTTGAAAATTTAGGCTAGACAAGTAATGATAATGTACGTAACTTGGAAGGCACGGGATACTGGACTAGTATGCTGCACAAAACCAATTATGAAAGAAAATAAAGCAACTGTACAGGGCGCGAAATGCGGCGAAAGGTTTGGGATGGTGTTGAAGGCAATGCAGTATAAGTAAACCATCGTGGGGACTCGGAATAAGCGTCTTTAGGGATAAAATATATTTTCGAACCCATCATGCCTCACCGAAGAAATTGAAAGACAAAATCAGGCTTGGTTACTTCCAGTGGCGTAGCTAGAGGGGGGCAGGGGGCGGTCGCCCCCCCCCCCACAAAGCCTTTGAAGGCCTCTGTCGGAAATTTCTAGTGTCTGTCGGAAATAATTAAAAAAATTCGATTGAAACAATTACAACACTTGTTATGTTTTTAAGAACAATTACACATCGAAATGTCAACGTGAAAATCAAATTTCGGTCTCAAATTGCCCGGAAAGCAAAAAAAAAAAAAAGAGGTCCCTAGATAATAATCTGTCGGAAAGTTTTGCTTTGCCCCCCCCTCCCCCAAAAAATGTCTAGCTACGCCACTGGTTACTTCACTAAATTGCACTCTTAAGCACAAAAATAGTCATTTCGTTTCTGCTGCTAAGATGAGAAGTTCTCTAATATGGGCAAACTTTGACATTGGAACGTCCTAAAAAGTAACCCGCAGACTAAGCTCCAAAACCCCGAACAAAACATTTTTCGGTCGCTAATATTTTAGTTTGTTATAGATAAACTTTGACCTCAGAGCCGACCTTGAAACCTGGCTTGGCTCTGATTCCTCAACACTAATTCACATTATCATATACCTATTATGGATAGCAGACACCTACCGTCTGTAAAGCAGAAACGCGGATAGTGACAGTCTTGCTAGCGCTATCAACTCTCTATCAAACCTGCTACTATCAGCAGGTGCAAAACGACCGCACAGAAGACGCTGATAGAAGTGCTCTCTGATAAGGCGCTTAAAGGCTCATTAACGTATTATCGATCGGGGATTTCCCAGTTGGTTTGGCTTGTAATCGCCATTTGGAGTGTTTTATTCAGGTATGCTACCTCTAATACAGGAAGAAACAGGTAGAATTTGTCCATAGAACGCGTCACTAAGACCTACATTTGATGCACATCCTTCGTGTTGATAAAAGCTAAGTATTTGCATCCTCGGCTCTTTTGAATTTTGACAATGTGTGAGGTTGTGCGTTATGTATTACTGTGTAAAGGTACTAAATTTAGGACGAACAAATTCCAACTGATGGTCGTAGCCTTTGGGGGCAGAGGAAAGTTGCCCCTTGAGATTTCCAAATCGTAAATAAAAGTTGACCTTCTTGAGAAAAAAACGTAAATTTGCTAAAACTTTCGCTGTCCAAATTATGATTTCTAGGACCCCCAAACCTGGGAAATTGTATAATAAAGTTTCCTTATCCCCAATTTTTCCCCGGGGGTCCCCCGCCGTGGATGTGTTCTTAATACAGGTTTCTCTTCATGAATAAACCGTAGTGTTCCTCCTACAAGATACACAGCTTGAATACCTTCACCAGCATACACGTTGGCGAGAGATAAAATAGCATATGGTTACCTTTAATCATTAGCTAAACCTCACGAGCTGGTAAAGAAACTGAATATAAAAGGCATATGCAGAGGCCGCAAACTTATTTTGAAACACAGCTAAATCTTATAAATGTCCTATTGCGTCACTTCAAGTATCTTTCGTGATGTGTTACATTAAAAAATATTGCATATTCAAGGTAAACCAAGGAGTTACTCTATACGGGGCTTTTACAACTCAGAAACGTATTGCAACATGATCCTTAAAAAGCCATTCATGAAACAGGATTCCTGGGTACACTCATTCAAATTGGGGTGACTGCATTTTTCCTTTAAATAAAATCTAATTTTTCTTGAAATCTAAATTTGTTACAGAATAACTTAGCATGAATTTAAAAGGTAAGAATGCTTAGGTGCAAATTTTAAGGTCTAAAACGTGTCATTTGCCTCATCTGGGACACATTATTGGACCGAAAATTTCCTTACAGTCCTACGCTATGGCTACTCGCCAACCGTTGGTGGATCCCTCAGTGACCGGACTATGAGCGCTAGGGAGAAGCCCGCACCGGGTACCAGCCTTGTAGAGATGCCATGCCACCGTCGAAAAATTCACTAAATAATTAAAATTTCAGATCATGTCTTCACTAAATAAAGAGAACACCACTTTTTAGATGTAGGAAAACTCAGAACACGAAAACTTTCGCAAAGAGTAGAGGTGTCATTCTCTGCCCTAAGGCAGCATCCCCTCCAATTACACCCTAACAAAAGAGAAACAAATCACTAAAATGCTAATTCCTAAACACAAAATCAATTCAACGCTTAACGAAGCTTTACCAAAGATTGCACCACTTTGCATTCAAGCCACCTCACAAAAAGTGGGAATTTTGCCAAGCTCAGTCAGTCTGCAACCACTTCCCCCTAAGACTACTGCAAATAACTCAGTTCAGTTGGGGACAATTTCCCACTGATGTCCCTTGCTACTAAGCCTTTATCACAGAACCATATTTGTAATTCAAAATACCGTTTTTCTAATTAAATTCGTACAATATCGAAAAGATGAAGAAAAATTGTTTGAAAAGTAGTGTTATAAGCAACCTCATTCACTAGTTCTAAGTTTGCATATCTTTGCCTTTTCGGAACGTTCCGTCATCTACGGAGTCGATGTCGACCGCTGTGCGCTACATTTGCCTCCATTAGGAATTAAATTTTGAGCTATCAAAGTCACTATCGGCGCCTTGGTCACTGTTAGTGAGTTGATGTAACATTACCACTGATAGTTTCTGTGCGGCCTTTTACTGATAGCCAATCAGCGCTGATAGCTAATCCCCCTATCAGTAAGCTTCTATGCGCCCAAAATTTCTATCATCGCTGTTAAGGTGTTGATAGCGCTATCAACGCTTCTGTGCGACCACCCTGGGGTGGCCGCACAGAAGCGTTGAGAGTGACAGTCTTGATAGCGCTATCAACTCTCTATCAAACCTACTACTATCAGCAGGTGCAAAATGACCGCACAGAAGACGCTGATAGAAGTGCTCTCTGATAAGGCGCTGATAGGCCCATTAACATATTACAGATCGGGGATTTCCCAGTTGGTTTGGCTTGTAATCGCCATTTGGAGTGTTTTATTCAGGTATGCTACCTCTAATACAGGAAGAAACAGGTAGAATTTGTTCATAGAACGCGTCACTAAGACCTACATTTGATGCACATCCTTCGTGTTGATAAAAGCCAAGTATTTGCATCCTCGGCTTGTGTGAATTTAGACATTGTGTGAGGTTGTGCGTTATGTATTACTATGTAGAGGTATTAAATTTAGGACGAACAAATTCCAACTGATGGTCGTAACCTCTGGGGGGCAGAGGACAGTTGCCCCTTGAGATTTCCAAATTGTAAATAGAAGTTGACCTTCTTGAGAAAAAAACATAAATTGCTAAAATTTTTGCTGTCCAAATTAAGATTTCTAGGACCTCCAAACCTGGGAAATTGTATAATAAAGTTTCCTTTTTCCCAGTTTTTCCCGGGCGTCCCCCGCCTTGGATGTGTTCTTAATGCTGGTTTCTTTTGACGAATAAACCATAGTGTTTCTCCTACAAGATACACAGCTTGAATACCTTCACCAGCATATACGTTGGCGACTAGATAAAATAGCATATGCTTACCTTTAATTATTAGCTAAACCCCACGAGCTGGTAAAGAAACTGAATGTAAAAGGCATAAGCAGAGGCCTCAAACTTGTTTTGAAACACAGCTAAATCTTATAAATGTCCTATTGCGTCACTTCAAGTATCTTTCGTGATGTGCTAGACGAAAAAAATCATTGTATTTAAGGTAAACGAATGAGTTAATCTATACGGGACTTTTACAACTCAGAAACGTATTGCAATATCATCCTTAAGAAGCCAATCATGAAACAGGATTCCCGGTTACACTCATTCAAACTGGAGTGACTGCATTTTTCCTTTAAATAAAATCTAAGTTTTCTTCTTGAAATCTAAATTTGTTACAGACTTACTTAGCATAAAATCCAGGCCCGTAGTCATGGGGGGGGGGGGAGGCAGGGGGCGAAGCCCCCCTTGGAAAATTTTTCGCCCCCCTAGAAGATCAAAAATTAGCATTGCCGTAATGCATTTTAGTATGTTTCGCCCCCTCTGGAAATTTTTCGCCCCCCTAGAAGCTTTTTCGCCCCTCTTCAGCACCTTGTCTGGCTACGTGCCTGATGAAATCAAAACGTTAAGAATACTTAGGTGCTATTATTAAGGTCTTAAACGTGTCATTGCCCCATTCGGGACACATTTGACATTACAGTCCTACGCTATGGCTACTCGCCAACCGTTGATGGATCCCCCGGTGACCGCACTAAGAGCGCTAGGAGGAAGCCCGCACCGGGTACCATCCTTGTAGAAGTGTCATGCCACCGTCGAAAAATTCAATAAATAATTAAAATTTCGACCATGTCTTTACTAAAGATAACACCACTTTGTAAATCTAGGAAAACTTAGAACACGAAAACTTTCACAAAGAGTAGAGGTGTCATCTCTGCCATGAGGCAACATTCCCTCCAATTATGGCAAAAGGGGAAAAAATCACTAAAAAGGCGCCGCTGATTCCTAAACACAAAATCAATTCAACGCTTAATGAAGCTTTACCAAAGATTGCACCACTTTGGATTCAAGCCACCTCACAAAAAAAGTGGGAATTTTGCAAAGCCCAGTCAGTCTGTGGCCACTTCCCCCTAAGACTACTGCAAATAACTCAGTTTAGTTGGGGGCAATTTCTCACTGATGTCCAATGCTAGTAAGCCTTTATCACAGACTTATTTGTAACTCAAGGTACCGTTTTTCTAATTCAGTTCCTACAATATCGAAAAGATGAAGAAAAATTGCTTGAAAAGTCATGTTATAAGCAACTTCATTCACTAGTTCTGTTTACGGTTTGCATATATTTGCCTTTTCGGATCGTTCCATCATCTACAAAGTCCATGTCGACCGCTGTGCTCTACAATTTCTTCCATTAGGAATTAAATTTTGCGCTATCAAAGTCACTATCGGTGCCTTGGTCACTGTTAGTGAGTTGATATAACATTACCAGTAGTGATAGTTTCTGTGCGGCCTTTTACTGATAGCCAATCAGCGCTGATAGCTAATCCCCCTATCAGTAAGCTTCTGTGCGCCCAAAATTTTCTATCAGCGCTGTTAGTGGCGTTGATAGCGCTATCAACGCTTCTGTGCGGTCACCCCTGGGGTGGCCGCACAGAAGCGTTGATAGCGCTATCAACACCTTAACAGCGCTGATAGAAAATTTTGGGCGCACAGAAGCTTACTGATAGGGGGATTAGCTATCAGCGCTGATAGGCTATCAGTAAAAGGCCGCACAGAAACTATCACTACTGGTAATGTTATATCAACTCACTAACAGTGACCAAGGCACCGATAGTGACTTTGATAGCACAAAATTTAATTCCTAATGGAGGCAAATGTAGCGCACAGCGGTCGACATCGACTCCGTAGATGACGGAACGTTCCGAAAAGGCAAAGATATGCAAACCTAAAACAGAACTAGTGAATGAGGTTGCTTATAAAACGACTTTTCAAACAATTTTTCTTCTCCTTATCGATATTGTAGGAATTGAATTAGAAAAACGGTATTTTGAGTTACAACTATGTTTCTGTGATAAAGGCTTAGTAGCAAGGGACATCAGTGGGAAATTGTCCCCAACTGAACTGAGTAACTTGCAGTAGTGGGAACTGGCTGCAGACTGACTAAGCTTTGCAAAATGCCCACTTTTTGTGAGGTGGCTTGAATGCAAAGTGGTGCAATCTTTGGTAAAGCTTCGTTAAGTGTTGAATTGATATTGTGTTTAGGAATCAACATTTTTAGTGATTTGTTTCTCTTTTGTTAGGGTGTAATTGAAGGGGATGCTGCTTCAGGACAGAGATGACACCTCTACTCTTTGCGAAAGTTTTCGTGTTCTAAGTTTTCCTAGATCTAAAAAGTGATGTTATCTTTATTTAGTGAAGACATGACCTGAAATTTTAATTATTTACTGAATTTTTCGACGGTGGCATGGCACCTCTACAAGTCTGGTACCCGGTTCGGGCTTCTCCCTAGCGCTCTTAGTGCGGTCACTGGGGGATCCACCAACGGTTGGCGAGTAGCCATAGCGTAGGACTGCAAGGAAAGTTTCGGTCAAATGTGTCCCAGATGGGGCAAATGACACGTTTTAGACCTTAAAATTTGTACCTAATTAAAAAAGCATTCTTACCTTTTAGATTCATGCTAAGTTATTCTGTAACAAATTTAGATTTCAAGAAGAAAAATTAGATTTGATTTAAAGGAAAAATTCAGTCACCCCAATTTGAATGAGTGTACCCAGGAATCCTATTTCATGAATGGCTTAAGTTAAGGATCATGTTGCAATACGTTTCTGAGTTGTAAAAGCCCCGTATAGAGTTACTCCTTGGTTTACCTTGAATATGCAATATTTTTTTAATCTAATACATCACGAAAGATACTTGAAGTGACGCAATAGGACATCTATAGGATTTAGCTGTGTTTCAAAATAAGTTTGCAGCCTCTGCTTATGCCTCTTATATTCAGTTTCTTTACCAGCTCGTGAGGTTTAGCTAATGATTAAAGGTAACCATATGCTACTTATCTCTCGCCAACGTATATGCTGGTGAAGGTATTCAAGCTGTGTATCTTGTAGGAGGAACACAATGGTTTATTCGTGAGGAGAAACCCGTATTAAGAACACATCCACGTCGAGGGACCCCGGGAAAAATTGGGGAAAAGGAAACTTTATTATAAAATTTCCCAGGTTTGGGGGTCCTAGAAATCATAATTTGGACAGCGAAAGTTTTAGCAATTATACGTATTTTTTTCTCAAGAAGGTCAACTTTTATTTACGATTTGGAAATCTCAAGGGGCAACTTTCCTCTGCCCCCAGAGGCTACGGCCATCAGTTGGAATTTGTTCGTCCTAAATTAAGTACCTTTACACAGTAGTACATAACGCACAACCTCACACATTGTCTAAATTCAAAAGAGCCGAGGATGCAAATACTTGGCTTTTATCAACACAAAGGATGTGCATCAAATGTAGGTCTAAGTGACGCGTTCTATGGACAAATTCTACCTGTTTCTTCCCGTATTAGAGGTAGCATACCTGAATAAAACACTTCAATGGCGACTACAAGCCAAACCAAGTGGGAAATCCCCGATCTATAATATGTTAATGAGCCTATAAGCGCCTTATCAGAGAGCACCTCTATCGGCGTCTTCTGTGCGGTCGTTTTGCACCTGCTGATAGTAGCAGGTTTGATAGAGAGTTGATAGCGCTATCAAGACTGTCACTATCAACGTTTCTGTGCGGCCACCCCTGGTTGTTAAGTTTGTTGTCATTACTCAACGTCTCCCATTGCGCAGGATTTTATGCCTTTCTAGATCCTAAACTTGAAAGTGTGATCTCTAATTTTCCTTCTTTTAGTGCGAGATTCATTTATTTACCTCCCATAGACCTTGAAAGAGAACAACACCGAATAAAGCAACGTGAAAGAAAAAAAAAGCAACGTGAAAGAAGAAAACAAAAAAGAGAGGAACGGTTACAACGAAAGATGGAGAAGATAGCAAAGCGGAGAGAAAAAGCGTTGAAGTGGAGGCCGCAGGAAAAATGCAAACGAAAACAAGAAAACACAAAAGCCGCAGGGTGAAAAGCTTAAAAAATCTAGTAAATGAATAGAAATTATGAATGGGTTAAGTGATGGACTTAATTGCTTTAAATAATAGGCTGTCACAATATCTTATTTCATAATAAAAGTTTCAGCAAACTAGAACTCTTCGTAGTAAGTAATGGAGATTGGCATTTAAAAATTGGATGTTGCAAATCTTTTAAGCCGTGTATTAATTTTAACAGCAGATGTAAATAAACATGAGATTCTGTATCCGTATTTGATTTAAAGACTGTAGAAAGAACTTGGGATTCTTTTATGGAACTACCACCCGTAAGGATACTATAAGGAGTCCTCTCGCTTTAACATTTAATTTTGACACGTGTAGTTTTGCACCCGATATTGGCGAGAGGACAGTGGTAAATTCCGGTTCTATAGTCAGTGGCGGATTCAGGACTTTGACAGGGGGGGGGGCGCACACATCGTCGGGAAGGCCGAGTTTACTCTTTACATGAAAAGAGTAAACTGCAGTTAAAAGTTGAAAAATTGGAAAGTATGTCAAATTGAGAAATTGCAAACTTAGTCATTGGACACCAAAAAGACTTAAAAATTTCGTTGTTAAACAAAAAATTAAGTGGCATCTTTTTGCATTGTTTGGCTTAGCTTTTGCTTGTTCCATTTAACACAGCTTGTATTTGAATTGTGTGCTTTACATGAAATTTTTGACAGTCACAAGTGGGTGGTTTTATCATATGTTTGTTCATAATGAAGATCGTTATGTAATTAACATTAAGTTAGCTGTGGAATGTACAAATCATGACTGTAATTGCAGGGTAATAAAGTGTTGTTCACTTGAAAGGAAATGCCTGACACCAGCCACCGTTACAAGGCTGAGGTAACTAGCAATACCGTAGCAAACAAACATACATAGGCAAGTCCGGCAGCTCCTCCAAGAAAAGATACAAAATCCACAACATATCTTTTAACGTAGCAGGTCATGAGGAAGAAATAGAGCTTACTAAACCTATGTGGTCTCTCAAGCCGAGCGGCTCTGATTTATCCATACGCTGCAGCATCCTGGAGCAGTGAAACAGAAGCGCTTCTGTTTTTTGCAACCTTAGTTTGTCAAACCAAAATATGGACAGATCATCCAGGGCAGACATGATTTCTTTCTACACCGGCATCACAGCCCACGAAAGAAAATCACTCAAGCGGACTAGAGTTGAGACGAACATGACATAATAGAACAATATTACTCATTTGGGCCTCCTGAGAAAAAGCACTAGCGTGAAACTCTTTGAGCAGAGGGTTTTTTGCTTTGACGCCATAACTGATTAATATGTGCATATATATATTTATAAACAAACATACATACATACAAACAAACATACAAACAAACAAAAATACGTGCATACATACATACATACACACATACATACACGCATGATGCATATATGCCTACATACATACACAAATACATGTATATAGCCAATAAAAATAACAAGAGGGCAATCCAAGGAGTTGATCTCATCCCAAGACATCCTTTTGCTTCTCAGTTCCTAGTGTAGCAGATATCTGTCATTTATGTAAAGTGGGTTGGTGACATGACATCAGGTCACAATCTGACGAAGAGCATTAATTAATGGTCCAAGATTAACCCTGTTGATGGTCTGAATATTTTAAAGGGAAGGGAATTCTAGCTGTGGGTGCTTACTTCAACTCAACATCTTTGATATAACCTTTTCATTCCTGATAGACGCCAATAATGTGATAATTGTGCCAGTTATGGCAATGGCGCTGGAAAGTATCAACATTGCTGTATATTTTCAAGTTTCAAACTGTTAGCTTGGGCGCAGGTCATACCTGCTGGCATTTGGCTCGAAGGTTGTTTATCCGATGAAAACAAACCTGGCCCTATTTCAAAAGAGTTACATTCGATCATTAGTTTGACTTTAAATTGCATGAGAGATCAAACTTAGGGTCAATCTAAACTCTCTATAAACGGGGCCAAACCTCGGTTGCTGCCTATAGATGTTTTTCATGTGACGTCACCGCGTTTCAAATTGGTAGGCCTATGCTGGATGCAGAGGAATCATGGCTTTAGCTAAAGATAGCAGAGTTTAATGATTACAATACATGATGGGAACTAAGAGTATAAAAAAGCCCAGCTGATCTTTACAAGCCTTTAGCCACCCCCGACAACGCACACACAGCAGATAGTCAATGGAGATGGCAGACGAATTTTGCGAATGCAAAGATAGTGTTCTGGGGCAGAAATTTATGGAAAACATTCAGATTCCATTCATTTGAAAACACTGACAAGCTGCAAGGACTGGAGCTCAGACCTAGTTCGGTTTACACCGGCGCTATGCCAAGAATATGTGCTTGCTACAGCTAGATAACGTTAGCACTAGCGCTAGTACTGCTGCACTATTGACTGGTTGAAAGTTTAACTTTCAGTTCCCATGATCCTTTGTATGCATGATGTAAGTATTAAAGTCTGCTATTATGATTTCATTTGCTGGTCGTCACTAATCATGCGTAGGATGTCTTATTTATGGACCTTATGTATTGACGTCACGCGACGTCATTTTGGAGGCAGAATAATGAAGCACATGAAACGCACGCAGTTGACTTTGCACACACGTGTAGTACACTTCTTTGCGTATGCGACCGGTCCACTAATCAGCTGTCTGCATTTGTTGGTACAAGTTACAATGATACGCCCTTGCCTCCATATGGACGCCATATGCATAAAATCTATTGGAGAACACTAGTCACGCGAAGAACTTATGTAGACTGTATCACTGAGCTATAGACCTTATGCATATGATGTCACAGAGCAAAAAGTGCTCCCTCGTTTGGAGGAAAATTGCGTATCATTGCAAGTTACACCAACAATTGCAGACAGCTGATTTGTGCAACTGGGGATACGCGCATAAATAAAGTCTACTGCACGCGCGTGCGAAATCTACACCGTGACTGTGCTTGTGCTTCATTTTTTTCCTCCAAAATGACGTCAGTGTGATGTCAATGCATAAATTCCATACAACTGGAGAATGTACGTCAGTGTGGAATATGCCTCCTAAAATCTGAAGCTGATTTGGAGGTCTCGTGATGTAGGTCACCTTACTCAAGCTCCGATCCGCTGACCTAGAAATGCGGACCCAGAAGTGGATATAATGTAAAGCTGAAGCAATAATAGCGACTTTTCGATTTCAGGACGGACGGAGAGTTGAATGCACGCGAACGCGGCGTTCCGTCTTGACATGTAAGGCGTTTCGATTTTGTAGACGACGGTGCGGTAGAATGACATTAAAACAATGACGCGCTCATTTTTTTTTTAGCTAAGTTGCAATGCTTTGAAAGCATCCAAACTCTTAGTTACAATGACGAATCTATACAGAATTAGAGACTGCGTCATCGTAACTGGGGTTTTCACCGACATCAATGCGGCAAGGAAGAATTCGTACTTTTATACGACATTAACAAACCGAGTAATCTTGACTTTCAGTATGAAAATTACTTAGACTACCAATTTAGGGTTAGTAAAAATGTCAAATTCAGGAATAAGGCCACACATAAAAATAAGCAGGATTTACAAAATGATGAAACTATCTCAAGACAGCTACTTTTCTAAGCTTAGCGCGGAATCATTCGTAAAATGGCTCACCAGATATGCACAGTTGTTTGTCACGTCCATTTTGTCAGCAGCTTAATGCCACATGAACATAATGATGTACGCAAGTTGCATGCAGCTAACTTGCAAATATAACGTTACAGAAACATGTACGTATGGACCTTGGCAACCCCTGTACCGTCCTGTTTCTAGACCGAACGTTAAATCGGTCGACGTCCGTTCTGAAAATCAACAGGACAGAGTGATGTTCACTTCTGCCCCAGCGCAGTTCGAGTTTTTGCTGCGCGTTCCGTCCTCTTTGTCTACCGTCCTGAAATCGAAAACTCGCTAATGTGCATGCTAACACCGCGTGTTAGCCGACGTGCTAGCGCCTCTCCGGCCTCTGGGGCGCTGATTGGTACTCTATCACACGTTAGCATGCACATCATTGCATTGAGAAAAGTTGCGCCTACAACTTAATAGAAATACCTACACACTACCGGTCGCAAAAATTAACATGGGCTATATATAAAAGGAAAAAAGGAAAGTACTCATCATTACCCTCATTCATTTTGGATAAAAGCAACTACTATGTCTTTCGACAATTCGACAAATAAATTTTTAACTTCTAGTAGAAAGTAACATCTCTAGGCTGTAGATAATCATCCAGTGAAAATCCTGTTACACCCATACATTCACGACGATACTTATAAAAATACTTCACTTCGCATTAGAAGGGATTTTAATCCCAAAATTCTACATACAATCTCACAAGACAGCTGCACTTTTAGCACAAACTAGCATTGTAGCCCAACGGTATATGCCAATGATTGCCCCCTCGACCGCTCCGAGATCGTTTACTGACCCCCAATTCAACTAAGTCAGTCAAGAACTTACAATAGCTGTGTGACAATCGCAAAAATCCCTCATTACACAGGTAGCAACATCCATGCTATAGATTTGCTGGTAGGATTGTCTTCACCAGTGGCGTAGCTAAGGGGTGGCATGAGGGGCACGTGCCCCCCCCCCCCCACTACAAAGCCGTGCTACCCTATGTGTCCCCCTGTGGAAAATTTTGGAATGTACAGTTTTATATATTAGTCCTATAGGGAGGGAGAGAATTCAGGAATTATGCCCCACCAGGAAAGGTTCGTGACCCCTCGTGCCCCCTGCTCAAAAAATCCTGGCTACGCTACTGGTCTTCACGACAAATCATAGCTGTTTTCCTTGGCCGTTTCTAGACACTGAGCGGTATCCCAACGTTTACTTCATGTTTACACACCTAAGAACGTTCGAGATTTTGTTGATGAAAGCAAGTTGCCACGGTGTGCTAGAAGCTGGATGCGTCTGTGATCGGGCCGTATTGCTTACTAAGAGCCACATACGGTATTGCTGTATCGATGGCACCATGTGTCCTTCGACTCCCTTATGAGAGCATACCGCCCGCGGAAAGCAGATGCTGTGTTCATCACTTGCATGTGAAGGTCGGCGTGAAAACAGCAAGTAATGCAAGTACATTTTCCGCAATTGCAAGATCGTTCGCAACACTCAACTGGCACTAGTTTTAGCGGTAGACAACCTACTACTTTAGCCGCTTTTCTGGCGCAGTCAGAGCAGTTTCAGTTTTGCTATGAACTGCCAGTGTACTAGCTTCAAGCCCTGATGGTCTTGACATTTTGTGCATAAAAACCCAGCCACTGAACGTGACCGTGCAAGCCGTTCATACCGTACAGGATCCTGTTCATGGGCTTAAAAAGCCCATTAAGTGTGCATTCCCGTTAAGGCTCATTGTACGCAGACATTGTATGCAGACATACTGAATCTGGTCAAGTGACACGAGTGTAGCTGTTTTATTCGGGGATGATTATCAACAAAGCTAACGGGGTTGTACACGTAATGCCATGCCTTCCTCATCCCCTGCCATTGCTACATGTGCTTCCTTCATCATTCATTGTGCGTTCTTCACCTGAGGGCCTCGGGTCATCCTAAATGGTCACTCTTCTTCCTCAATTGCTCACATATTGAAATCTGGTGTCCTTTGACCGACGTGACAATTTCCGTAGTAGGCTATGTCTTACATGTCACTTAGTACCTCAGCAATGCCAGACTTGAGTGTCTAATTGTTTTTACATATAAAATTTTATTATTCCTGAGGTCGCATTTGCACTAAAACATAAAGTAGACTACCCTCCCCCACATGAAAAGGGGAAAAAACTTGAATGTCGGCGTATGGATTCAACCGACAACATGCAGTGCGGATATTCATGCACACTGCCGACCATAGTCCCAGTGTTACTTCAGTGGCACAACGATAAACATCCTTTCCAGTTTTTCAGCAGCTTCTATACCGTATTGAAACCATAGAAATTAAAGTAAGGGAGAATGACGTCTGCCGATCTGGACTGTACGGTAACAGAGCACCGGCGCGTAATACAAATATCACGTCACTGCTTTAGCCCCAAGTATTGGCAAAGAAACTACAAGTTATCAAGTTAGGAATATTAAATAAAATACCTAAGGACCATGACTTATTCCTGTTGTGAAAATTACTCCTATTCTTTCGAAAAACGGATAAAATAAGCTATAACTTCTTCAGCAGAATGCACACTGTACGTACGGAGACACACCAATGAACCGGTCTTTTGCCGTATAACGAAAGCGCCCTCACAATTTTCGTGACTTCACCGGTTAAACATGCAGGCATTGTGCCAGCGTTCTCCTTTACTTTTATTTCTATGATTGAAACTCAATAAAAGAACGGACTAAGCAAATTCTAAAGTTTCTGAAGTAAACTGAGCATTAGTTGTGCATAAACACATAGGCCCTAACAGTTAGTGCCCGAGACTTCCTAGTTAAGGCTTCTCATTCATGGTCCGCATTTGTAATCTAAGGCAGTATAGTTTGGTCGAACGAAATTTCCCATAGGCGAGTATTCCTTACCAGTATTGAAACGAGGGAACGGGGGTTTGTTTCATTTACTTTTGGCGGCGATTATAGGTTTATATATGGGTATCATAACATATATATGGGAGTGAAGTGATAAGTCTCGCCAGGGAATCTCTTCAACAGTTATAGAGCGAGGTACTCGAGTTCGGCGCCAAAATTGACATCAGTAGGGTATAGGCTCGAGGATAAAGGAAGATGGGGCCACCCTCGATCCGTTATTCAGAGGTGCAGCTATTTTATAGATTTAAAGGAGCCTGGGTTTGGCGGGGGGATACTCGGGTCGGGGTATTGTTCCTTGTGTATTCATCAATGCCTGCTTATTATCCACCTATTGCTTTTCAGTTTCTTATCCCTGCTCATAAACTCGTTTTCTCACCAACATCATGGAAATAAACATCGTGTAGACAGGGTGCTTATTGTTGAACAATTTATTTGATCATTTCGAATGGAGGAAATCGACTTAAGTACATATCATTATCAAATACAGTAGTGAAAGCTGTACATTGGTGAGGCTATCTTCATTTATAAATTATACTGAGCCTGATATTACGGTTTACCGCCCAGAGATGACAGGTTTACCGTCAAATTATTTCGTAACGGAGAGAAATATGACAAAAGTATGTTACATTCTATGACCAATGACAGACGTTTCAACATTCTGCCTACCTTATTTCTGCTAATATGACACCATGCTGTCAAACTTTGCAATGGTAAACACGGTAAACCATCACAGAAGCTAAAAGAAAACAGTACACGCTACTTATCTTAACACTAAAGCCACAATCGCTGCCAAAAGCAGATGAAACAAACCCCCGTTTCTCCCGTTTCCATGTTAGTAAATTATTTTAGCCACAAGCAATCACTTCAAACCTAACCAAAATGGACCAATAATTTACCAACCAGGGATGTAGTGCTCGAGACCAGTCTCGGTCTCGGTCTCGAGACCGGTTTTTCCCGGTCTCGGTCTCGGTCTCGACACCCTCTGGTCTCGGTCTTGGTCTCGGTCTCGGCCCCTTGCGGTCTCGGAATTTTTTCCGGTCTCGCTTCGAGATCGGCAAAAACTTGTCGTTTTTTTTTTTCATTTTTTAAAAATAAACTCATTTATTTCAAACTATTTTTTAAGTTCATTTACTTGCATTGAAAAAATAATTCATTGAGAAAAAAAATCATTCATCCAGCGAGTCCATACACTGTATCTAATATGGGTTGAACTTCCTACTGTGAGCTAGTGATCGAGTGGGTCTTGAACTTAACATGGTCAATGGGGATAATAGTGCATTGGACTAGCACACAGCCTGGTAAAGTTACTCAGTATAATTAGAACAGTGGCAGTCTGGTACTGCACTGCTTTGCGTGTTCACTGTGTGTGCGTGTGTTGAAATCCCTTCTCAGTGTTTGTTCAGTGCTACCCATTTCTAGCCCTACGGGATTGCCTGTTGGCCTTTTCATGACCATATTTAACTTAATCTGGCTACTAATGATCATCTGGCTATTAAGAAAGCAGAATGAACTAATATACCAGTTCCATATATAAATATCTTAAGTTATCGACCAGAATTCTTTCTTATATGGAAAAAAGTGCAACTGCAAAACATTTGGTCATCGTGATTACTGCAGCTATTTGGCGACTCTGAAGGCTATCAGTCCAGGCCTAAGTATTACACACTGTTAACTGTATATTATATGCTCGGTCAGTGGTAGGGAACCCTTTTTCCGTTGACAGGCCGTTTTGATATTCATAATCCACTCTTGGGCCGCAGATAGTGAGGGCGCAAAAAGCTTTCCCTAAAGGGCGAGGGCCAAGGAGCCCCAAACAGGCCCTGGTGGGGTTAGGGGAAAAGCCCAGGTAAGGAACTAGTGCGAAGCTCCCAGAAGCTATTGAGTTTGTGCAAATTTGTAGGCAATAGAATGCTCATCCACTAATTTTCAATGGCATTGACTGTGCAAGGCCACTCAGACCAGGAGTATCACAATATGACCATTTGTCTTCTTATTTATGCATGAAGCAACAGTGAACGAAAAATACGCGTGAAGCGCGCCGAAAAAATCGCGCATTTTGGAACCAACTTTATTTTTCTTCACTTTAAATTGCAAAAATATCTTTTTAACGTTTAACTCACTCTTCGGAGGGACACTTCTAGCCCCCCCCCCCCGAATCTCCCGGAATAAATACAGTGCCCTCTAAGTTACGTACTGTAATAGATAGACCTATATATGTGATACTGAAATTCTGTTCAATGCTATGTAGCCTTCCACTAGAGGTATTAGGATTCTGCACCTGGTTTGTCTAATGAAACAGTTATGTTGTGCATATACGAGGGTTTTAGCAGCAGTATAACGTGAAATATCCAGAAAGTGGTTCGTGTAGGATAAATGATGAACACCTTGGGCTAAAGCAGGACAAACGATGGGAACCATAGGCTAAAAGATTATTTATCAATTACTTTTTAAATGATTCTGAATTTGCATTTATGACTTGCCTTGCGGGCAGGGCAAAATTTTCTCGCGGGCCGCATACGGCCTGCGGCCGGAGGTTCCCCACCCCTGTGCTAGGCCTACATAGTTATCTGCAATCCTACCCTAGGCTCGAAAACAAAATGTCTGCTAATTGAACTGCGAGTACTCCATGGTCATGTTTGGTCAGAAGGAAACGTTGGCACTATAACTAGGGTTCTCTGACTCATTTTTCTGTGGGTTGGACAAACTCACCATGATGTATTAATTGGCACCAAGTTCATCTACACTGAACACTTGTAGCACTGACTGACTCCGATTTAAAGAGAAGGGCTGCATTAGAAAAATACATGATTATGTTAAATTATCAATTATGTTAACTATGTTTGGCACACGATAATAGAAAACAGGTGTACATATCAATGAGCTGGTACTATATAGGTCGTTTGTGGAGCATAAGGTAATAAAGTCAGGTAAAAAAGCATATTCAGAAATTGGAATTTGTTTCATTTTCCTATACAATATGTACGGTCGGTCTCGGTCTCGGACCTTGTTGGTCTAGGTCTCGGTCTCGGATATGCTGGTCTCGACTACAACACTGTTACCAACATTGAAACGGGGGTACGGGGGTTTTTTCATTTGTTGCGGCGGCGATTGTAGGCCCTTGTTTGCGTTTCCTTTTAAATTTAGGAGACGATGTTTTACGGGGCAACTACGTTTCCTGGCATCAAAACCTTACTGTGATTTGGACAAAGAAAAACAGCGGGTAAGAGCTATCCTCGTTAAATGATATTACTCAACACTATAACCATAAAGATTTTAGATGTGTTTTCAACTAAGAGCGACACCAGTGGCCGACACAGGGGTAAGCTCAAGAGCGTGCGCCTCCCCTATTGAGACCTTAACAAAAGCAAAAATAAAGAATAAGATTAATATTTTAGTTCATGAACTTTTCTAGTGGAATGTAAATGATACAACAGGAAGCATCTAATTCCCCTTCTGAAAACCTTTATTGTGCGTATCGATAGTGAAGCATGAAAGTCAATGGAGAACATAACCAGACCAGTAGCCAGGAGGAGATATGGGGTCAATTCTGTGCCCTCATTTGGAAAATTGATCGCACAATAATATTCTATTCTTTGGAACAGTGGTGCCGGCGCGGGGTGTAGAGGAGCATGCCCCCAATGTATTGTCGAACAGAATTTATATTTATCCCAAAAGTTACAAAATGTACTGCAGGGATTTAAGTATTTTACGAACGAACGATCGACATATTTTAAAATATTTCGTTCACAGCGAAAAATTGTGCACCCTTTCATCGTTCTTCCATATTTCCTCAACAACACTTCCACTAACTTACTGGCTTTATTCAAAGGCAAATGTCTCACAATTATTGTTTCTCCCTGCAGGTGTGATTATGGAGGGACACAAAGTGCATAAATGCACAGCAGGATCGCCTCCACCTTTAAGAAGATTGTCGATTCACAATGGCCATGGTAGGAGACATATTTTGTTAGAAACCTGAAATATGTCATTGTTGACCTAAATATAATTTTTACCATGGTCAATTTGATTCTAATGCAAACTTCCAAACCCCACGGGGGCTTTGCGACCCTATAGACCCCACCAGGGGTCATATGAGGGGACCCTGGTCCCACCCGATATGAGTTGTGTGCTTTGCGCTCGCCGTGCACGCCACATGACGTTCCGACGCCTCTGCCCATACCGACCATTCAGTTGTGCCCACAGAAGGTCCTGGTTACGCCACATTCCTTTGGAAAAAATATGTGGTCCTATAACATGCCTGACACCCCCTCCCGCTTAGTCTTGGTCAAGACGTTAGTAAATGTACAGCACTTACTTTATCCACACTAGTTCCTATAGTGGAGGCGCTTGTCAACCAGACTGTACGTACTCTAGTATCTCTTTCAGGTATTATAGAAATGAAATTTGAAGGCCGATAGAGGGCGTGTTCACAATTGCTCTTGTACAGACGTTCGTTAGTGTGTACAACTACTGTAAAACTAATAATACCGGCTTGAGCAAGACTACCTCCCGCTTTGAAAGATGTAAGGTATGCAATCTTGAACAGTATTCACGACGAAATTGCCTCGGGGTCACCGCTATTCCTGAAAATCAAAATGAAGACACGGACAACATCATCCTCAAACTGGCGGAAGAAAAACTGCACAACCCCCTCTCATTACAGGACATTGACCGCAGCCACCGCACTGGGAACCATGACGATAAAGGGCACAGACCCATTATTGTTAAGTTCACAACTTACGCAGCACGATTCCGTTTCATCAAGTTCCGTAGGAAGCTGAAGTCAACTTGCATGGGTATTCAGGAAGACCTCTCACCGAGAAATCGAGAACTACTGAAAAAAGCTTCGACACACCCCAAAATCTCTTCTGTTTGAACGGTAGATGGCCGCATCACCTGTATTTTGAAATCTTCCGACGCGGTAGTGAAGGAAAACTACGTATTCATGGCTTTAGTGATTTAAACAGTCTGTAATTTATTCTTGCTGACAGTAACGTTCAGTCTTTTTAACTTATGGCATATACATCTAATCCTCTTGGAGCTTGCATATCTTACCTCTCAGTCCTCCATGGCTCGCCTCTCAGTCCATGTTCTTACTAGTGAGTATATTACGTTATCATTCCCTATATACGTTTGATGAACATATCCAATAGCTGTTTAAAATTAAATGCCACTAAGCTTAATGATCTTTTCTCTGAAAGTAACATTTCAAATATTCCTGCTGATAATGAATACAACACCTACAATCGTGACATCACTGATTCAGCATATACCCATACTGACCAGCTTGCTAATATCCTTGAAAGTAATTTTAAGTGTCCTAAATTTAATACAGTCCACCTAAATAGTCGTAGTTTATGGAAGAACCATGATAATATCCTTACTTTATTAAACTGTGTTACCAGCAGTAATTTTGATGTGGTTGGTGTTACCGAGACCTGGTTACGCCCTAATACTCCCACTCATATGATTTCTATTCCCAACTATAACTTTATTCATACCGATCGACATGATCGAGGTGGCGGTGGTGTAGGCTTTTATATTCGAAATGATACTAAGTTTGCCATTAGGGATGATCTAAATATAGTTTCCGATTCTTTTGAGTTCATGCTCATAGAAGTTATGAATAATCATAGGCTGACCATTATTGGTGTTATTTATCGTCCTCCTAGTACCTCACCTCGTACTTTTATTGAAGATCTTAGTAACCAGATTGATATGATCTTAAGTACTAAAAATATGTGTTTCCTGTTGGGTGATTTCAATATTGATATCTTGAAGTATGGGGAAGACCTCTATGCCACAGATTTTTAGACCTCAAGTACTCTTCATCTTTTGTGCCTCTCATTTGCAAACCTTCAAGGATTACTGATTCCTCTGTGTCGCCGATTGACAATATTTTTTGTAATGACATGACCCTCTTCTCTTCAGCTGGTATAATTGTTACTGATGTAACTGATCACCTACCTATTTATTGTATTGATCATATTAAGAGGCCGTGTTCGTATGCAAATTCTTTCTATCATAATCGGGACCTGAGCACTGGTTGCATTAAAAGTTTTTACACGCTTTAAAAAGTGTTAACTGGGACTGGCTTTATGTAATCTCAGATGTTAACAAGGCTTACGATAGTCTTATTCAGGCCGTATCTTATTTGTTTGATTATCATTGTCGTGTAAAAAATGTGAAACGCAGCCGACCTAAATATCGCACACGGGTGGATAACTGGTGGCATTCTTACCTCAGTGAACACAAAAAATAGACTATACAGATCTTACATTACTAATCCTAATGCACATCATAAGCAAAAGTATCCAGTATACAAAAACAAGCTTACAAATATTATTAGGGTGGCTAAGACTTCTTACTATAAACGTAAATTTGAATGTTGTAAATCAAATATAACAAAACCTGGCAAAATATCAATACAATCATTAAATCCACAAATCAAAGTAACATATCTTTTCTAAATTATCTTGATGAAACTATAACTGATAGCACTGGTATGACACATGCATTCTCAGATTATCATTCGACTGTTGCATCTAGGCTTGCTGATACTATCCCTGCCGGGTCGTGTTCGTTTCATAATTATCTTCAAAGAAACTCTCCACTTGACTCTCTTTTTTTGTATCCAGCTAGTCCCTCCGAAATTTTTCAAGTAATAAGGAATATGAGAGCTACATCGTCTAGCGGTGTTGATAAAATTCCCATGTATGTGTTGAAGGAAGCGTCAATTGTTCTATGTAATCCTATTTCTTATGTTTTTAACTTATCTTTGTCTAATGGAGTAGTCCCTGACAATACAAAGGTTGCTAGAATCATTCCCGTATTCAAATCTGGAAGTAACAGTTTACCTTCCAACTACAGACCGATCTCTATATTACCGTGTTTCTCCAGAATTCTTGAAAAACTTGTGTATAACCGACTTATAGTATTGAAACGAAACTGGGGGTGGGGAGTTTTGACGGCAGCGTTGTGACCTGCAGGGTGGGGTTCTTGGCCTAGGGTCTTGTATTTTGATTGGCCAGAACGCGTAGAAAGGCAAGAAGAGCACGAAAATGATGAGTAAACACCTGCAGCGTTCAAGTTGTTGTAAAACTTGTATTAAAACCGAAAACATATAAAATGATAAAACTCTCCAAGGCTAAAAACGACAACTTCTTTGGAGCTACAGGCTGACGACTGATGGGTAACATACACCTGCCGCCAGACCTGGAATAACTTCTCAGAGAAGATCCTTTACTTTTACTGCCTCGGAGAGAACTGTCTTAGGTTGTTTACATTAACTACATTTAAACTTAATCTACACAATAAAACGAAGTATACACTACTTTTCACAATCAAATGAGACCACAATGAAATGAATATGCATGAACAGTTACACAATAAACACCTGTACCCCAAAATTTAAGTCATCCTATCTGTGGCAGTCATAGATTACTAAAAACATGTCCTTAAATAAGTCTTTAAAGCTTCACATAATAGATAGCATCTCGGTAAACATTTTTATCTCAGGGTAACAATAAAATCATACTCTAACTGACTCGTTTATCCTTTTTATGCACAGTAAAGCATTACATCATGTGACATAAGCGATTGCACAAAGTTGCATATTAACCTCTGTGGATTAACAGAGATAATCTGTGTAGAGGAATAGTAGTTTACAGGGGACTCTGGAATAAATCTCTAATCCAGGTACAAGACAGGATCATCCCCGAAGAATGGAGACAAGCTTGCGGAGCAGCCCCACATAATTCCAGGAGCTCCGCACAATCCCGAGAGGCTCCGCACAACCGATACCACAACGTTACAGTATTTATTTATAAACAGCGTTATCTCTTCAAGTCAGTTTGGGCTTCGCAAAAATGATACTACTTCGATGGCAGCCATTGATGTAGTTAATTTCATAATTGGAGGTTTCAACAATAAAAAGTATACTCTTGGTTTATTTTTAGATCTCTCATAGCCTTTGATACAGTCAATCATAGTATTCTTCTCCGTAAGCTTTCACATTATGGTATTCGAGGTATTGCTCACGATTGGCTTTGTATCTACCTAAGTGATCGTAAGCACTTTGTGCATGTCAATGGCGTTGCCTCTACATGTAACATGTGGTGTTCCACAAGGTCTATCCTAGGTCCTTTATTATTCTTACTTTACATTAATGATCTTCCTGCATGTTCAAAAAACTTTAAGTTTTGCCTGTTTGCAGATGATACCAGTATTTTGTTTAAGTCTGATGACCCAACGTATTCTGCACAAAGTATCAACAAAGACATGAAAATTGTTTGTGATTGGTTTAATGTAAACAAATTATCTCTTAACACCAGTAAGACCCATTTTGTATTCTTTCATCCTTACCAATACCGTTGTAACAAAACAATCGACATCATTACTGACAATGTTAATACTGTTCAGAAACAATCTGTAAAATTCTTAGGCCTCTATCTTGATTCCCGGTTAAATTGGAAGAATCATGTTAATGTAATCTGTGGAATAGTAGGTAAAGCTGTTGGGGTTCTGTATAAGATAAAAGAAAATATTGTTCCTAGGTCAGTCCTTATTACTTTGTATTATTCACTGATTTACTCCCAACTCTCATATTGTAACATTGTCTGGGGTAATGCCTCTTCACATTGCATCAATAAGCTGTATGTTATGGAAAAGAAAGCAGTCTGCATTATCACCAATTCTAATTTCTTAGCTCATACTCCACCACTTTTCTCTAAGCTGCAGATTCTCAAAATCCATGATATTTTAAAGTATTAGCTTGGTAGCTACATGTACAAGTTACTCCAATCAGTTGCTCCCGGACATATGTCGTAATTGCTTTTCTCTTAACTCTAATGTCTACCCCTATCCCACCAGAAGCAATGATTTTATTCACATTCTTAAACCTATATAAACCTAAACCTATATAAGCTGTAGTAAGCTATAGTAAGTCCCTTTTATTCACTGGTGCTACTCTTTGGAACTAGGGAGTTGCCTGACAACTCCCTGTTGGAACGGTCTCCCAAATACATTAAAAGCCTGTTCATCAACTAGTAAATTTTCGAAGTGCTTTAAGGTGCGTTCACACCAAAACCGAAATCTGCTGCGTTTTGCGGGCGGGCGCGAAAATTTTTATCCCAGGACAAACAGGGGCAAATTTGTTTCAATATAAATTTAGAAAATCGCCCCATTCGTTCTGAGATAAAAATTTCTCGTCCCGCCCGCAAAACGCAGCAGATTTCGGTTTTGGTGTGAACGCACCTTAAAGGATCACCCGTTTAACGCAGACAAGGATTAATCGAATGAGATGGTGTTGTATGCATAGTAGTGCTGTATGAGTTACTTTGTTGATTATCCTCTTCTCTTCTTTCTTTGTAAGTAATCCTTCTTTTCCAGCTTGTATTTTCTTTAATACCCTTATGGTACCCTCAAAAAGGGGGTCTGCTTGTACAAGCATTTAAGCTTTTTTCAGACCTCCCCACAATTTAGTATTTATGTAAATATTGTAACATAAGTATGTATATATCATTGTGGAAATCTTTCTCAATACAAAAATACAATACAATACAATACAAAATACAATGTTCGTATTAAAAATGCATTTGTCAACTCTTCCAACCAATGGAGATAGATTGTGTGTAAGTGACGTAGATACCGGTTTGTAGACGTACGGTTTTGAACAAAATTAATGCTTTTCCGTTTTTCTGGAAAAGGCCAATGACAATAACGATGGTAGAATACCAAAATTCATCCTAAGCTTTGACTTTTAGGGTGCCCTGAAATTTCCATAAACGAGCATCTTTTTGCTTAGCTTTCAGATCTACGTAAGGCTGAGTTAAAACAGAAAACATGACCTGATTTCTCCCTAACAAAATATAGACTTTGCAGCAAGAATCTTCATAATCTAATGTGGTATGGGTAGAAAATTTCTTGAATTTGACATTTCTAATAAGATGTATCAAGGAGGCTGTTACTGAGGTATGTAATGTTGGTAATGATGCATTGTAAGCTTGTCATAGGCTTTACCAGAACATTAATTCTTGTACATGCAGGTTACATAGTGGCGTGTGTACAACTTAGGAGGGTATGGGCGGGTGGGGGAGCAAATCGCGGGCACGGGTTTTGCCGTTTCAGGGATGGTTTGAAATTACCTTAGTTTGTTGCTTTTGTTTAACTACGGTATTGCGTGTTCGTCATCTTTGTTTGTTACTTTAGGGAGTTATCTCTCGACAAGCCCTCTACAATAATTTTGGCTTATGTTTTTCACATTATGTTTATGAATATTCTTCTCTGGCACTACACTACATTATACTGGAATATCATGTTGTGGAAAACAAGTAAATAAAACAAATGAAACGAAACATAGGTGCCCTAAGTAGATCTGTACGTGCTGTTACATATTCTCTATGTTATTGACATTGTTTCAAATACCATAAATTAATTGTGTAATTTTTGAGGCCTAATTAATAAAATACTCAAAAGACGGTCATTATCGTACTTTATGTTAGTGGGACGGTTCATTTCCGAAGATGAAGGGTTTACTTTTAGCCCAAAATTTTCTAACCACTACAAGCTGACATATAGTGGCGATTCGCGTCGTCTTAGTTTTTATATTACTTTTTGTCTAGTTCATTTTGATATGCACATGATTTTACTGTCAATGGCTATTCACCTGACTCTTAAAAATAATTAATGGTACCATGAAATGTTTTTTGAGTACTTACCTTAATTTCTATAAGCAAGAAAATCACATCCAAAAGTCTTTAATTACAACCTTTTAGCGGGGGAGGACCCCACACCTCCCGTCTCTGCCATCTTGAACATACTGACAATTCCAAATCCATGCCCGTCGGTTTGTAGGTAGACAAGGTGTTAAGCTTGGACGGAATAGCTTCCACGGGACAATATTTTTCAGGGACGGGATATGTTAAGACATGTAGAGCTATGGAATATTTGGTCTAATCAATTTATTCCCGGCACAAACTTTCGTTGGGACCAGGCCCTGCCCTCTTGAATGATAGGAAGGCCAAAATTGCAAAAAGGTCACACTGCATAATGCATGATATACGATTTCATAAAATGTTTCTCTATGTAAACTACCCTGGTGCCAAATCTCAGGAATTCGCATGTAACAGTGTTTTATTTCAACATATTCCGGGGAAGACCCCAGTCTTCTTCTGGGCTTCTTGCTTTTACACTTCTCCATAAAGTGAGCCATCAGTCTCAGCAATTTGTTTTTTTTTTCAAATCGTGGTTCCGCACTTAACAGCTAACATGAACATTATATACTAAGTGAATTAAATTTTCGTATTCAATCTAACACGGGAAATAAAGTGATTGAAAGAAACATGGTTAGTTTTCGTAAAAATATTGGGGAGAGAATGTGCAAAGTTTTCAACAACGTAGGAAATAAAAAAAAAAACGTTGAGGAGTACTGGCGTAGTACAGTGGATGTACGATATCTACTGACTACTGCGCTTCTCTAAACTCAATGTTATCAGTATTTCTATCAGAGTTGGCGATAATTCCATGGCTTGTTGTGATCAAGTCCACAACCTTGGTGTAATTTTTAATAAACACATGAAAATGGATAAACATATCAGTAAAGTTTGTAAGGCCGGTTTTTACTATATATTCAATCTCAAGAAGATTAGAAAACATATGTCTTCTGAAACTATGAGCACCATGGTACATTCGTTTATTAAGAGCCACTTGGATTATTGTAATAGTTTGCTTAATAGTAAACCAGTATATTTGATTCAGAGACTGCAGAATAGCGCGGCCAGGCTTGTTGTAGACTGCTATAACTTCAACACTCCATCATTGAGTATCATCCTTTCTCTGCACTCATGGTTGCCTGTTGAATTCAGAATTAAGTTCAAAGTACTGCTCATTGTGTGTAGGTGCATTCATGGTATGGCACCCACCCATTTGTCTAATAATCTGACTTTTCAGGTCAAAACTCGTTATACCTCGCGGTTCTACACTTACCCTCACTGTTCCCAGAACTATGTTGAAAACCTACGGAGATCGTGCCTTTCCGTCAGCTGGGCCCTACCACTGGAATCCTCTCCCCATTTCTATCAGAAGCTCTCCACCTCTCACACAGTTTAACTCTCGTTTAAAAAGTCACTTTTTAAGTTGGGTTTTTGTTAGAGTTGTACAGCGCTATTGAACATTTTAGCGCTTGAAAATTCTTTTATCATCGTCATCTTCATCGTCGTCGTCGTCATCATTGTCATTATCATCATCATCACCATCACCACCATCACCACCATCACCATCATCAACATCATCACCATCATCACCATCATCACCACCGCCACCACAGCCACCACAACCACCACCACCGCCATCACCACCATCACCACCATCACCATCATCACCATCATCACCATCGTCACCATCGTCACCATCGTCACCACCATCACCATCGTCACCATCGTCACCATCGTCACCATCGTCACCATCGTCACCATCGTCACCATCGTCACCATCGTCACCATCGTCACCATCGTCACCATCGTCACCATCGTCACCATCGTCACCATCGTCACCATAGTCACCATCGTCATCGTCGTCATCATCGTTATCGTCGTCATCATCGTCGTCTTCGTCATTATCATCATCATCACCATCACCACCATCACCACCATCACCACCATCACCATCATCAACATCATCACCATCATCACCACCGCCACCACAGCCACCACAGCCACCACCGAAGTCATCACCAACATCACCAACATCATCACCATCATCACCATCACCACCATCACCACCATCACCATCATCACCGCCATCACCATCATCACCATCACTACCACCGTCACCATCGTCACCATCGTCACCACCGTCACCACCGTCACCATCGTCACCATCGTCACCATCGTTATCGTCGTCATCATCGTCGTCGTCATCATCGTCGTCGTCATCATCATCATCACCACCACCGCCACCACCGCCACCACCGCCACCACCGCCACCACAGCCACCACCGCCGTCATCATCACCACCATCACCACCACCACCATCACCATCGTCACCATCGTCACCATCGTCATCATCGTCATCATCGTTATCGTCGTCATCATCGTCGTCGTCATCATCATCATCGTCATCATCATCATCATCATCATCATCATCACCACCGCCACTTCAGCCACCACAGCCACCACCACCGTCATCACCACCATCAACACCACCATCACCATCATTACCACCATCACCATCATTACCACCATCACCATCATCACCATCACCACCATCACCATCATCACCATCATCACCGCCATCACCGTCATCACCATCATTACCACCATCACCATCGTCACCATCGTCACCATCGTCACCATCGTCACCATCGTCATCATCGTCATCATCGTTATCGTCGTCATCATCGTCGTCGTCATCATCATCATCATCATCATCATCACCACCGCCACCACAGCCACCACAGCCACCACCGCCGTCATCACCACCACAATCATCACAATCATCACCACCATCACCATCATTACCGTCACCCAGTCACCATGATCACCGCCATCACCATCATCACCATCATCATCACCACCACCACCGCCACCACAGCCACCTCCGACACCACAATCACCACAACCACCACCGCCGCCGCCACGACTGCTACCATCGTCACCATCTTCACCATCGTTACCATCGTCATCATCGTCGTCGTCTTCATCATCGTCATCATCATCACCATCATCACCATCATCACCATCATCACCACCGCCACCACAGCCACCACCGCCACCACAGCCAACACAACCACCACAACCACCACCACCGCCGCCACCGCCGCCGCCACCGCTGCCACCGTCGTCATCATCGTCATCATCGTCGTTGTCATCATCGTCATATCATCATCATTCTCATCCTCCACATCATCGTCATCACCATCATCATCATCAACATCATCATCGTCATCATCGTCATCATCATCATCATTGCCACTAAAGCGTGGGTCACACTACAGCGATTTCAGATCTGATAACGGTCCGATTTTTTGGAGTTTTAGTTAGAATCTTCTCCATCTCTGGTCGGAGGGAACCAAAAATTTGCCAACCTGTGTAAATATTTGATTTGTATCAGAGGAGTATGTAAATTAAATGTAACCTAATTATTTCGTGACGTCACATCGACAGACAGCTTTTATCTGACTACGCGTGTCTGATAAAAGCTCAGGAAAGGAATGGCTTTGTGTTGGCATATAGTTTTGTGGGGGAATTGAACGTGTCTCGATGCAGAGCATGAATACAGGTTTTTGTCATGGCAATCTTATTTAATGAAAAATTTCGGCGCGCTTCGCGCGCATTCGTCACGGGTTGTACTCCATCTCATGACCATTATTAAGGTTATAATGCATGCAACTATTCTGATCACAACACTTTTCCGAAAAACAAAATTACATCTGGCGAAAGATCTAGTAATTGGTAATTATTTCTTAAGGGATGCTTGCTCTGCTTGGTCAAAGTATTCTTTTCATAATCAAGTAGAGAATTATGGTAATGAAATTATTTGGAATAATTCACTGATAAGAATTAATAACGAAATTGTATTTTATGACTATATGTATGTAAAAGGTGTGTTAGGGGTCAATGATCTTTATGATAATAATCAAAGGCATTTAAGCTTTGAATCCTTTAGACAAAAATATTCATTAGATGCTTTCCCCTTCACTGTTTTTGTGGTATTTTATCTGCTATTCCCAGAGTTTGATTAGAAAGTTTGGATGTTCGTAACAATGAAAATTTAAATAATTTGGTACATAATCTTCAAGATATTCCACATTTATCCCGTTATATCTATAAGCATTTAATCCAGAGTAGCTTCACCCCCTGTTGCTTTTACAAAGTGGAACGAAGCTTTCCAGTTCAGTCAGTCTCAATGGCAAACCATTTGTAGAATTCCTTTTACTTCATGCAAGGAAAGCAAGATCCACTACTTTCAGTACCGGTTCCTTCACCGTATTCTAGGCACAAACACCCGTCTTTGTCGTATGAATATTGTAGGCAGCCCGCTCTGTACCTTTTGTAATGAGCAGAACGAATCTATTGAGCATTTATTTTGGGAATGTAATGTCACATCAAATTTTATTTTGGACGTTGAATTAAGCACGTTAGGCAGGCAATTTATATTCTCCAAGGAAGATTTATTTTTTGGGTACAAATTCTCTTTAAGACATCCATATAATATTTTGATTTTCCACCTTAAATTTTATTTGTTCAACAAGAAACTGAATTTTCAGTTGCCCAACCTTAACGAATTTTTGTATAAATTTAAATTTGCTATCCAGGTTGAAAAGAAAATTGGTAATTCAAGAGTATGTAACACAATAACCTGTGATAGCCTTCAGTTGGCATTCAGAAACTGTCTGCTAATTTTTCAATAATTATATTTTAAAAGTGGGACGTTGATGAATTTGATTATTAAGCATGTTGTATGTATAAATGAAGTCAAAGGTACATGTTCATTGTCGATGCAAAGTCAATGAAGCAAAATATTTGGTTATTGATGTAGAAAAATTTTGGTACATATATATATTTGGTACATATATATATATATATATATATATATATATAATATATATATATATTATATATATATATATATATATACATATTATTTCTTTAAATCGATATGCAGATGCCTTGTAAATGTCATTTTTTTGTTCTTATGTACCATATGATGCACTTACCGAATAAAAGAGGATGGAAAAAAGAAAAAAAAAAAGAATTGCATCTCCATTGCAACCTCTGTAGGGCCTATGGGATCTTTCAATCTAATTTGTAGCATGATGTAGAAGGTTGAAAGTATAGTGACGTATTTGCCGTTATACATTTTTCAAATATGTTTACCGAGCTCTTCGCGCGCAGCCATACCTATCAGGGAAATCTAATACACTTCTTCGGCCGTGGTCATTTTTGGCCACCTTAAACTGCCCTTTTCTCACTTGAACATTTTGGGCCGCTTCGATGATAAGCCCCCCCCCCCCACTTCAAAATTGACGCCACGGTCCCCGCCTCCCTGCACCTATACCATCCCTCCCATTTCCCATTGCTGGAAGCTGTTCGTCTGGATTTTCGTCCAAACTTAGTAAAAATACGATAGTTGTAAAGTGCTGGGCATCATTCTGTATAATATCTTTTGGATGTCAGGTAATAATCATCATATTTTGCTCCATTTTATATAATTTGCTCCATTTTATGCAATTTGTCCAGAACTTCCAGGAGGCACTATACCGGTGTCTGCCAGTCTTAGATACCCTTTTATAATGCACAATGAAGCAAACGAAATTTTCGTAATAGTCCTAGAATGTTTCTGTGGACTGCACGCAATTATTTTTACGTAAAAACTTTCCCCCAAAAGAAGGCATTAAAGTAGCCAAAGGGGGGGGGGGGGGCTTCAGGAGGTTTTTTGACAACATACCCTTGTCTAAGACAGCATAATCTCCTCTTTCACCTAATCAAAAAATTAGAATTCACAAAAATTATGGATATTTTCCAGCCAATATGACCAGTTCCAAAACTATCCCAAAGATAGCACCATTTTGCATCTAAGCTACCTTAAGTTTCCAAAAATTTCTCAAAGGGGAGGGGGACAAAATGATAGGATCATTTCGATAAAATGTAGCTACCATCAATTTGCAATTAGATGATATTTTTATGCCATCCTGAACTTCCTGAAGGGTATTCTACTGAAAGCCCCAGTCTGAGTTTATATATATAAAGAAAAAGTTAAGCCATGGGCAGGGGCGCAAATCACAGGGGCAAGGGGCAGTTGCCTCAATCACATGGTAGGGGCAAGATGCAATTTTTGTCCCCCCCCCCCCATTATCCATCGAGCACTTGTGTCATTGAATGATTGATTCCTGTTGAAAAAAGTGCGGAGTGACAACTGAGAAGTTGATTATCGAAAAAGCTGCGAAGCAAAACACCGTCCAGTATTCTGTTTGTTGTTTGTCCTTTCAGGCACTAGAAAACTGGTCACATTTCTGGCTATGAAAACAACTTAAAGTTTCATAAGTCTAGCAGACAAGCTCCGTTAGTAACAGTGTGTGTGAATCTAGATGTATTGTGACTTGTTTAATTAAAACAGGAGGTTGTATTGAAATTGTACTATTACTTACCCGTAATTTTTTTTCACCTCGACCACCTCACCCCAGCCAAATGTAAGGGGTTTCCTATCCTTGTAAATATATAAACTGATGCTCTATATCATGCTGCTTCTGCTGGGGTGTCCCCATGAGACACGATGTGATGATGAGCCCATATCACTGTTTGGTGTGTCCGGAAAGAACAGCTCGGATAGTGAAGTGAACTCTACAGTGTCGGTTTCACGAGTGACCAGGGAATGACGTATTATATTGATAAAACCCTTATAAACTACATTAAAAGCGGTATTATAAAATGGGGATATTACAATGTTATCATTTCTTTGAACTCTTCTTACTCCCTCCCCCAACCCAAACTCAAACAAGGATTAGGTTGGGGTAATAAAATGACACTGACCAACTGATTATGTCTGCAATAGTCATGCACTTAGTAACTAGATGTCTGTCACCAACGGGGAAGGAGACATTTGGTATTGTTTTCTAAACCCATCAAAACGAGGGGGACGTGTCTCCCGCCCCAAGTGGTTTGACGCCCATGAATGGGATAGTTTGAGGGGCTAGCTGTCCTGTGACGACACGCATGTGTGACTTTAAACATGAAAATAGATACTGGTCGACGTTGTGAGTAATAACCCTCTGGATACCGTTAATGGGCGGATCCAGGATTTCAAAGAGGGTGATTTCCTATGGGCGAAATTCCATTACAATGGTCAGGGTTCAAAAGGAGGGGGTGTAATGGGAGGGATGTCCTCTTCACTTAAGATTTTTTTATAATTAAAGTTGCTTAGAATTACTAAAAAGCATAGCGTCACCTTTAGTGGCGCGGAGCGTAGAAATTCTTGCAAAACGTTAGTCCTAGAACGGCAAAATTGAAACCCGCGAGTTTTTTAAATTGCATCTAAACTGTTGGTGAACCTTTGCAAACCTGAAAATGGTGGATAGTGGAAAGCCAGTGGTGATGTAGAACTTTTAGTGGGTATCTCGGCATAACCTAAGCGGGGCGCCACCGTTACTTGTCGCGGAGAGAAAAGGATTGGCGAATAGGTAGTCCAAGAAAGGCAAATTAACACCTCTGATGGCTTTCATTTGCATCTCGTTTTCAAACGTTTGTATAACTTTAAAGAGGGTGGGAGGTAGAAAGTCTATGAGATGCACAATTGAAGTTAATACGGCACTGTCAAAGCGGAGAGCCACCATCGTTGGCGCAGATAGGAGATATTTCGGCAAACAAATAGTCCCAAAAGAGCAAACTAAACCACCACTGAATTATTAATTTCTTCTATTTATTTGTAATGTTCGCAAATCTGAATACGGCAGGTAGGAGAAAACCTACATAATGCATAACAAAAGGTAAAACGGCATCATCCAAGCAGAGCGGTACCATCGGTTGGCGTGGATCGAAGTTTTTTAACAAAGCGTTAGTCCCAGAACGGTCAAACGGTCAAAAGAATCTTATATTAACGTATGCGAGAACAGGCAGCATGCTTCTTTCTGTACTCGCATATAGGCCTACAGCAACCCCTGTTAGGTTGAGGTGGCATAGTATGTACGCGGCACTCCCCGTGTATAGTATTAGGAGGCTAAAGAGGAGTGCTTGCACAGCCTTACATATTAAAGACACTGTATAGCACGTCCTTTAAACGATCTAACCAACTCTAACCAAATACTGCAACATTACTACATTATTTGGTTAATGTGATGATACATTACCGGTTTACAAGAAATTTCTACATTATCGGTCAAATGGTAATACATTATCAGTTAAGTTTTTGTTACTACATTTTTAGTTTTGGGCATGGACGTCAATCCTGGGGGACGGAGGACAAGTCCCCCCACATTTCGATGGGTGGGGGACACAATATCAAATGTCCCCCCACATTTGCGTAAAAGAGTAGTGTCGTGGCTCTATTTGACTGGCTTTTTGAGTGGCATGTAGGTTTGTTGGGCAATTGTTAAGTGTCTCGATGCAGATTCTGACTGTAGATTTCGTCAGGGAAATCTTACTTAATGACAAAATTTCGGGGCGCTTCGCGCGCATATGTCACGGTTTGCACTCCTTCTCATGACCATTAAAAAGGTAATTATACATGGAACTATTCTGATCACAACACTTTCCGAAAACAGACATACATCTCCAAACATCTGTAGGGGCTTCGTATTAATATGGGATCATTCAATCAGTGGCGTACGCAGAGGGGAGGGCCATTCGGCCATGCCCACCCTCACTGATTCTGATTTTTTTAAGTTCCTAAAAATACGTAAATTTTTTAACACAAATTTACTTAAAAAGGTAGCATATTTGGCACCAGGATGCATGCAAGGACACCGAATTTTTCAAACTTTTTCAAAGGGGATGGGGACACCCCATTGAGCCATGCCCCCTCACTGATGCCTTTTTTTAGTTCCTAAAAATACGTAAATTTTTTTACCACAACTTTTACTTCAAAAGGTAACATATGTGGCACCAGATTGCATGTAAGGACACCTAGATCTAAAATGGTGTTATGGCTGTGGCACTGGATCCGTACAAGGCTGGTACTCGGTGCGGGCTTCCCCCTAGCGCTTTTAGTACGCCACTGGGGGACCACCATCGATTGGCGTGTAACCGTAGTGCAGGCCTACAAGAAAACGTTTGGTCGACATGCCTCCAAGATATGGGGGGATGACAAAAAAAAAATGGAGAATGCATTCACCCCAATTTAAATGAGTGTACCCGGGTATCCTATTTCAAGAATGGCTTTGAGGATCATGTTACAGCATGTTTCTCATTGAGTTGTGAAATTCACGTATAGAGTAACTCCTTAGTTTACCTTGAATATGCAATATTTATGTTCTAACATATCAGAAAAGATACCAGAAGGAAAATAAGAGGACATTTGTGAGATTTAGCTGTTGTTTCAAAATACGTTGGCGGCGACTGCATGCTTATGCCCCTTAAATTAAAAGTTTCTTTACCAGCTCATATGAGGCAATCATAGGCTTTTTATTTTTAGCCAGCGTATATGCTGGTATGTTCAAGCGATGTTATCTTGTAGGAGAAAGATAGTTCATTCATCAGGAGAAGACACCGGCATAAGAATGCATCCACGGCGAGGTTTCGGAGAAAGTATGGGAAGAAAAGGAACCCTTATATTATATGCGATTTCCGAGGTATATGGGACCTTGAAATCATAATTTGGGCAGTGAAATTTTCAGTATTTTAGTATTTTTTTCTCAAGAAGGCCAACTTTCATTTACGATTTCGAAATCTCAGGGTACAGATGCTCCCCTTTACCTTCCCGACAGGCTACGGCCCTGGTTTTTCATTCAAGAGAAATCTACGGTTTTCCCATCTGAAGTGACCTTTGAAAAGAGACCAAATTTGATATAAATTGTTTAGTTGGCAGTAGTGTAACTGGGGTGATAGAAGTGGGGGGGGGGGGAGGGATGAAAATAAGGTAAATGTACCGACAGCATAAAGTCAATGTACCGACACTTTTTCGAAGGGTTATCACTTTACAAGTCACCCCCGCACCCCGTGACGCCGCTCCATCCACCCAGGGATGGCGCCCGGATTTGCCCGATGGCCCCGACGGGAGGGCCAACGAACCGAAGCCCCGACAGCCCAGCGTCGAGGGGTTGGTGAGGGAGGATTTTGAAGAAACCTGTGTACTATACCATGCCATTGCGGGGCATATATTGCATAAAATTTGTATAAACTAGAGGGAATAGTTCCGCGTTGATTTAATTTTTTCCCGGAATCTAACCTTGGAAAACGCGCGAAGCGGGCGAAATTTTTTGTGTAAGCCTACACTAAAAAAAATATACCTATTTAAAGCTTACATATAGCTCAATTGTTCTGGCAGTCCTGGCAGCCTGGGCACAACTTACATTGTAGCCTACTTCCCTACTCGATTCACTAGCCGTACCGCACGACAGATACAAGAAAACATTAATTAAGTTTAGCGAAATGCGATGAAATTCCCGATATTTACATAAATCCATGTATTCTTCTTATTAAGTTACTTGAAAAGATGGAAAGGGTTTGTGCTAAATTGAGCTATAAGTAACGGAACTGAGGAAGAGCGGGTAAAGCGTACCGAAAATTGCAAAGCGCGCGAAGCGCGAGAAAATTTTTAATAGGCTTTCACTTAAAATGTACGCAATCATTAGGAACAAAAAGAAAAAAGATAAAAACTTTAGGGGCTGTAGACCGTATCGGGGATAACATACATTGTATCGAAACCACCTGGACTACCCTCTGAAATAGCCAAACTTTGTTCCGTGAGTCCCTCACCAACTGACCCTACCGCATGACACACACAATAGAACAGTAACTATAGGCTTTGCGATATGGGATGAAATTTACGACCTCTACAAAAATTGTGCACTCTGCCTACATATTACTTGGTAAGGGTGACAGGACTTATGCTATTTAGCTATGTAGAATGGAACTATTGGAGAAACTGGAGTGACTCTACAGCGCGCGCATAGCGCGCCGGCAATTTTGGGTTCTTACCAGAGAAATTGTTCTCTTGAGAGCAAAAACAGGTAGACCGTCACTAGTCGCCGTCCACACCGAGCGGATGTGCCGACGAGATCAGCCAATGTACCGACAGACCATTCCAGGCAGGGGCGTAGATTTCTTTTCAACTTTGGGGGGGGGGATGGGGTGAGCTATCGCAAATGTTAAAAATGAGCACGCGAAGCGCGAGCCCATGACGGGTGGGGTCCAGGGGCCGCCTTAGGGCCCCTGGTGGGGGTCCAGGGGGCGAAGCCCCCGGAAGCTCCTGGGTTTTAATGTCTCAGAAGTGCCAGGAAGACTGTTTTAATGGGTTAATTTCAGTGGTAATGTTCTTTGGTTGGCTATTAGTATATTCATACATTTAGGAAATGCTATTTTGAGCACAAAACTCGTTGATAAGCTGCACTGGATTGAAATTGTACAAGAGCAACAATGTCCTGTTAAGCTTAAAAAAGGCAGGGATCAACATATAGGGTCATCCCAGACAACTGGATTTTGAATTCGGAGATCATTACAAGACCTGCAAGTTGGCTTGAGATCAGTGGCGTGGCCAGGTTTTTTGTGATTGGGGGTGCTACAGATGATGTCGTAATAATACCTCAGTTCCCCCAAGTCAGCGTAAATTACACCTTTATTTTTCATGCGTTTCTGCATTTGCACGCAGCAGTTTCAATCTTTCGTTTGTCATTACATAAAGGTGTCGTCCTCGGGAAGGGGTTCCCCCTTCCCTTTGAAAATTTTTTGTTTTTAATTTAAGGTCTTTTAGATGCAAAATGGTGCTATCTTTGGAATGTTTTTGGAACTGATCATACATGGCCGGAAAATGTCCATAATTTAGTGAATTCTAATTTTTGGTAAGGTAAAAGAGGAGAGTATGTTGTCCATTAAGAGACAGATACGTTGTCAACAAATCTCCTGAAGCCCCCTCCCTTCTGTCCTTTTTACTGCCTTCTATTTCGGGAAAGCTTTATACAAAAATATGTGCGTGGAGTCCACAGAAACATTCTTGAGTTATTATGAAATATGTCCTTTCCTTCATTGTGTATTATAAAAGGGCGTCTAAGGCTAGCAGATACCTGAATAGAACCTCCTGGAAGCTCTACATTAATCATATTAATCAGAGGTGGGGGCAATGACATAATGCGTATACTACCTGACATCCAAATGATAATATAGAGTACGACGCCGAACACTTTACAACTATCGTATTTTTACTACTTTTGAACTAAAATCGGGACGAACAGCTGTCAGCAATGAAAAATGAGAGGAAGGGAGAGTATAGGTACAGGGAGGTGATATTAGACCTCCCTGATAGGTGTAGCAAGAGGGGTGAAGGACTAATAAGAGCGTTACAGAGTGCTGTTTTCGTCATAAGTGTATTAACAATCACCACCTATACCAATAATGGCTCAGCGCGAACTGGCGAAGCTCTGGTAAAATTCTTTGAAAAATGTGTAACGGCAGATACGTACTTTCAACCTTCTACATCATGCTGCATATTAGATTGAAAGATCCCATATTGACGCGAGGTCCCCACAGATGTTTGGAGATGTATATCTGTTCTTCGGAAAGTCTTGTGATCAGAACAGTTTCGTGTATTATTACCTTAATAATGGTTATGACATGGAGTGTAAACAGTGACGAATAATATTTCCATTACAAAACCTGCATTCAGACTCTACATCGAGACTCTTTCAATTGCCCAACAAACCTACATGTCACTGCCATAAGCCAGTGTTTTACCTATTAATTCGTAAACTTTCAACTTTTTGCTGCTTATCGAAGATATTGATAATATTAGTGACACTGACGTAAGGTTGAAAGCTCGCGGAGCGCGCGAAAATTTTGATAGATTGCCAACGGTTTGCTAAAATTCTGATAGTTTGAGAAACATTTGTGATAGTGAAGCGAGATTGAAAAAATTTCCTATGAAAATGAAGAATAAAATATACTTTCATCATACACGTATCTGAAACACTGAAACATTGGGGGGGGGGATGATTATATGGGCCATCCCCCTAGTCAAATGTTGGGGGGATATATCCCCCCATCCCCCGGGATTTACGCCCATGATTCCAGGACAAGTGGGGGCAACACTCCCTTGCCCCCTTCAGATACGCTAGTGAGTTGGCTGCAACCCGACATGAAGTTGTAATTGTTCGTGGTTGCTTAACTTCGTATAACAACTGCCCTTCAAGGCCCTGAATTAAAATCGACGGACGATCAGGCCGCGAAACTTCGTAACTAATTTGCTGCGGAGACGTCCTACTACTAACTACTACTACAACACAGAGTTGAACCAAATACTGATCATTGCTTAAACTTTGGCAAAAAAAAAATGCCTTCCAAGCGTCCAACGCTTTCATGGGCCTATTTCAAATAGGCCTAGCCTGAAACTTACTGTTGATGTATACGGTACGAAGTTGTTACTGTTTCCTGGGACCGGGAGAATCAAATAACTAACTGCAACTTTTAAGGTCTAAAATGTGTCAGCCATCATATCTTGAAGACATGTTGACCAAATGTTTTCTTGTAGACCTACACTACGTCTACGCGCCAACCGATGGTGGTTCCCCCAGTGGCGTACTAAAAGCGCTAGGGGGAAGCCCGCGCCGGGTACCAGCCTTGTACGTACGGGTACCAGCCTTGTGCGGATCCAGTGCCACAGCCGAAAACTTCAATACATAATTAAAATGTCAGATCAAGTTATCAATTGAAAGCCCCACCCAAAGATAACACCATTTTAGATCTAGGAAAATTTAGGACAAGAAAAATGTTTCAAAGGGTAGGTGTGTCATCTCTCCCCTGAGGCAACATCCCCTCAATTACACCCTACCAAAATAGAAAAATCACTAGATAATGAGGATTCCTAAACATATAATAAATTCTACGCTTTAAGATGCTTTACTAAAGATAGCACCATTTTTCATCCAGTTAGTTATTTAGTTAGTTAGTTAGTTAGTTAGTTAGTTAGTTAGTTAGTTAGTTAGTTAGTTAGTTAGTTAGTTAGTTAGTTAGTCAGATGGGATTTAACGACACACCAACACGCATGTGTTATATAGTGTCAGCAAGATAAAAAGGTAAAGTTCAAATACGGTTTCAAAAACTGTTTAAGTTCGGTTTAAAGTACAGTTCAAATACGGTTCACGTCCTTCCCTTTAGTCGCCTCTTACGACAGGCGGGGAATACCGTGGGCATATTCTACAACCCCGTTGGGGGGGGGGGGGCTGCCCCCCAACGAAATATTTTTTGGAAAATTCGGGCAGTATGCTTAGATTTGTCGGGCACTTACTGAAAGAAAAATAATGCAATGATGTAGCTAAAGGTAATCAATAGTTTAAAAAACTTCCTTGGTAATTATAATAAAGTTCTGATTTGAATTGCACAGCACCTATATATTCGGTATTAATTCACCAGTGTGTTTTTTAATGGTTAAACTTATATTATGATTATCAGTGGTGTATTTAGGCAGGCTATTTGGCCATCCCCACCTCACTGATGCCGATTTTTCTTTTTTTTTTTTTTGTTTTAGTACTAAAATATGTTAATTTCTTAACAAAAATTTTACTTCAAAGGTAGCATAGGTTGCACCAGATTGCATGTAAGGACACCTTATTTTTCAAAAATTTTCCAAAGGGGTGGGGGAACCCCTCCCCTTAGACCCCTCCCCCAGGCCGGCGATCACACAACGTAAAGCATACCACCAACCCCATGAGAGAAATCCTGGCTGCGCCACCAAATAATTATCATTATTGCTGTAACGACTTCCCAAAAATTATAATCGATATGAAAGGGTAATAAATAACACGACAAATGATTGTATGCAGTTGGCATGCGGTGTAATAAACCGATGCATGCCTATATATGTACAATAACATGCTGAAAACGCGTGGGGCGCGAGGAAATTCTGGGTTATACTTTTCGGGCAAGTCGTTACAGCCCCCCAAATCAACTTGGGCTCCTACGCCTATGTCTTTAAACCTTAATAACAAGCAGAGATTCGTAAGTTCATATTTATGGAGGTAATGCCATGGAAAATTGGGAATAGTTTGCGACATGTTAAGGGCAAGGGGATGAGTTATTTATAAAGTCAATTATAAAACTCACTGTGGAATATATACTTGTAGATAGCTATCATGATTCTGTTAAAAACAGACCCAGTTTTTCTGATATGCATACTATATAGTATTCATTAGCAGGTATTAAAAATTGCAATGATCCCTCCTGAACTTCAATTAGACATTCCATTACAGTAGCAGAGTAGCCACCATTTAACTTACTACTTCTCTGATGGAATGGAGGAAGGGTGGGGAGGGATTGTAGTATATGAACAAACTGCACCTTACACACATCAAAGATTTAAAAAAATTGAAAACTGTGTTCCATCTTATGGGAATTCAATTGGATTTGATTGATTTACTTTGGATGATCTGCAATAAAGCATTGCAATGGCTTGTGGTTCCTTCTCTGCTTTTGTAACAGCTGAGATATACAAATTAAGAAATAGGACACAGTGTTTCCTTGTAAGTCTATAGAAGGGTGTTGCCCTCTTCACTTTATTTATCTCCTTTTTTGATCTCATCCTCTCAGTCATTCTCTTTGCACCCTGTCCAATACTGCAGGAGGGCTAAGCAGTCCACACAGTAATACCCCACAAGGGACCACTTCACATTCAGTAGTGCCAGTACTATGCCATATACATTTTGATTGTATTATTTATAACTATTATTGTCAGGAATAATCAGCGGACTATACAAGTTCACTTAATATTCATCAGTGGTCTACACACAGAATCTACTGATCTAGCTGAGATGCAGAAGGAGGAGGGCTCCTTCAGTGCCAAGATTTAGCCAAAAGGTTTCCCAAATAAAAAAAAATAATGTACGAAGGGGACCCTGTGCCTATCTCCTGATACCTGTATGCCAGTGACTTGAGTCATCACAGATATTTCTTATGGTACAGGGACTCAATGACATGTTGTCACAGAAGTCTCATTGAACGCTACATTAACAATTTCATTTGAAACTTTTGTTTCATACTTAATGTTCATACCTTTAAAAGTCAGAGCAATCAATCAGTCCACAGCAGCCTTCTATTAGCAAATGTCCACATGTGCCCTTTTGACTTCACAGAATATTCTCAATGTCCACTGGAACATCCCTTACCCTAAGTTTCAGAAATATTACCAGCATTACCTTCAGGCAAAATAAAGTATTCATACTGCGAATTTACAAAAGGTAAAAATGTTCCATCTTGTTCACTGTGTTTCAGATGTCTCTGGTCTTTTTAATACAATATAGTAATGTACGTTGATTATCCCTGCACCGTCCTTCTCTACACACTGTCACTGTGGTTGTAGGTAATGGTACTGGTAGTGTACGTGACCAGAGTCCTCTGTAACTTTCTACAGCTCCTATTCTGAATGAATACCACAGTATCTCTAGCTGACTTCATGTTGTAGTGAAAATTTTTGGCTTTGAACGTATAACATGCTCCTTGCCCAAGGAAATTATATGGCACCAACACAAATTTCCTTTCACATCATTTCTGATAGATGAAAGGGTGACAGGATCTCTGGTAATGATACCATCTGAGAACAGTTATCTACTCGTATGCAAAAGTTCACAAAGTTTTCTACATTACTGTACAAGCAACATCAGCTGTCGCTGACCAAGGAAACTGTAGGTGTAAACAGAACTCCGGAAATTACCAGGTCATGTCGGTGATTATGTTGGAATTAACGAAAAACCTGCATCACATACATTAACATAAGTTACCAGAGAGAAATTACGGGAGAAGACTAGATGCAACTATCATAATTTTCCTCTTGTAGCAGAAGACAGCCAAGTTCCAATTAATACTTTTGTAAGTTTCATCATGAAGGTGACATGGAAGTGCATGGCTAATTGGTCACTCACTCATTCCTCGAGCTTCAAGTGCAATACTCAGTCTCATGCAGTGCAATTTATCTGTGCCTGGTCTGGTCACAGAGGCTTGAAATTTTAAGTTTACAAAAAGTCCTCGTATAATAGCACCTTCATCTTCCATCCTGTCCATGTTTTTAATTAATCCCATGAATGATTGATATAGCATTAGTCTTTAGGCTTTACCAAAGCTATAGGGCACGTTACGTTAGAGAAAATTTCCCGTGGTGACAGGCTGCTTCGATGAACTTTGAAGATTTACATTCCTACTTCTGATGATATTGTGCTACCTTCGGCCATGGTATGACTCTTTCCGAATCTTGACACAGCTCAGACGTCATTGCCATCGTTTCTCCGTCAATTTTGTCAGCATTTAGGCTACTTAACTTTGCGAATATAAAAGATGACTACTCAATGGCTGTTCCTAGTTGCTTCGATACAATGCAAAGATGTGATGATATGTATACTTAGCATGCACAGCTGTACAGTACATTACCATATAAACAGTGCACACTACAGCACCACACAAACCCAATGCACTTGTTTGCAACTTAAGTTTACACTCGTTGTGATGACGTCCCTGTATCAGGTGACATATCACCTGTTACAAAGAAGGACTTTGATTGGTTTATTTGGTGAATATTGTGGAGCAAAGAAGATACCTCCGACAACGTTTACCGCCAGAGTAATAACTTAGTTCGTCACAAATCTGCTGTTTATTCTCAACTCAACACTTCCCGAATGATCAAACATCGAGAATTGTGAAGAAAGCACTCATATACACTAGAATTTGGGTCCAAACCTTGGTACAAAATAGGTGCAGCTAAACTGAACGATATCGAGCCTGCCCTGATGGACTATAATTAGTTAAGACGGTTAAAAGTAGTTTTGGAAACGAAAGTAATTTTGAAGGCGTAATAACTTTTGACGACTTAATAATTTTTGACGGCAAAATTAGTTTTGACGGCGGAGTAGATTTTGACGGTTTAATGGTTTTGAAGGCATAAAATGAGTTTTGAAGGGTTAATTAATTACTTGGCACTTAGTTAATTACTTGGCACAAACGGTGCGCCATAGATATGGCCCATCTTGATCGTCGGTTGGCTGTTGTGATTGGTTAAAACGGACTACACCTCCGTACACAATTAGTCGGCTTAAACACTTTTGACTACAAAATGAGTTTTGACAGCGTAATGGCTTTAGACGGCGTTTCGTGTTTAGACAAAGGAATAAGTTTTGAAGGCGTAAGTGCTTTAGGCGGCATAAAAGTGGGTTACGGCGGAATATAATTTAAAGTATTGTTTGAAGACATAATGAGTCATGACAATGGATTTTCTTTCGAGGACTTAATGAGTTCAGACGGCAAAAGAAATTTTGACAACGGAATTAACTTTGAAGGCTTAACAAGTTTTGACGGCTTAACGACTTTTGACGGCAAAATGAGTTTTGACAACGGATTTTCTTGAGAAGGCTTGATTAGTTAAGACAGTAAAAGTAGGTTTTGCAACGAAAGTAATTTTAAAGGCGTAATAACTTTTGAGGACTTAATGACTTTTGACGGCAAACTTAGTTTTGACGGCGGAGTAGATTTTGACGGCTTAATGAATTTTGAAGGCATAAAATGAGTTTTGAAGGGTAACTTACTTGGCACAAACGGCGCGCCATAAACCTTCCTGGCCTGATCGTCGATTGGCTGTTGTGACTGATTAAAAACGGACGACACCTCCATGCATAATTAGGCGGCTTAAGCGCTTTTGACAACGAAATGAGTTTTGAAGGCGTAAGTACTTTAGGCGGCATAATGGAATGCGACGAATATCGTTTGACGTACTTTTTGAGGACATAATGAGTTTTTACAACGGATTTTCTTTCAAGGACTTAATAAGTTAAGACGGCAAAAGAAATTTTGACAACGAAATTAACTTTGAAGGCTTAACAAGTTTTGACGGCTTAACGACTTTTGACGGCAAAATGAGTTTTGACAACGGATTTTCTTTAGACGGCTTAATTAGTTAAGATGGTAAAAGTAGTTTTTGCAACGAAAGTAATTTTTAAGGCGTAATAAGTTTGACGACTTAATGGCTCTTGCCGGCAAACTTAGTTTTGACGGCGGAGTAGATTTTTACGCAAAAAATATGAGTTTTGAAGGGTCAATTACTTGGCACAAACGGCGCCCCTTAATTTTGTGAAGTAGGTGCTTGGCCGATTACCGTCTCCCATCAAAAAACTCCATGGGAAGGTTAAAGGTCTAAAATGGTTATGGATCTAACAGTTCAGTCTAAAGTCCTTCCATAACTTAAAATTTGCCACCAAGGTATGATCCGAGTTTCAGTTTGCAGATAATATTTATTTTTCTTTTACAACTTTCCATACACTTGATATATAATCTGAAAGGTCATACAGCTATGACAAGTACTATTATCAGATAAATAGCATCCAGTATTTGCCTGTGCCCCTGAGTAAACGAAATCTCAGCTAGCATACTGACAATTTAAAACATAAAAGGGACCTGCAATGGAAGGAGTGACTTGCTGTGATTTATACGAGCCAGTAATTTCGTTTTCGGGTGTTTCGTATTTCAGTCATAATTTGTCCAAACTTGAGAATAGGTTCTTCAGATCCAGAATTTGCCTTTGTCCCATATATACTTATCATAGCTGTCACCACGTTGTCTGGTCACAATTGTTAGGCCTACATGTTTTGTGATTTCATTAAAAGTGGACAGCTTGTTGAGTAATTCGTAATCGAGGTAAATTGAAATTTTATATGGAGCGAAAACATTCACTGGTAAGTTTCACTATTGTATATCAAAATCATTTACACTTTTGTCATTTTAGTCTTAACGTTCCCCAATAGTACAACCGAAGTAAGTGCTGCGTCATTTACCATCACTCGAACTCACTCACAAATTCAAACTTTAAAATTTATCTAGTGCATTAGTTAATCGAAGCCACAGCTACGATTGCAGGATTGCTCTACAGAAGAAAAGTCAAAATTTTTGTCCCCTCTCTCTTCTCTCTGAGACAGTAAAAGATACGGCATCCATGAAAAATGTACAACTATAATTAGCACATATACTTATACATTTGCGCCAGTGTAATACGGATTACAGTTGCAATCGGTGCAGTGCATGATCATCGTACTGTAACATTGGTTCAACGGGTAAACAGTATTTCCACTTTGTGTCGGCATTGTTTATATTTGGTAAATTTCCGTATGTTTGCAAGGAAAAGAATTATAATTGCGGAAATTTTCGTTTTATGTTCTAAATATTTGCTTAAGAGAAAATAACCAGCGACAATTCGTCCCCTTTCTGGCGTACTAACGAATCACCAAAACCCGAATTTCACAAATCTGTGGTGTTTCCATTTCACATAGTGATGGATGTTATCTCACTTGGAAGTTTTTTGCTTAATATTTCGTTTATATTTTAAATTGTAGAAAATATAATATAGTACAATTTTATTTCAAGTTTTAATTCTAAGATATACAGATTCGGGCGAAAATTGCATTCGTCACTATGCCAAAATGACCAAATATAGAGATTCATCCCTATGCCAATTTGCGATTCATCAGTACACCAGAAAGGGGAAGAATTACAGTAAATAATTACATTGTTAATTGTTAATGTGGAATTAACTGATCACACTGTGCCAAGTAGTAAGCAGTGAAAGACGCCACCTTTTTGTGATTTTTAAGAACAAAGAACTCAAGCAACAAAGTTAACGTCGACTTTTTCCAAATAAAACGTAAGAATTTTGGGGAAAAAGTCGGTACCGTAGCTAGACCTTCGCTACACACTAGGTTATAAAGTGGTACTTTACGTGTCTGGTAAAAACCTAACGTTACTCACTTGCAAGGAAAGCTATTATTAAGAAACTATACGTCTAAGCTTTGTTATCGCTGCACCTAAATGCGATAGCCTACAGAGCCGATTTGCATTGACCGTGATCGTTAGTTAACGGAGCGACAAATAAATTTGTCTTGTTTCGAGAGTTGAGGGGGATTAAAAATAGCCCCCAAAATATGTGTTCACTGTTGAAAAGCACATGGAAATGAAATGTGAACAGGAAATAGTTCTATTAATTCTAAACGAAAGAAAATTTAGTTCGGCGAAACAGCTACTGTGCATGCCCATGTTCATACTGCAGTAGTGATGTTAACGTTACTGTAGGCCTATGTGACTTAATACTGAAATGTTGTGGCAAATAGCTAGCACACTACTAGCCCGGCCATTATTTGCTATATTCTAAGTTGAAGGACCAAATATATGGGGCTTGAAATTTCTCCTTTTTGTATTGTCAGTGGTGTAGCTAGAAGACGATTTTTTGTGTAAGGACAAAGACTTAACATCCAGTTTAGCTTAGCTACTGTTTTAAAATTGAATACTTCAGTCTGGCTAGTGGTGCCTTTAACTTTAATAGCGGAGCCAACTTGATTTAGTGTTTGTGTAGTGGGAGGGATCAGGTTAGGGTGGGGGACGTTTGCCTTGAAATGCAATTTTCTCTCGTGTGAAAGGGGTGTTAGGGGAAAGGATTCCACCCCTTTGGACTCTGTGGAGGGTACCACTGCCCCCTCTGGGAAATTTTATGAAAAACTTGCTCAAAAAGTTTTGGTATGTGAAATTTCATAGGAGTGCATGATACTGAAATAGCGATACCGACATACCTGCATGAAACAGATCCCATGTAATGGTTCAGACATACTATATGCATAATAAAATGGCCGAGTGAAATTCCGGATTATTTGGTTTTGGGGATTTCCTTGCTATTAGATGAAGTAATGAGGTGAAAACAAGGGCTAACATGCATGAGGTATTACAACCTAAAGAAACAATTCATTAAGTGATGATTCAATTCGAGTTTACCCTTATTTACATAAATTTAATATGACTATAAAACTTTTTATATTCCAAGTTTTTGTATTCAAGCTGAATTTGCAATGTTATTTTTAGCTATCGTGTGATTTTAAAACTTTCTTCAATCATGGTATCACGACTACTTGGTTTACAGAAGTTGACCTTTTAAGCTATATCTACGCAAAGATGGAAACAAGCTTATTTGCATTCTCGAAACTGCTGTCACTATAACTAGGGTAAAAGGGAGGTTTTCCCTCACTTTGCAACTAAAATGCTAAAGTTCAAAGACATGGAATACAAAAAAAAAAAAAAAAAGAAAAAAAAACAGCGTATCAAGCTTTATATACCTTACAAGTATAGCAATCCTTTGATGTATAAATAAATGTATCAACTGTAAGAATTGTCTAGGATAAAACCTATTCTGGGCTCGTGTCTCCTACGGCTTTTCGGTACTAGCTGTGACAAACAAGCCTTTAAATTTGATTTATATGAAAAAATGTTTAACATTAGGGTTAGGGCTAACTCCTACCCCTAACATGTACTGAATTCATTTGCTCATTTCAAAAGGTTGGTATATACATACATACATACATACATACATACATACATACATACATACATACATACATACATACATACATACATACATACATACATACATACATACATCGTCATCGTCATCGTCATCGTCATCGGCATCATCGTCATCATCGTTATTATTATTGGATCTGGCAACAAGATGACGATGTGGTAGGATCAGCTCTCCACAGGGCTGTTGATAATTATTCTTTCTCATCTATTCATGGGGGTTTGAACAACAGTAAAGTACAGCTTTTCCTTCAAGTTATGGAATCTCAATCAAAGATAAACGTAGAAGACCAAAAGGATGTCGTAAAAAGAAGCCTAGCCTTTCTCAAAGCACGTTAAGCCAATATAGACAGTTCACGAGAGCGTTTCAGCTAAGCCAAGCCGGTGCACATGTTGACTTAAATTCGCAAGAGCCATTACCAGACTAAACATCGGACAATAAAAGTATTTCTGGCGTGCAAGATACAATGACAAATCTAAGTAGTTACATTGAAGCCTCTCTACGTCGTATTACAAAAGAGTTGAAACGAACAGAGATGAACTTTGATAAGATTTTAGACTTCACAAATGCAAGAGTTGCTGCACTTGAAAAAGAAAAGAAAAGGAGACTGAGCGCAAGTATAAATTGTTGGAGCAACGAATTCGAGAACTTGAATTGAAAAAAAGCAACAGCTGAAGCATTCAACAAGCAGGAGAGATTTTCATGGAGGAGTAACATTCGGATTGTGGGATATACAAAGACTACCTGAAGAAAATTGTATCGACATCGCTTTAAAGGTCCTAGAAAAAGTTGGTATTCTAAATGCAAACATCGAGAGAGCACAGAGGGATGGTGCGAGACGTGAAAGTCGTAATAGCCATCTACTGGTTCGTTCGTCCTTCTTTCAAGACAAGATCACAGCACTCAGAAACCAACGCAGAAAATTGCAAGATGAAGGCTATTTTATTACTGATGACGTAACCTTTGTTGATCTATCGGGGAAAATATGGAAACAACAGGTTGCAGAGCTCTATGCGAATGGTACCAAACTCAGGTTTTGTGCAGGAAAATTTATTTTATTTATTTTTATTTTATTTAAACTTTTGCTTAAAAGAGGGTAAAACTCGGTTAGCCAAAGCTAATCTTCCCCGAGGCCCTCGGTTACAAAGTGTAAGACATAAAATTGAAAGAGAAATATTAGTAAACGTTAAACAAGTCAAAATTAAAAACATATAAACCTTACAAAGAGAAAGAAATTCATAATTAAAACATAGCAAGATCCTAAAAACAGAAAACAGGCTAGATATATACAAAAATATAGAACAGGAAAATCAAGTTAAAATCTTACAAAAGTAGACAAAAGGGGGAACATCAAACAATAAGAACACCATTTAAACTGTAAAAAATATCGCGATAAAAAGATACCCACGACTAAGAGAGTAAACGGTCAGTAAAATATCATCAAGTATCCTTGATTAAAGCTTTAAAACGATTTAAAGTTGCTGCACTCTTTATGTTGTTGGGAAGGTCGTTCCATTCTTTTGCTCCAATATAAGAGAACCTTTTGTTATTAAAATCAGTTCTGCCCCCGGACATGTATAAAGCTAGCGAGGAAGTTGACCGTAGGCCGTGGTCGTGAACAGAGTGTGTATATTCAAACATATCTCTCATATAAGGAGGGGTGTGGCCATTTAGGGATTTATATACCATAATTAAACGCTTTTGCTTTAAACTTTGTGAAAATGTTTTCCATCCTAGTTTACTAAAAAGGTCTTCAGATCTCTCATCATATGTGGCATCAAGTATTATTCGGGCGGCACTCTTTAGAAGTTTTTCTATTCTAATTACATTACTGCGCGTACATGAACTCCATACAAGGTTACAATAGTTAAGAAAGGGTAAAATATATCCGTTAAAAAATAAAATTCTTGTAGGTATGTCAATGAATTGCTTAATCCTTCTTAATAGTGCTAAACGAGTGCTTACGGTTTTACACACATAATCAATTTGATCTTGCCACGTTAAATTCGAATCAACCCTGACCCCCAGTAACTTCTCCTGCTGAGTTTCCTTTAGTCTGTTTCCATCAAAGTAAGCATTTAGGGTGTCAGTTTCAGAAAGCGTGCGTTGCTTCTGTTTGGAGCATATCAACATGCTTTTTGTTTTATCCACATTTACGACCATTTTGTTATCGTTGCACCATTTTTGTATATTTATGAGATCCTCGCTTAACTTTACAGATAGTTCTTCAGTACTCTTACCAGAAACATGAAAAGTGGTGTCATCAGCGTACATATCAGCTGAACAATATGAAAGGCATAAATCGAAATCATTGATGTAGATGAGGAACAGAAGTGGGCCAATTATTGACCCCTGTGGTACACCACTTACAACTGGTAAAGGGTTAGAATACGTACCATTTAGGTGGACACATTGTTTCCTGTCGGATAAGTATGACTGAAACCAGTAAATAACTTCCTCGGAACATTGATACAAGCGTAATTTCTTAAGTAAAATGTCATGGTTTACAAGATCAAATGCCTTTCTTAGGTCTAGAAGGATAGATCCTATCATTTCACCACCGTCAATGACTTTTAACCATTCGTCTATCATCTTCAGTAACGCCGTTTCGCATGAGTGCTTCGCTCTGAACCCAGACTGTGCGACTCTGAGAAGTTGAAATCTCTCTACAAAATCGTAAAAGGCTATGTGCACATGCTTTTCGAGAATTTTTGAAACAATGGGTAGTACAGAGATTGGTCTATAGTTGCTCACGTCTAGACTTGACCCGCTTTTATAAATAGGCACGACTTTTGCTAGTTTCCATCGAGTTGGAAAAACACTGTACCTGATACTTAAATTAAGTATATGGGTAAGACTCGGGACTATATAAGGCACACACAATTTAAGAACGTAAGCACTTATTCCATCAATACCTGTCGCTTTTTTCGTGTCAATAGTACTTAAATACTTTAGAACAAATTCTTCAGACACATTCGGGATATCAAAAGCACAACCATTTGGTAATTTGTATGATAGATAATGCCTTAGAGATTCAAGACTGTTGTTACTGCAATTATTTTCCCTGGTAAAATACTTCTCGGAGACAGAGGTAAAAAAAGAGTTAAAAGCATTTTAACTCGGCAAAATGCCGAGGACAAGATGGAAAACAGTTCCAATTTCAATTAATCGCCTGTTGATTAACAAAATAATTGCAGGACTATCGGCGCCGAAGGGCTGGAGGGAACAGCAACCCCCCACCCACATTATTTTCAGTGTGAAGATTTTGTATTAATACGCCCAAAATTACCTTGACAGTGCTTACAAGGCTGGAGTTGAAAGGTTAGCTCTGCACTTTTTAGACACTATACTGATATTCACTGTGTTTTCCCATAAATTTAGGTAACTGAAGGCACATTTACCTCTGGGTTGTCAGATACGCCACATTTATAGTTTTGACGGTTAGCGACCTCAGTCGGGTGAGAGGCCAAGAAATATTCATAAATTACAACTTAACTAAGGGGTTTTCCAGTTGAAATCTTTTTAATAATCTTTAGAGTTTTTTTTCTTATTCGAAAGCTTATTTCTGATTGGACAGCACAACACTAGTCTTGGAAAAAATTCCGTCTTGTAGTAGGGATCAAGTCCCAAACTTTTCGGCTACCGCGATTTATTGCTTAACCTGCCATCGCTGTTGCCCCTTCCCTGTTGCAAAAGTATTCATAAATGTAGTAAAACTATTCTGGCAGGATGATCAAGTTTATGAAAACATATGGGCAATCAAGAGTTATGGTGTTACCTAATAGACTACTACTAGTGTATTTATGCCGGATGAGAATTGACGAGAGACATAGACAAGGATGTGGAGGACGTTGCCTCCGCCCTCACCCACTTTCTCCTTCCTCGGCTATCTCAAGATCACTACGTTCATGCAGAAAATATTAATTAAAATTAGTAAACTACTTTCTTATTTGAGAACTGCTATGCAGTATAAAGCTGAAAGAAGTTGAAAGAACGTACTCATCGAAATTGTGACAAGAGAATTGTATGAGTACTATGTCTGTTATTTTACATTTAAACTTCTCTTGGCATCAAACATCTAAAAAAAAATCTGAAAAAAAAAATCTGAAAAAAAAAAAACATCTGAAAAAAAAAACAATATGTTGTTTATTTCTCCATTAACATTAAGTTAAATTATGTCATCATTCGTAAAATTGATGATAATTCCGTGAGAGGGCAAATCTTTTTCTTTTGCTTGCTGAATTTTACCTTTGAAAAAACTGATTGGTAAGTTTTTAGAACTTAACATGGGGACATTATAATACGTGAAGGCAAAACTTCATGTTTCTTCTACAAGTGGAATATTGCATTGAGAGGTGTCCTTTGTTTTTACCGATGTATTACATGTATTAAAAGAATATTATTAAGTATTTGGAAACTCAACCTTTGTATTTCGGAACAAACTCGGAAATGCACATTGTTGTAGTCAAATACTCTATATCCAAGAACCGACTACTTTCGAGTACTAACGATTCGAGATATATTGGCACACCCGTCTACCTAATACTTGCAACCCATGAGAAGTTCATTAAAAAACCCGAAATTTGAAATTTGTTCTGCTCTGCAATGTCTATACCAAAGACGAGTCTTTTCGTCTCTGGGCTGTGAACATATAAAGGGAGAATTCGTCCACAAAAAGACTCAGCTTACACCTGTTTTGCAAAGTAATACATCCACCTTCGTCCATAGGCGTACGAGGAGGGGGTCTGGGGGGCTGCAGCCCTCCCAGAGCAGGGAAAATGCTTATTTCAGGGCACTGAAACTTGTATTTTCAGGGCAGGGGGCAGTGCAGCGGGCAGTGAGGCGGGCAGCGGCGTTTGCTGACAGGGCAAAATGCTTATTAGTTGCACAACGAAATAACATCTCCCGAAATAATATCTTTCTTTATTGTTTGTGGGGGGAGCTCATCCATACCCATCCTGAGTGCTATCGTGGTAAAAGGGGAAATCAGGGCAATTTGCAAAATTTTCAGGGCAAATACCCTCCGCCCCCCTGTGAAATGTCTTCCCGTGCGCCTATGCCTTCGTCTTACAATGAAACCTCTTTCGGGAAAAGGGGACTTAGGTCTCAACCCTTTAGCCTAAACAAATAGCCACAGTTCTAGAGCACACACTTAATGTCACTCGCTGCTCAAAACTGCTTGTCAAGTTAATTTTTAAAAAACCAGAAAGCCTAAAAGCTTAGTGATTCCTTGAAGAAAGAGGATGTTCTGTTGCGCTGAGGTTTTTCCCTTAAATTCGTTCTCCTTGAGTTGTCATTTTTTTTACCATGTTTTCACAATTTGACCTCTACTGACCTCACATGACATTTGAACTCCACCAAAAACTGAATGACAAAAGGGAAAAAGGGAGGGTCTTGGAAGGGATTCGACCGATTCGCACCCGGGCCTTCTGCGTGATAAACCAGCCACTTGCCACTACACCATCAACAAACTCCTAAAACGTCCTGTATTTGTAATCATGTTATAGTTACCGCATCTTTTAACGTGTTCATACTTATGATATTCAAATTAGAATTATTACTGTAACAGTTATGTTTGTGAAAAAATAATGTAGTTATAATTTTTTCGTTGGATTGGTACAATAGTTCAATACTAATTTTTCTTTGGTCACGAAGCACCGGGTACAATTTGGAGGTACCGCCCACTGTCTATTTACTATGAGGTTTCACCTCTGATGAACTCGTATGACCTGCTACCTCCAACAGTACTCGAAGGGTCCTCTCTCTCTCCCCCCTCTCTCTCTCTTAAAGTTAATGACGACTTTATGTACCAAGTAGGAAGAGTATCCATCATCCCTGTCTTGAAATGTTGTATTTTTCAAGGTTTTCGGTTTTTGACCTCTGATAACCTCAGAGCCACTGATCCCCACTAAAAATGATAGGGTTCTTTTGTCTTAATTTGATAAATTTATAAACCAAGTATGAAAAGTGCTGTTTTGAGATGACGTGTTTACAAGCAATTTTTAAGCATTCCGTGTTTTCACCTCCGGTGGCCTCAGGTAACCTTTGACCCCTACCAAAAGTAATATGGTCATTTTCTGACTATAACACATCCACATGCCAAGTATAAGAAGTATCTATTCTTCGTACCTTCAGATATGACGTTAATTATTTCTCCCTCTTATGACCTCAGGTGACCTCACATTACCTTTGACTTCCACCAAAAACAATAGCTTCTTACTCTTAATATGATAGTTCTATATTTCAAGTATGAGAAGTATCCATCATTATCTTGAGATATCGTGCCTTCAAGCCAAGCGTCACAAACACACATACATACATAAATACATACTCTCGCCAGTGTGATTGCATAGATTCGTATTGCCTTCGTCAAGGAATCAAAAACAGAGTGCCAGTGGCGCCGCCAGGATTTGTGATTTGGGGCAGAACAGATGACGTCTAAATGCCACCTCAGTTCCCCTCCCCCCAGGTCTGGGTAAATTGTACCTTTTCTGTGCACCCTTGCGATTGTATACAGCAGTGTGGAATCCTTTTTGTCACTACATAAAGGTGCCGTCCTGGGGGAGAGGTCTAACGGAGTGGTCCCACTCCCCTTTGTGAAATTTTTGTTAATTTAAGGTTGCCTAGATGCAAAATGGTGCTATCTTTGGGGTATTTTGGAACTGATCATATATGGCTGGAAAATATCCTTATTTAGTAAATTCTAATTTTTGGTCAGGTGAAAGAGGAGAGTGCGAGTCCCTGCGATTGCATACAACAGTGTGGTATCCTTCCTTTGTCATTACATAAAGGTGCCGTTGTGGGTAGGGGTCTAAGGGAAGGGGTGTCCCTAGAGGTCATTGCTTAGATGCAAAATCGTTAGGATATTTTTGGAACAGACCATATATGGCTGGAAAAAATCCATAATTTAGTGAATTCTAATTTTTGGTGAGGTGAATGAGGAGAGTGTGTTGTCTTAGAGAAGGGTATGTTGTCAACAAACCTCCTGGAGTTAGTTAGATGGGATTTAACGACACATCAACACAAATGTGTTATGTAGTGTCAGCTAGATAAGAAAGGTAAAACTAAAAAAGAAAAACATTGGGGAAAATCCTAAAATGTCTAGACAAGAGCAAATGCGGGAGTCATGTCAAAACTTCCTTTAAAGGTTACTTTCTTTGAGAAAGTCCAAAATGAGAAAGAGATCTACGTGCTCAAACAATGTCTTCAGGTCTGGCACAGTGTAATACTTCTGACGGATATGGGAGTATTCATGGCAGTAACAAACCTCCTGGAGCTCCACTTTTGGCTACTTTAATGCCTTCTATTCGGGGAAAGTTTTTACGTAAAAATACGTGCGTGGAGTCCACGGAAACATTCTTGGACTTTTACGAAAATTTTCCTTTGCTTCATTGTGCATTATAAAAGGGTATCTAAGGCTGGCAGATACCGGTATAGAGGGATTTCATGTGAAGGCACGCGTCCATTGTGTCACAGTAGTATCTATGGTTATGCCGTGCACGTGAACTGTAAACTCGCTTACTGCGTGTGTGTTTTGCCCTTCAGTGCCTGGGAATCCATTGCGCGTGACGTCACATGAAATCCCTCTATAGTGCCTCCTGGTAGCTCTAGATTAATTACATAAAATGAGGCACCTGATATGATTATTACCTGACATCCAAATGATATTATACAGTATGATGCCGAGCACTTTACAACTATCGTATTGTTATTAAATATGAACGAAAATCCAGACGAACAGCTTCCAGCAATGGGGAATGGGACGGAGAGTATAGGTGCAGGGAGGTGATATTAGACCTCCCTGATAGAAAAAGCAAAAGGAGTTGAGGACTAAAAAGCGCTTTTCAGAATTTTTTTTTTTTTTTTGGCGTAAGTGTATTAACAATCACCATCTATACCGGTAATGGCTGCGCGTGAAGCGCTCGGTAAAAATTTTTGAAAAATGTATAACGGCAAATACGTACTTTCAACCTTCCACATCATGCTACAAATTAGATTGAAAGATCCCATAGGCCCCTACAGAGGTTGGAGATGTGCTTCTGTTTTTCAGAAAAGTGTTGTGATCAGAATAGTTGTATGTATTATAACCTTAATAATGGTCATAAGAGGGAGTGAAAAACGAGACAAATGCGCGCGAAGCGCGCCGAAATTTTTCATTAAATAAGATAACCATGACAACACCTGCATCCATGCTCTGCATCGAAACACTTTTAATTCCCCAACAAACCTATTTGCCAATCACAAAGCCATTCTTTTACTTGAGAATTCGTAAACAGCTTTCAACGTTTGTTGCTGTGCTTCTGCGGGAGTTGCTACCGGAAATTATTAATAACCAGGACAATATTAACTGATTAAGGTAAAGTTTGAAGTGCGAGGAGTGCGTGAAAATTTTGATAGTTTGCGAAGGTGCGATAATTCTGATAGTTTGAGAACCATTTGTGATAGAAAATGGTTAAGATAGATCCATCACTCGGTCAAAAACACACCTCACCCTACCCCCTCACCCTACAGAAATCTATACCTTTGATGCCTTTTGGGATCATTTTAAAATTTTCAAAAAATTCTGAAATCGATTGGGGGTCACGCTCCCCATGCCCCCGTGCCGGTGCCACTGCAGAGTGCACTGATCTTCCAAAGCAGTCACAGACCTCAGAGTGTCACTTTTAACTTTTATGCCTGCATCAAACATTAACTCTAGTTAAGCCTGTACTGATCATAACTGTCTCTTAAACTTTGCTCTTCTTTTCTTCATTTATTTCATGGTTATCATACATTCATTAAATGAGCATTCAGACCGGAGTGAGATGTGCATATTTCTCATACTGCAAAAATTTTACATAGGTTGCGGAGTTGAATATGTTGGTTGTTTTGCCATAAACTAGATGCAAAATTACTGAAATCATATTTGCCTACATAACGTGATCACTGTGAAATGATATGCTAGTGAATGGTCCACTAGTTAGGTGTCTGTTTCTTCTCTTCTGATAAACAATTTTACACACTTTTGCATCAGTTCATACACAATTGAAAGGAAAACATGGTTTATGTTCTTCATAATTAAGTGATACAACTTCAAGCATTTGGTAGGCCTAATGCGTTTGATGAGGTTCCTCTAAATTGTCTGGTAAAGTGGTATTTGACAGGAATTTACTCTGTTCATATGGGAGATGTGGCACTGCTGCCAATCTAAGTTGTTGTAAATTAAAGATATCGATGTAAACTACTTTTCAGCAGGTAGATATTGTTTTGAACAACGTGCAGCTGTTTTTCTTTTGTATTTGATTAAACTGTGAAATAGATTTCTCAAAAATTTATAATTTTGTTCACTTTCAGAATAAATTATTTGTAAGTCATTTTACAACGTTTTAGTAGCAACCTATTGTCCACAACAATTACGCTATTTCATGTTGTAAGTTAGCGGCAAGGTGATCCGCATGTACTCTTATGTTTAATCATGGTATCACGAAGTTGCTGAGAACTCATGGTTTTACAAATACAGTGCATTACTTCTGAAACAACGATATGAGTGACAAAACTGTTAGGTAGCAGTGCCAAAGAAGGTCAAAACAAGTAGAATGAGATGTTGCTTCCTTTCGCAAGTTTATCTCAGTTTTACATATTAAGTGTGTTGCATTAGCCAATTAGTTCCAGGAACTCAGAAAGCATACTCTTCTTGAGCGAATATAGCTACTTTCAGATCTATTGCAGGTGCCATCGAGATGTAAGCTTAATTTTGTATATTCTGCTGTTTTTGTTTTAAAAGATAATATCGTATCTTGAAGGTTGAGTAAGGAAAAATCTGGCAAGAACTGAAACTTGAAATCAGTAAAAAATATGCCTTGTGATAGTTTTCACGTGAATAATGTTTAGCGTGACTTCATCGGTATCGAGACTATAAACCTTTGTTTTTGGGTGAGTGGAACAATAAGGGATAGCAATGCCAGACAAGGAAGCATTTGCACCCGATATCTTATGCATGGGTTGTATGTTTAAAAAAAAAACAGTAAAAACAAAAATGGCTTCACAGGGTACTGAAAGTCACAGGGTGCTGAAAGTTACGGCCCTTGTTTGTCACACATAACGTTTCAAAGGACAGAAACTAAATGTTTGCCTTTAAAACTTCATTATCCAACCAAACCTACGATGACAGTACATAGCATTATTACCTTACTCCGACAAGTATAGCCGGAAAAAGATCCGTGATACCAATCGTGTAACACAAAATGTCAACCGTCCATCCCGCCTCAGTTATGGACCACTTTGCCAATTTAGTCAACTGGTCATACGATGTATTCGTACATGTCAAATCTGTCACAACTAACCGTATTGTGGTGTGTAATTAATTAATTAATCTGAAACTCATTTTGGGAACGCTAAGCTCAAAATAATTTTCCAAATTTCGTACAGCGGCAGGAGCCATCTCGAAGCCATTGGATCCAATGTTGCAAAGTGCTGACCATCGTGAACGGTGCGAAAGTGACAATCGCCCCTTATGAAAACGAACTGTGGATGAACAGTAGGTTGTAGAAAATGACACCTGAAAAGTTAAACTAAGGTTCAGAATGTTTTATACATATTTTATGACTTTTATGACAGCAAAAGAAAGTCCGGATCAAGTTTAATCACAGCATTTGTTGAAGGGATTTGAATTGGGGGAGAGGTGCAGTCGGGAAGATTATCCGATACTACGACACATTGAACTTTCATTGATGTAAAAGTAAATATTAAGATTTGCTGTTTTAATGAGATCATAAAGAAGGATTTTGGTATCAAAATTTACATAAAACACAAAATGTTGTTTCACAATTTACTGAATTAAGCTGATTGAAACTGCCCTTACAGACACGTATGTATACTAAATACTACTCAAAAAGTCCCATTTATGCACTTTAATAGTGAAGTATTAATTTGAATGCTTTCAATAAGTAAAACATTTGATGGTGAAATTGAATAGCGAATAACTCCTGGAGGATATTTACTTCAAATAATAAAAACAAGTTCTTTCGTCACTTTGGCTTTGGCTTTCATGTACCTCCTAAATGTACATTTAGCGCCTTTTGCACTTCTACGGCTGCGGTATCAACTTGCTTTTGTGTGGAACACAGGGTAATCATTACTGGTCCTATACTGTAAACGTGCTTTAGGAAGACAAGTAGGCTACTGGTAGCACGTATTAAGACTGCAAAGCCCATGAAATCATTTTTGTATCACTTTCTGATTGTTACTCGCGGTCTGGTCATTCTAGGCGGGATTCTCTTTCTATGTCCTTTTGAGCGATATCAGCACCACCAAAGGGATTTTGAGTGTCATACATGGCCCGCTATTTCATCTTCTATTTGCACATTTCAGATTATAATAGACAAAATCTTGTCCAATAATGTAGCTTTCTTGTTTAAATATGAGATTACACATAATAGGCCTACATTCGACCAACGCTCATTTTACATTTCACCTTTCACCTCAGTTTGCATTGCAAATACGTATTTTAAAATGCACTCTAGATATCTGTGAAGTCCATGAAGCATGACAAATGAATGCTTTACCTTGAATTTATAAGCCAATCACCAAGTTGAACAAATTTGATCTCTCAAGAAGTGACATTCATACCTTTCGGTCAGGTGGTCTCTTCCCCTAGAAATCTGGTCACCAAGCAGATAGAACATCGGTCCAGCCGTCCAGGAGGCGTTTGTATTTAAATTATATATATATACATTAGATTTAATATAGCGCACGATGTGACAAAGTCATTCACGTGCACTTTACAAAAAATAATAATTAATATATAGAATCCACAAAAAGACGAAACTTAATTGAGATATGACTATAGATTGAAAAGGTAAGTCTTTAATCGAGATTTAAATTTGGAAGTATCCTTGACACTTCTGAGAGAGAGTGGGAGGGAATTCCAGAGTCTGGGCCCAGCTACCATAAACGCACGGTCACCATATGACTTAGAAGTGGTGCGTGGAACTACTAATCGTAATGTGTCGCTGTTAGATCTGAGATTATGAATAGTACTAAAATCTTTCATCAGCATGTCATTGAGATATTTCGGTCCTTGATTGTTTAAGCATTTGTAGATTATCAACATCAATTTAAACTTTATCCTTTTGTCAACTGTGAGCCAATGCCTGAATGCTCAGATGAAATGTAGGAGGTAATATGATCATATTTATTAAGGTTGTGCAAGCAACGAATTGCCATGTTTTGTACCATCTGTAATTTGTTTATGTGGACTTTGGGAACACCAATAAGAAGACTGTTACCATAGTCAAGACATGACGTCACAAAAGCGTGCAGCAGACTTCGAGTGGCTTCCGTAGTAAGACACTTTCTAATAGAGCGAATATCTTGCAGGTGCATCATCGCCTTTTGACATTGGTTGGTGATATGTAGCTGCATGTCTAGGTGCTCATCAAGCCACACCCCTAAATTTCGCACATGCGGGACTTTTTGCACCACACACTCTCCTACTTGGATTGAATTTACACACACTTTGGCTAAGCTGGATTTGGAGCCAAGTAGCATAAATTCAGTCTTTGAATCATTTATTTTTAATTTATTTGATAACATCCAAGCTCTCAAATCCTTCACACAGTTTTCAATTTCAGTAACTGCTTTCCATTGGTCTGCATCTTGACTGGGGTTAAAAGCTAAGTAAAGTTGGGTGTCATCAGCATACACATGAACTTGGGGTAAGTGCTTCTGCATAACAGCAAATAATTGACTGGCATATAACAAGAATGCCACGGGACCATAGCAGCTTCCCTGGGGTACACCATAATTAAGTGGTCGCGGCTCTGACATAACACCTGACTGGAGTTGTACACGCTGAGTACGATTCTCAAGATAAGAACTAACCCAGGCAAGTACATCACCAGTGATGCCATAATCTTTTTCCAGTACGATCTCCAGTATAGAATGATCGATAGTATCAAACGCAGCGCTCAAATCTAGAAGAACTAGCAATGTTACTTGCTTTTTGTCCATAGACATCAGGATGTCAGAGGTAACTTTGAGCAGCGCAGTCTCCGTTGAGTGATATGGCCGATATGCCGACTGGAGATCTGGGAAAAGATCCATTTGATGAATATGCTCCAGTTGTTGGACAAGAGCAGCTTTCTCAATCACCTTGCTCAAAAATGGAATATTACTGACAGGGCGATAATTGCTGTATACTGGATCTAATCCGGTCTTTTTTAACAGCGGTTTCACTAGTCCCTCTTTCCAAATGTTAAGAAAAGTGTGATATCACAGTGATGCGTTGCCAGTGCTGATAATAGGTGAAACAAGTGCATCCAAACATTCCTTCACCAACTTTGTTGGAATTGGGTCAGAGTGACATGTAGGGTTACTAAATTCACAAAAAAATTTAAAATTTCTAATTCAGTAACAGGACGGAAATTGTCAAAAAATACTTCAATGTCTGGATGACTTATATTTGGTGTATCGATCACTTGGACTTCATCTAAACCTATACGGATCTTTTTAATTTTTTCTGAGAAAAATGCAGCAAATTCATTTGCCAAAACTTGTTCATTTTCTGCCTCTGGCAGTGGCATCTGACATTTACCTTTCCTCAACTCTTTTACTATTTTGAATAAAAGTTTTTGGTCACCCTTAGAGTCACATATTATGGTGTTATAAAATCTTTCCTTTGCTTCACGAATTTTACATTGGTATTCTGTTTGACTTGTTTTCAAACTGAGTTTATTTTCGTCAGTGGGATGTTTACGAAAAATCTTTTCTTTCCGGCGTTTCTCTCGCTTTTTTCTCCTTAGATCATCATCAAACCAGGGAACCACAGGTCGAGTGATGATCTTCTTTGTTTTTTCAGGGGCAAAATCATCAAGAACCCGGGATAGTACAGAGTCGTACTGCTGAGCGGCTTCTTCAGGGTGTAATCCAGTAACATTTAGTTCCTGTGCTATCTTTTGTTTAAACTGAACCATGTCAATATCTTTCAGCTTCCTGAAACGGACAATTTCTTGGTGAACATCTGGTTTAGGCACACGCACCATAAACTGCAGCATATAGTGGTCTGATATAAGAGTGTCACACACTGGCTCACCTATGTCAAGTTCGTCACAGGCACGTGTTATCACTAGATCTAGCATGTGCCCACTGATGTGGGTTGGTTTGCGTACATGCTGAATTAAGCCGAGTGAATCCAGTAAAACTTTGAGTTGACTTGTTTCTCTAGAGTTTTCGTTCTCAAAATGAACATTGAAATCACCAACGATAAGCAACTTTTGATCAGCAATCAGTATTTGTTCAAGATGATCACTCAACTCCTGTAAAAATATTCCAAAACCAACAGGGTGTTCATGAGAATATGGGGGGCGATATATAACGAAAACACAAAAAGTATCATTAACGATTTTATATATACATTTTTACGAAACTATACGACATTTTTACGAAATTATATATACATTTGATTTGAACTATAACCATATGGTTTTTAACCACTTTTTACAAGGCCATTACATAGTTTGGTGGTACGTGACATTTACAGCATTCCTGGAGAGGTAACATTTTTTATCTTTCACGTGTGACGTTTGTTCTGTGCTACCGGAGTCTAGGAAAAACTCATTTTCCTAACCAGGAGAACATCTCTACAAAGATTGAGTAATGTTTGCCACAATTGCTCTTGAAATGTACATTTAACTTTAAACCACGTGACCGTTGGTTTCCAACTTGGCAACCATATAATTGAGTAGCACTTGGCAATTGCATTATATGTGTGAAACTTTATATCAGTGCAATGTTTCCTGTTGGAATTTCAGCCCGGGTAAAGGCGACTTTAAAAACATTTAACCTTGACCTCTAGACTCCGACGTTTGACGTTTAATTTAGGGAGTCAGGGGATTGCAAGAGTTTACTCTGTGGTTCTACTAAACCTTCCAGTTAGAAAGCCTGTTCCCTTCTCGGTCAAACATATTGGTGTTCTTATTATGGTCAAATAATAACCTGCATCACCTTTCGTTCCTATCGATGATTGTAGGACCTACCTAGTTTTGAAGCAATTTCAGTTTCTAATTTGCTGCCCCCTATTTTGTTGAGTAACTTGATTCAGAGCAACTGAAAGCAAGTTTTGTGGCTTAGTGAGCCCTATCCTGTTCATGGTCGTATCCTGCTGTGGCAGGGAGAAGTTGTCCCCTGAGATTTCCAAACCGTTAAAGAAAGTTAGCCTTTACTTGAGAAAAAAATACTGAAATGATGAAAATTTACTGTCCTGTTCATGATTTCAAGTTAGACCTACAGAATCTGGGAAATCGCAAGTAAGGGTTCCCCATTTCCCTAATTTTCCACCCCCTGGGTGGATGCGTCCTAATTTGGGTTTCTCTTCCTGACGAATAAATCCTTTCCTACATGATACAAGGCTTAAATACACATGCATTTACGCAGGAGAATGATCTTTAGTATTATTCAAGTTCAAGTTCAAATTAATTGATAATCACCATGAAATGACAATATAATGAAACTGGATAACAAACCCCTCGAAAGAGTGAATAAAAAGTCAATAATGTATAATAAATTTAAAAGCCTACAAATAAGTTCCCACAAAAGTGGGTGAAAAAGTCATCTTTGAATATTACAATTGAAAAGCTTAATATTTGCAGGTAAAAATGAATTCCTAAAACGTTGTGTCCACATACGCGGCAGTGTGTCAAATCTCCATGGCTTGGAGTAAAACCCGTGCAGACGATGAACTTAGAATTTTTTTAAATTGAAATAAACCTATGCAGAGGATGAATTTCAAATGTTTTTAAATTATTCGAAATTTTTCATTAAATAAGATTTCCATGACAAAACCTGCATCCAAGCTCTGCATCCAAGCTTTCCATTCCACAACAAACCTATATGCCAATCAAAAAGCCAGTCTTTTACCTGAGAATTCGTAACAGCTTTTAACTTTTGCTACAGTGCTTCTCCAAGTGTTGCAACCGGAAAATATTGATAATAAGAACAATATTGAGGTAGGATTTAAAGCGTGCTGAGGGCGCGAAAAGTTTGATAGTTTGCGAAGATTTGCGAAAATTCTGATATTTTGAGAACCATTTTTTATAGAATATGATTACAATAGAACCATCACTCAGTCGAAAACACCCTTCAGACCTACCCCCTACAGAAATCTACAGCTTAAACGCCGTTTGGGGTCATTTTAAAAGTTTCAAAATTTTTTGTGAAATCGATTCGGGGGCACGCGCCCCTATGCTCCTTAATTCGGCGCCACTCCACACGATTCGAAAGAAGATGTTCTTACTGATGAGAACATCAAATGTACTTAATATAAGATCTCTGCTGAAAATTACAGCTAAAACCCATATATTTCTTATTTCAGCGTTTCGTTTCAGCCTTGGAGGCGTCATGACCCCAAAATAAGACCAATATTTTACTAAAGCTGCATAGGGTATACTATCTGGAATTCATTTGTTGCTGGGAATGGAGTAACTGGGTAATACATTAACTTTTAGAGGAGACGCAAATCCTCGCATTTTGCAGTAAACCAAGTAGAAATTTTTTTTTAACGTTTTTTCTGATTAAAGCAATTCGGAACAGCACAACCCAAAATTTTCAAGAATTTTCCAAATAATTTATTTTTTTCACACATAATTTCATCAGCCATTTTCGTGATTTCAAAGGAGAAGGCGCTCCAAATATGACGTAAAAGAGCAACATCGTAAGTAATACCATGCTTCTGTTATCCAACAAGCCTGTGATACCGTCTTTGCGTTTTTGCCATATCTCTTCCACGCTCTTACCGGGGTCAATCCGCGCATTGAGTACATCACTGATGTCACAAGACACTGACAAACCAGAGTGATACTCTTGTTTGAACTTACACTGCACATGGAATTCACACCAGATACATAAAACTAAAGGAATTATAGAAACAAGTTTTCAGACTTCCTCAGTGTAGTTAAAAACTACCCTGGCGTTGAAATTAGGCCTACGAAGACTACAACGCGGCATTGCTAGGAGCTTTGTCCATTCGATATCATATACGGGTTTACATAACTCACTGGCCCATGACGCTAATGTAAGCTTTTGCTGACCCAGTAACTGCAGACTTGCCAACCTCACATCTCAAATCTGGAAATTTAAAATAAAAAAAGTCTCATACGTTACTATTTAAAGTGTTTTTTATCTGGGAAGTTGTTAGATTTTGTTGGTTCACCCTCTTAATAAAGTTAAGGTGTCACCTACAAAATAGACTGTTAAAGAAATAGTCACTTTTCTGACAACGATACATCTGCGATTCATAACAATTTAACCAGCAATGGAAAGCACTGATCTTGGTTTAAAAAGGAAGCCTTTCTTACTTTGCCTCAAAGTGATTTTCACCTTGTGATCTGGCATTTTCACCTTGACACGATGCTTGAAACCGTGAGACTCACGGTGAAACCGTGAGAGTGTGCATTCAACCTACTTTAATCGTAGTGTGCACTCAGTCTCCTTTTTCTTAACTCAAGGACTGAACACAACTATAACAGGCCTATTAAAAAGAATTGTCGGAAAATACATTCAGGTAGATTTGTTCAAATAACCGTCGTCTAAGCTACCTTTCAACCACTTCCCACGTGCGTAGAAAACAGACAAAATCGTACAGCGGGCCCTGTCCATTTGCAGAACTCATGGTTATAGTACAAGTCACCTTCACAGCAGATCCTGATCGTCCTCCCTCCGTATCAATGTCTTCATTCATCCACTGTATAATCAGGATACAAAGGATATAGTTAGAACTTAGTCCGCTTGAATCCATATTTCATTTAACAAACAGGTGCAGTGTTTCAAGTTTGATCGTGTAACGAAATGACGTCTCCGTATACGGAGGCGTCTTGCTGCTGCTAGCGAGTTCTAACGCGTTACTGTGTATTGTGAGCAACTTTTACCCACTATACTGAAGTCTATGTAGGCTACCGTGTGTTTGTACCAAGTGTATGTTAAAGACGATGGTTGCCAAGTCACCCAAACTATTTATTCTACTATTGTGATAACCTTTTTTTTTCATTGTAAAGTAAATAATGTGTAACATATTTACAGTAGTTGCGCCAGGATTTGCCCGACGGGGACAGCAACCCGAAGCCCCGACAGCCCCAATGCCGTCAAGGGGTGGTAAGGGGGGGGGGGATTTGAAGAAAACCTGGGTACTAAACCATGCAATTCCGGGGCATATATTGCATAAAATTTGTGTATACTAAAGGAACATAGTCCCGCTCTGATTTAATGTGTTTCCCGCAATCAAAACTGTGAACTTGCAAGAGCGCGAAGTGCGCGAAAACTTTTGGGTAAGAATACACTACAAAGAATCTGTACTTATTTAAAGCTTATATATAGGTCAAATGTCCGGGCATAACTTAATTGTACTTCCCTCCTCGCGTCACTAGCCATACCGCACATTAACTTGCGAAATGAGATGAAATTCCCGACATTTACATAAATCCATGTATTGTACTTACTAAGTTACTTGAAAAGGTGGAAAGGGTTTGTACTATATTTAGCTAATAGGTAAGTAGCAGAACTGAGGAAGAGTGAGCAAAGCTTACCAAAAATTTTTGGGTTTTTGCAGAAATGACCCTTTTGAAAGCCAAAATAAGAAAACCGACCATGGGTTGCGACAGAATTTTCCTGACAGGGGGCCAGACCATGCCAGAGACCCCAAGTTGCGAGCCCCTATGTCGAAGGAAAGATGAGAAGAGCCGAGTTGCCCACTGATAGTATTCTTTTGAATCTGAATCGTGAAATTGTAAGCGCGCGAAAATTGTTGGTAGGCTTGCACAATAAAAACATATGTAATCATTAAGTACAGAAGGAAAAACCGTAGGAAGAACGTATCGTGGACAACATACATTGTCTAGAAACATGGTACTTCCATGATAGAAACCACCTGGACTACTCGATGAAAATAGCCAAACTGTGCTCCGTGAGTCGCTTACCAACTGACCGTACCGCATGACACACACGAGAGAACAGCGACCAGGCTTTGCGATAGAGGATGAAATATACGACCACTACATAAACTGTGTACTCCGCCTCTACTTACTTGGTAAGGTGGACAAGACTTGTGCTGTCTAGCTATGTGGAATGGAACTATTGAAGAAACTGCAGTAACTCTACCGCGCGCGTAGGGTGCCGAAAATTTTGGGTTGTTATTAGAGAAATTGTCCTCTTGAGAGCAAAAAACAGGTAAACCGTGGGGGCTACTGAGAGTCGCCGCCGGGGACTGCATACTTTATCTTATTGACTAAGACCCGACGAAACTGTAAATTTCCGCCACGGGGGGCAGTCTTACCCGACAGGGTCATGGCCCCCTGTCCCCCACCTGGCGCCACCCCTGTACATTTAGAAAGTTTTTGGAACTTTACTTTCTATTACATTTGGAGAACGCAATTTTGACGTCTTTTATGGTAACTTTTTCACCACAAGTGTAATTTTAATTGCTCTACCAGGGATGGTAAATTTCCTGCTGAGATAGGATACGAGGCTCGCTTTTGCCATTGGACATCCTGAAACAGAATTTAAACAACAATGGCTTAAACCATTGGCAACTTAAAGTGTATCTAAAGTTTAAAATTTCAAACATATCAGTGACAAATCTTGAAAAACGCATCCAAATGGTCCAAATCCTATTTTCACAAGACATTCCTGAGCTGAGAATAATGAGCTAGAATAATATGAATCTTATTCAATTTAAAATGGTACAGTAGATAATGCAATAATTTGTGTCTTTCATATACTACTCAAATTAACGTTTTTTTTTGTTTGTCTTTGTGCTTTCGAAAGTCACATCACCTTGTTCCAAAATGTTATCACTGTCTTACTGTTATAGGGTTACTTGGTAACTTATTAACCTTCTTCGTACAAGATGCTATTCAATGTAACAACAAATGTTCAAGGTCATGTAAATATCTTAATTCCAAAAGGAAATAATCTTATAAAACGTAATCACCCTCTGAGTGTAACTTATATTAACAACACACGTTATAAGAACATGGCTAAACTTCGATATGAGTTGTCATTAATTGATTGGACGATTGTTACCAATGATCAAGATGCAAATTCTGCTTATTCCAAGTTTTCTGAAACATACAGAATACATATCAGCCCTGTTGTCCGTTAATTAAACTCAACCGTAATATAAATAACTCAAAGTCACCTTGGCTTACAACTGGTATTTTAAAGTCTATTCGTAAGAAAAAATCTCTTATTTGCTAAGTTCAAAAAAAGTTTCTCAACCAAACATAAGGTAGCTTACTCCAATTATAGGAATATTCTTACATCAGTTATTAAGAATGCTAAGAGAATGTATTATGCTAACCTTATATCTCTTAATAGAAACGACAGTGGTAAAATTTGGAAGATTTTAAACAATGTAATTGGTAGGATTAAGAGAGATGATAGTAATGATACTTCTGTTTATAATGGTGAAGTAATTAATGATAATTATGCTGTATGTAACGGATTTTACGAGTATTTTGCATCAGTTGCTCAGAATGTCTCTGATAATCTTCCACCCAGTCACGTTGATCCTCTTAAAGGTCTAGAGTTCAATTGTAAATCCTTTGTCATTTTTCCAACAGATTCTGGTGAGGTTCTTAGTTCTATTAACGATCTGAAAAGTGGGAAAAGTCCTGGGTTTGATGGAATTTCAAATAAGGTTCTGAAACATGTTGGTAATATTGTTGCTTCTCCCATTTCGCATATCATGAATCTTTCTTTTTCCAATGGTGTCTTTCCCTCTGAACTTAAAATTGCAAAGATAATCCCCATTTTCAAATCTGGAGACAAACAACAGTTCTCTAACTATAGGCAAGTTTCTCTTTGCCCTGTTTCAAAACCTTTTGGACGTTTAATGTACAATAGGATTTCTGGTTTTATTCATAAGCATAATATCCTGACGTCTTTTCAGTATGGCTTCCGCAAAAGTTATTCAACCGACATGGCTGCTGTTAACCTAGTTGATAAAGTTTCCACTGACAGCATTAGACAAAAAAAAAAAACTTTCCGCAATAGGAGTTTTCTTTGATCTTTCAAAGGCATTTGATACCATTGACCACACTATTCTGTTAAACAAACTGTTCTCTTGTGGTTTTCGATGAGTTGCATTATACTTGGATTGACAGTTACTTGAAAAACAGACTTCATCATGTTCAATATAAGGGTATGTCCTTATATGAATTAAATTGCAATGTAAGTGTCCCCCAAGGATCCATCCTTGGTCCATTGCTTTTCCTTTTATATATAAATAACATTCATTCTGCATCCGAAGTGTCAGATTTTATCCTTTTCGCTGATGACACAACAATCCTTTTTCAAGAGAAGAACCTAAACGATGTAATTTTACAGGCAGAGAAGGAATTCACTAAAGTCTTACATTGGCTCAATGCAAACCCTTATCCATAAATATTAAAAAAAAAAACAATGTACTAATTTTTGACAACCAAAGACGCCGCGATTCAAATGTTTATCTATGTCTTGGAGGCACCTTTATTAAGCCGTCATCATACACAAAATTTCTGGAAATTTTAATTGACCATAAACTGAACTGGAAAGAACCCATTTCTCATATTACTAAACCAATAGCCCGTGTAAATGGTATCATCTATAAAAGCAAGAACTTTCTTCCCAAAAGTGTACTCATATTGATTTATAATGCTCTAATCCTTTCTCATCTTAACTATAGCTTATTACTCTGGGGAAATGCTTACAAGACCTTTTAAACAACTTATATATTTTGCAAAAAAAAAGGATTATTAGAAGTATCCATAGTGTCCCATACAATACTCATTGTACTCCTTTGTTTGTAGACTCCAACATTTTAAATATTTTTGATCTCTACAACTATCAAGTTGGGATCTTCATGTATAAATTTCATCACGGTCTTTTACCAGAAAGCCTTGATTCGTTTTTTACATACAACTGCGACTTTCATAACTATAATACTCGCACAAATGACTCTATACATGTACATTACTCCAGGACAAAACTCAACCAATCGCAAATCGCAAAAGTCGTGGAGTTTTCCTCTGGAATTCTCTCTCCCTCTCTCAAGTAATATAAAGGATTCAAAATCCCTGCATCATTTCAAAACGTCACTCAAGCGTTATACTCAAATTTCAATAATCAATTTTAGTTAGTGACTTCTAATAAACATTGATCCATTCCTCGTATTCTTAAGCAAATGTTTTCGTAGTTTCGTATATGTATTGCGTCCAATCTTGTATTCTGTAAAGTGTTATTTAGGACTTTTTACAGACAGACAGAATCTGAGTATTTGAATGTGCATAATTTGTTCCGCAATCTCACCTATTTTACCTTTGTACCTATCGTACGTTCGCTGTTGTTTTTTGTTTAGTTTTTTTTTCTTTTGTTATAACAATTGTCTCATTTTTTTCTTAGTAGGGACCAGACTTAAAAAGTTCTGCGTATTCTCGTTCCTCTACCAATCACATTTTAGTAATCTGTATTATCTGGTTATTACAGCTATAAAGTACCGTGCTTCACCATTACTTACTTAAGGATCTGTTTCTACTTCCACACTATGTGCTATTAATTTACACTTAATTTTGTTGATATCAATCTATTTTGTTGTATGTGATTTTGGTAGAAATAAACTTGAAACTTGAAACTTAAACAAAAGCCGGTGATGTGAGTTGTACAAGAAGGACATCACAAATTATTGGGCTATCAACTATTTCAAATGAAGTGAATAAATTTCAACATTACATATCTCAAGCAATAGAGTAAGCTACGAAAATGGGAAATTGGTGAATAAAGTTAATTTAACAACCTCTAAAACATGTATTGTTTTAATTCTATACCTTAGATTTACTTTATAATAAGTCAGTTTTTTAGGAGAAATAAATGTATTCACGCCTTCCATGTACTTCCTGTGGAAAACGTTAACTTTACATTAAATTGTCAGCTTTGATGCAGAAAAAACTAGCCTTTAAGGGTTAAATATCCTCCTTTAGGCTGAATAAAATAGTAGTTTTACATATTTGTACGACAAGACAGCTTGGAAATACTAATGAAGATGGACTCTACCTATATGACGTACTTTACTTAAAAAAATACGCAATCTGATTGTTTAGTTCAGTGTAGTAAGGTTAGTTGTTAGTTTATAATGCTTCCTGTTGGTAGTAAAAGGTTGGGGCTGGCAAAGTGTTAAATTATGTGATTGTTAAATTAGAGGACACATCAAGAAGCCCACTTTGTGTGTCACGTTTAAGCCCAATAACAAAGACGGTAACACACCCCCGTCATCTGGTTACCTGGGTCGTTACCTGGGTTCTTTACTTTCATAGGCCTACAAAACATTTACTTTTGGTACGTAGGCTGAAAAGTCTTTGCATGTGTGTAAAAGGTAGGTCATCAACTGATACATTATCCGTTTGCTATTAGTTCAGATAGTCAGGTTACGATTATTCGCTCAGAATTCTCTAATTGCAAGGCCCTATTAAACAACACAGTGTAGTAACATGCATGATCTGCGTAGATTTCCTTAAATTTGAAGGATCGATCGCAGCCTGTGCCATCCATTGGCCATGCTATTTATCATAACTCTTCAAGAAAAGAAGCTTACCTATTCCTCTAAATTCATCAGTCTATAAATCTATGCTTTTCGTCTTACTGTTCAAACTGTTCTATTTACACTCTTGTGATAATTCAATACAATGCATGAACATGACAGGAAGAGAAAATAGGCCTACCAGGAACTATTAACTTCTTGACTATTCAAACAGAAGCAAAGAAAAATCACAACAGCATAAAGAAAAAGAACGTTTAATAAGAAACTTAGTAAACTTTGTCTTTCTTGGATCCTGTACAATTGTACGTTGCTTGCCTTTGCTTTTGCCAACGTTCGCCGGCTGTACCTGTTTCAGATTCGCGCCAGATGGTATATTGGTACCTCAAACCATCCGACCATGATGTGTTCAAACACTCGTAATTTGCGTCAATAGCACCTAAAGAAAGAAAAAGAGTGATGCTTTTATGCACTATAAGTATTTTAGAACTGACACCTTGCCCATAAACGTGGTTGTTTTAATGTGCCTAAGTACAGAAGCGGTATTTACTTGTAGTTATTTCTGTTTACTCTCTAAGAAACCTTCCTTAGAGACTTTTTACTGCAAATTTTCTGACGTTGAGGATAACGCGAAAAGAGGAAGACAGAACCGAAACCTTGTTACCTGAATTTATATACGTGTATAACAAAATAGATGACAATCGTCAAACACAGTTTTGAAAAGTTTATGCTATAGGAAACTATAAGCCTAAATATTCAGAGAAAGAAAGAAGATTAGTGGAGTTAGCCCTTTCCGTAAAAATAAAGAGGAAACGTCAATTTGCTCCCATCATCCATGCCCAAGAATATTAGGATTAGAGATTTTGGAAGCAAAGATGATATAAATCACCTTGACAGTTCAGCCTTTACCAGACATTCATAGACTTTACAAACAATATCTCTTTGAATCCGTTTAAGTGGTGTACCTTACCACTAAGTTAAGTAGAGCGACCTACGGTGTTGCTTATCCAAAAATTAAAAAAGAAACTACATTTTATAACAATAGGGTAAGAATCAGAATTAGACAAACAAAAGAGCATTTTTATCAGATGTTGACTGCGTATATTTTTTATTTGCGTACAGACCAAAGTCTACTCTTTGCCTTCTGAGGTGCACATTAAAGGTGTACACAGACGGCCAAACAGGGACATAACCGAAACTGAAGTCGGCTCTGGGTGGTCGTGGTGATTCAAAACTACGTTTGGGTAGTCTGACATATCATGAGATCAAGCTCATTTCGGTTTTGGGTGTCAACGATTCCCCTCGTGCAAATATATTTTTTCAAGGTACAATTGTCACCCCCCCAATAAACCAAACTGCAAAACTCGTGTGAGTTATTGCTTCTGTGGATCTTTGTGATCGCTGCTTGATGTCCATGTAAATCTTCCGATTATATCTCAGCATGGTTGCACTTTTAATATGCATACCATGGAGAAGATCTTGTCAATTATAGGTCCTTTATTGTTCCATGAAGCAAAGTGTGTATCATCTGAAGCAAGGAGGCTGAGCTGTTTGAAAGCCTAACTCATTGCTACAGATTTAAAAGTCGTTATTCATTGAAGGAATATAGAGTTAACGATTTAGTAAGCCTTCCCACCTGATAGAGAATGTAATTTTTTATTCGTAAGCCTTCATGTGTTGCATCAAGATTGGTGTCAGTCAACGCTAAAGAACTACCCGGAACTTTCAATTTACGCGTAGTGCTTGATTACAAGATATTTTGGCCAAAATGGAATTCTAGTAGAAATGTTCAAACGGTAATTACCCTTCTTTAAAAAGATAATCTTTTGAAAGAATGCAAAAATAAAAATTATCCCGCTTAAAAATACTAAAGCTGGTAAGACGGCAACTAAACAAGCAACTTTGAGAAATTTGGAGTACGACATACGGGGGTATTCATAAAACAAACAATCTGAAAACGAAGGAAGTGTTCTCATATAGACAGAAACATGAACAGCCACTTTTTAATTGCTATAAAATTAATTCATATGTTGTTTCAGAAATGTTTTATGGAAACACCATATGATGTGATGCATATGGCAAGTTTGCTATGACATACTCAATGGAATTTACAGCATTTGTCATTAGTCATAAGAACCAATGTCGTGGAACATTAAAGTGGCTTTGTGCACCTGCCAAACCAAAAGTAATGCAAATCTAAGGACTGCACTGATTAACAAGTGAGCTCAGCTTTAGTCATTTTTGGCAAGTCAAAGTTTGTTTGGAGATATTCATTATTGTTTACTTTGTGCTCAACTTTGGAAGTCTAAGTTTGTTTGGAGATAGTCATCATTGTTTACTTTTGTTTTGTGGAGGTAATTTTCCCTTTTGTGAAACAACTAAAGTCCTACATGACAAAAGTTCCTTCCCTAACGTCATATAACGTGCACTTTAAGTAATGTATAACACAGGTTCTGAAGTGTTCCCGGACTTTAAATTTAAATTTATTGCAGCAGCTAGGACTTCATTAGCAGCTTATTTTCTTTTAAGCTTTCGGATCCGTGAAATCTTCCGCTGGTCATTTTAGTGAAAGTGGCAGGCCGCAAATGGCTTGCCGTCCGCTACTTGGGAAAAATTGCTGTATGATATGCAGGTATATAGCCAAAACAAACAAAGTAAACAATTTCTTCGGTAAAGCATTTTCTAAAGTCAACGTTGACTACTCTGTTTGACACTCATGTCTTTGGTAAAATACCATTTTGTGCCTCTACGAAACATTTTCAGAATTCAATAACTAAATTATTTGAAAGTAACCTGTTAGACTTTCATTTTTATTGGTGGGTCGGATTATATTATATGAAGCAACAAAGTTTAACCAACGTTATAAGCAACAAGGCGTTTTCATTTGTGTGGATCTTGTGGCCAAATAACGTCAAACTTGTGGTTTATATTCATTCTCGTTGGGAAATTCAGAATCTCCGTGATGACATTACACACCTCCTGAATGCGTAATTGTTGAAGTTGCAGGTCCAATGTCAGATAAAGTTGCGCAACTTGACCCGCTGATTTTCATTTTGCTTAATATAGGTCACAGAGATAAGATGTGCGACTCAAGTGACTTGTTTGAAATTTAAAAATGTTTGATGTGCTGAAGTTGAAGAGAAACAAAAAGTAGTCGTCTAACAAATTTTCATCTTTATGAGGTGAACTTGACCTTATCAAAGTGTACTTATACATAAGTCATTGTTTACTGCGGTTTTCAAATATAAACAGATCAAAGGCTAGGTGTATTTTCTGACTGTTCATATTGTTACAGTCTGGTAGTAAACAGTACAGTTAGTACTACTTTAAAAATCTGCGTTGAGGGCAAAAACTATGTACACACTTTACGAAGTCAGAGTTTTACCATTGAACTGAGCAGATGAAACTGGTAATCTCTGTCTATTTCTCTCCCTCTCTCTTCCTCTCTCCGGTAGACTAAACCAGACTCCTGTCACACGTTTACATGATAACAGTGTTTAAAAGGAAGTATATCAAGTTGTTATTGATGGAGACCTGTAACAATTGTTCGGACATGTACGTATGCATCTTTCATTAATTTCAAGTTCAGTGGGGTTTTAAGTAATTTCCTTGCAGATTAAAATGAATTAAATCAACCATTGTAATACTTTCAAGCTGCTATTGTTAATATGGCATAGGGAATGTTCTGATCATAGGTAAAATGGCTAGTCTGAGAATGTGGAAAGTACATTAGATTTGTATTCTTCTTATTACTTTACTTATACAGGCATTACTCTTCTTATGAAGCAGATAGCTACATTTGAGCAGACATGATCAGTAGGTCCAGACAAATCTTGTTTTGCGTAGTTTTGACAGCTGTCCAGTTAGTCTTTCTTTCACGAGGTAGGTTAAAATAAATGCCTAAAATAAATTCCACTGAGTTTGAGAAAAATAATACATTCTATAGGTATGAGTGAAGTCACAGGTACGAGATTTACATCCGCCACCAATACAAGCGAATGTGTTTCTCATTATTGGCAAGGTATTTGAAGACCACTTATCCGATACTGACGGTCCTGTCCTAACAATAATACATATCAAGGTATTTCACTCTGACAACTTTTAGCACTGGACGATACCGTTCGTCACTGTCCGGCATCACCCAGCAGAGCCCGGCACCGTCCGGCGCTATCGAACATTTCAAAGACTATGAGAAGCTGACATACTTTTTCAAGTCAACTTGCAATCGATGCATCAAACCAATAAACTTTCAACGGATCTTTTATACACGGTAGATTGCTAAGTTCAAAAATTACGCATTTGGTTGGAATATCATTTAAATAAATCCTCACATTTTCAAAGACACTTGGTGCCCATTTGAAAAGCAGATAACTCCACAGGATATATGACGTGTATCCCTGAACTGCCAATGACTCTTATCAAAAAGACTTTATTATTTGATACACCTATATAGTAGGGGCGCATAATTGTAGTTTTGTATTACTCGTGTAAAAATTCATCGTTTAAGGCATTTATCTTTGCATTAAACCTTATCATACAGTAGTCGAGTAAAGAAAGCTGCAAATGATATGAAATTCCCTACAGCAAGTTATCAGATTCTACATAGATTAACCTCAGAAACTGTTCCAACTACTGTAAGGACCTAACAGTGTTCAACGTACCTTACAGTGTTCAACGTACCTAACAGTGTTCAACGTTTTTTTTTTCGGGGACTGCCCCACACTTAAAAAGTCACGCACCGCAAAGGTGACAAATGGATAATCTCTCTTTCATAATTTGAAGGTTGAGAGTATCAAGACAGCAAATCTACCTAGATTTTTTTTTATTACAGTAACCAAGTAAATGTAAAACTATGTTTTCATAGATTGTCATATAAGCATCCGGCTGCAACGATATTACCTTTCCACTATTTTACAATATTTTATACTAACAGATACTGTTTTTTTTTTCAAAGGGTTGATCAAGATAACTTCAGGGGTCTATACTTGCTTATATCCCATTCGTGGTAGCTCCATGACAAGACACTCTATGATACTTAATGTTCACTAATGCAATCTTCCTTTACCCAGTCGTTTTCTACCACTGTTCACCTTTTTAAGTTTTGCAGATAATTTTGATCAAAGAACATATAATGAAAGTATACCTAACTTTTGTGCAATTTTCATAAGTGTAACCGATATAAAAACTTCACAACTACAACGTATACTTTTTCTATTTAGCAATGAAGAGATCAAATTTTTGTCATTCTCCGCAAAATGGTACGATTGGTGAGGAAGGTACTATTCAATGCAATGTGCCACTAGGATTTGTTGGGGTTTACTGGTTTGACGGGAGCAACGAGCGTAATCCCTTGATAAGATATGAAGATAACATTATATCTGGACAACAGATTGATCAATACAACATTTTGATGGATGGGTCTCTTGTTATCAAAACAGTTTCGAAGGGGCATGGAAGACACTACAAACTTGTCGTGATTGACAAGGATTTTTCTGAGTTTGAAGAGGACATAATGTTTGATGTTATTGGTAAGCAAAGTAGTTATTGAATATGCTGTGATCACGGAATAAAAACTATTGATAGACCACACATGCACTTCTTTATCATGAACTTCTTTATAATGTGCCAAGCTTGGTGTTTAAAACTACTTCCATGAATATGAGTTGTTCCCAGATCTCATTCTTGTTGAACCGGGAAAACAAAATTACTTGCTTGATTGAAGGGGTTTTAGATTAATGATTTGTAAATTAGCTTCTTGTTCTCCGATTCAGTAGTTGTGCATTACAGGAATACGTCAACATTAGGTAATTGCTCGATATAGTTGCAGAGTAGTGGTGCAGAACAAGGATGCTCAACCATACACAATCCTTGAAATTGCGACTACAATTACTACATAAATCCCCTTCCGTTAAGACAGGGATGCTAAATGGTAGCAGGCTTGGGATCGATAAATGTACATGTGCCTTGTAACTCTCTGTGCTTCAATTGAGAGGGGAAACCTTCAGGTGTTCGTCTACGATCTGCACCTTATAGGGTCTTTGATGTGCTCAAGCGCTTCGTGAACCTGAATTCTTGAAACTAAAATATGTCTGTTTGATTTGTCCGAAACATTCACTTATAACTATGCAAATCATTTGTATCCTTAGATACACCTCCGAAAACCTATTCTAAATACCAGAATGGTGAACTTGGAAGCAAGGCCATTATTAAATGGAACATCGCAAATGATTTCGAAGGAATTTATTGGTTTGATAACATCAACGAACGTGAACCAATCGTGCGATATGAAGCAGGTGTAAAGTCCGGACGATTGTATCAAGTCGAGTATGATATATGTGATAACGGTTCACTCGTTATTAAAAATGTCACAGCAAAATACCACGACACCGTCTTCAGACTTCTTGTCATTGACGCAAACTATGAGGTGCACGAGGAGGAAATACAATTTTCTGTGATCGGTAGGACATGGCTTACTTCACATAGCCTATAACAAAATGTTTTAAATTGCTCAAACATGTCCTAAGAACCAGTAAAGTAACTGGGGTGCTTGAAGTGGGGAAGGGGGCAGGGAGGAATACAAGGTAAATGTATCGACAGCATGTAGTCAGGGTACCGACGCACCCGTGAACCCCCGTCCCCATCCACCCAGGGGTGGCGCCAGGATTTGCCCGACAAGAGTGCCAGAGACCCAAAGCCTCGGACAGCTCTGATCCCGTCGAGAGGTTGGTAAGGGAGAATTTGAAGAAAACATGTGTACTATACCATGTCACAGGCATATTTTGCCTAAAATTTGTATTTACTAGAGGAAAAAAGTTCCCCGCCTATTTGATGTTTTTGCCGGACTCTAAGCTGTGAAAAAGCGCGCAAAGCACGTGAAATTATTTTGGGTGAGCCTATACACTAAAAAGAATTTGTGCTTATTTAAAGCTTACATAGGTCAATTGTCCTAGCAGTTGGGCCCTATCGGGTACAACTTACATTTTACTTCCCTCCTCGAGTCCCTAGCCGTACCGCAAGACAGATACAAGCAGAGAAGAGAACATTAACTAAGTCTAGCGAAATGAGATGAATTCCCGACATTTATAAAAATTCCATGTATTCTGCTTATAAAGTTACTTGAAAAGATGGAAACGGTTTGTAACCAAGTAAATTTAGCTATAAATAACGGATCTGAGGACCAGTGGATAAAGTGTGCCGAAAATTTTGGGTTTTATCTCACAAATGACCCTTTTTGGAAAGCCAATATAAATAAATTGACCATGTGTGGCGACATAATTTTCCCGACAGGGGACCGGGCCATGCCAGCGACCCCAAGTTCCGTCAGTTCCTTTATCGAGGGTGGTGAGAAGTAGATATGAAGGTGCCTGACTATCCCATGCCATTGCAGGGCATATTTTGCACAATATCACTTATTACTTCAAGAGTCGACTTGCGCACTGATAGTGTTCTTTTGAGTCTAAATCGTGAAATTGCAAAGCGCGCGAAGCGCGTGAAAACTTTAAGTAGGCTTACACTGAAAACATATGTAATTATTAAGAACAATAAAGGAAAAACAAAAACTGTAGGGGTTGTAGATCATATCGGGGATAGCATACATTTTGTCGAAAGCACCTGAACTGCCCAATGGAATAGCCAAACTTTGCTCCGTTAGTCGCTCACCAACTAACCCTACCGCATGGCACACATGAGAGGACGGCAAATAGCTTTGCAATATGGGATGAAATTTACGACCTGTATATAACCTTTGTGCTCTGCCTACATGTTACTTGGTAAGGGTAACAGGACTTATGCTATCTAGCTTTTTGGAAAGGAATTATTGAAGAAACTTGAGTGACCCTACAGCGCGCGTAGCGCGTCGAAAATTTTGGGTTCTTATTAGAGAAATTGTCCTCTTGAGAGCAAAGACTGCTAAACCGTCGGGGAGACTAGTCGTCGTTCACACTGGGCGGATGTACAGACCTTCAGTTACGCTAGTGCTAAGAACAAGGTGGATTACACAAGCATAAAAACATTATAAAATGTTGTTGGACAAAACTAAACGAATGCGATGTTGGGAGTATTCTTAAACAGTCAAAATTGTTAAAAGAATAACTGCTTTTATTTGCACTATAGTGTTAGTACATTAACACAATTCAATAGATGGTTACGAAACTTCCATCATTTGATCTACTTTATTCTCGCATAAGTATATACCACTAATTCCTTCTCCTGAATGTTGCAAATACATCTTGTATCAACCTTTTGGACACCTTTTGAACACACTAACCTTAATAAGAAGAGAATCATCGTAAATATTTGTTGACAGTGCTGCACTGCCATGGCTGAGAGATTGCTAAGTAAATGTGAAGAAACTCAATCAGGTATTTTCGTTTTAAAGAAACGGTACTTCACATTCTTCGATAAGATACTTGTTTTCTCTAAATGTTTTAGGGTGAATATGAACATGCTAGTCCATTTATCTTTTTCTTCATACATGAGCAAGGAAAAAGATCGACAAGACATTGCATTTGAGTGTAGGAGCATTCTATATATGACTTCTGCTGTTTCATCTGGTTCTTGAAAATATAAGCTCTTATATCTTTAAAAACGAGTAATCAAAATAATGGGAGGCAGCAACGCTCATTACTGCTAGAGACATGTACGTTTCAACGTTTTAGAGAGTACCCCTCCTCAGGAGAATACTCCATCTTCTTTGGTTACCACCTTTTCAAAAATACAAATAATTAAGGTATTGAGCAAAGTTTTCACATCCAAATTGAAAATAATCTTTAATATGCGAGTGTTAAACTGACTTTTATTTACTTGTTATAGGTCGTCAAGCAACGGAGCAAATACCAACCACACTTCATTCAACAACGGCAGTCATAAACTTGCCATTTCAAACGCAATGGTCACAATCCCCTCAGACTACAATTACCCAATCACAAAATACTCAACCTTCGAAAAATTCACAAACTTCGATGTCTTCACTATCCTTCCAGGCAATAAATATTTCTAGTCCTGGTGGGGGTAAGACGGAAAGCTCCACACGTGGAGAAATTGTCAGGACGTTGCGTCCAATACGGAGCTTACCACAACATGAATCAATAATGCCATCAATAGGTAAGAGACAAATAATTTTGTCTTGCTATATACTGTGAAAGGCGATCAGTCAACATGAAAGACAAACTTAAGCAACAAGAGACTAGATACTGGGCGAAAGAAACTGACAAAAATGAAGTGGCAAAAAAGTTTTGAAAAAGACACAAGGATTGTTCGTAGAACACTTGACGTACGGTTGGCAAAATGGCCCAGTAGGTAACATTATTATCTCATCGCTCCGTGAGGAGGATGAGATACTGTAGTCACTTGACCTGTTGGGCTATTTTCGGCAATGCCAGCAGAAATAACAACCATTGCCATGGTAACAGTTAATTTTCACAAGTTACTAGTCACCCATGGTGGGGTACCCCAGGGTGACCAAAAGTCCATAACGGAGGGAGGGGTCAAAACGTGTCCGTGTGTGTATGCGGGTGGGTGTGGGTGACTGGGTGTGTGTGTGTCCAATTTTGTTTCTTAATATCTCCAAAACGGTGAAGTAGATTTTCTTCAAATTAGGTGGGAAGGTGCCCTAGATAGAACCCCAGTTCTACGTTGACTCCCGGAAGTAAAGGTCAAAGGTCAGAGGTTAAAGGTCAAATTATGTGAAAATCACTCTTTTTATAATAACTCCAAGGAAAACATCCCATTAACATGAAACTTCACACATATAATAAGAGTGTCTGGCACTACAAAAATATATGGTTGCCATGGCAACCAAGGTCAAAAGTCACGTGATATTAATATTTTAAGCGAAAAAAAGTGTTCCATGAACTCCTCCTTGTGGGTCAGACCGATTCTTTTGAAATTTGGTTGGTAGGTACCCAACAGTGTAAACTTGTGTCTGAATGACTTTCGGCAGAAAAGATCAAAGGTCAGAGGTCAAATTCAATTTGGGGGAAAATTCACGGTTTTTCAGTATTTTTAGTATAATTCCAGAAGGAAACATTCCACATAAATGAAACTTTGCACATATTATGAACGTGCCTAATAATACCAGAATATATGGCTACCATGGCAACCAAGGTCAACGATCACGTGACAGGAGGTTAAAGGTCAATTTTGTGAAAAATCACATTTTTTGTAGTATTTTCAGTATAATTCCAGAAGGAAACATTCCACATACACAAAACTTCACAAATATGATGAACGTGTCTAATGCTACCATAATATATGGTTACCATGGCGAATGGGATCAAAGGTCAGTGAAATAAGGTCAAAGGTCAATTTTTGTGAAAAATCACTTTTTTTTTAGTATTTTAAGGATAACTCCAGAAGGAAACATTCCACATACATGAAATTTCGCACATATGATGAATGTGCCAAATAGTACCAAAATATATGATTACCATGGCAACCAAGGTCAAAGGTCACGTGACGGGAAGTCAAAGGTCAATTTTGGTAAAAATTCACATTTTTTAGTATATTTAATATAATTCCAGAAGGAAACATTCCACATACATGAAACTTTCACACATATGATGAACCTGCCTAATACTACCATAATATATGGTTGCCATGGCACCGGGGTTAAAGGTCACGTGAAAGGAGGCCAAAGGTCAATTTTTGAGAAAAATCACATTTTCGATTCCTTGCCGTAGGCAGGCAAGGAATCTGTGCGATTGTGATGTCGTGTGTGTGTGTGTATTGGTGAACTTGTATTGTGATTTTCGTCACTTTTAGTGTGTGTGTGCGTGTCTATTTTTGTTTTGTTCATATCTCCTAGATGGAACAGTCGATTTTCTTGATGTCCTAGGTAGAACCCTGGTGCTTCACTGATTTCCGGAAGTAAAGGTCAAGGTCAAATTATGTGAACATGACTATGCTTACACTAACTCCAAGAGGAAACATCCCATTGACATGAAACTTTACATACATAATAAAAGTAGCTAGTGCTACCAAAATATGTGGTTACAATGGCAATCAAGGTCAAAGGGCACGTGATGGAAGGGAAAATACATATTTTTAAGCAAAAATCTGTGACATGACTCCTCCTTGTGAGGGCAACAGATTCTTTTGAAACTTGGTGGGTAGGTACAGCACTATATGGACTTGTGTCTCGCAGACGCTCGGCAGAAAAAGTAAATAATCAAAGGTCAAACTTTGTAAAAAATCACATATTTTAGTATTTTTAGGTTAATTCGAGAAGGAAACATTCCACTAAAAATGAAACTTCACACATTTAGTAAGGGTCCCTAGTACTACCAAAATATATGATTGCCATGGGCAACTCATGTCAAGGGTCAGGTGAAAAAAGTCAGAAGTACATTTTCTCATTTTGAGAACCACTACTAAACAGCTGGACCGATTCACTTCAAACTTGGTGCGGAGGTACCCCAGTATGTCAACATTTGTATCCTAGACCCTCGGAAGTGAAGGTCAAAGGTCAAATTTTGTGAAAAAAATCACATTTTTTAGTATATTTAGCATTATTCCAAAAGCAAATATTTCATTAATATGGAACTGCACATACCTGATAAATGTATAAAGTACTAACAAAATACAAGATTGCCATAGCAGCCATGGTCAAAGTCATGTGAGAGAAGGTCAAATGTACATTTTCTTATTCTGAAAACTACTGGGAAACGGCTGAGCCGATTCTCTTCAAACTTGGTGGGAAGGTACCCAGGGGTAAAAGAATATGTTTCACTCAGTCCGGAAGTAAAGCTCAAAGGTCAAAGGTAAAAATAATACCTGGTGTACCTGTGCGTGGTAAACACACCGAATACATTTTTCTGTGCATGAATCTTAAATATACTTGACGCGAACTATATCTCGCGTTAAAAAACCAAAACGAATGCACAAATTGCTTCCCCATAGAAAGCGCGTAGTAAGACACCAACGCAACCTTTACGAGCCTGTTCACTGTGAATAGAGCCTCGCCGGTATGTGATGACTGCTTTAACACTGATGATAGCAACGTACCGTAAGTGAACAGCACACATAGTATGTGAGTTTGTTTTTAGTACTGGCTCTCCATTCCAATAATGTGCATGCTAACGCGCGCAAGTATGCATATCATATAGACCTTATGCATTGACGTCACACTGACGTCATTTTGGGTGAAAACAATGAAGCACACGTGCACGAACAGCGTGGATTTCGCAGCAAGTGTAGTAGCCTGGACTTACGCGCGCATAAGATTGGTTGACAAATCAACTGTCTGCATTTATTGGTGTAACTTGCAATGATACGCGCTTTTCCGCCATTTTCCTCCAAAAGAGGGAGTACTTTCTCCATTGCGACATCATATGCATAAGGTCTATTATGTGCACAGATCTTCTGTATAGCGCACTGAATTCGTCCTTTTTACACAGCAAAAGGGCGCATGGAGACGAAAATATCAGGGCGGAAGTGTAGATTTGACATACGCGCCTTTCTATTCCGTGATGTGCGTATAATAGGCACGCATTTTAGAAAACGCCATTGTCAGAACAGCGCAGTTTGCGTGAGCATTGTATACACGCAGAAAATAGGTAAAGCCTGTCTTTTTATCTAGAATACTTAACGCGTACTTCTGTGTTACCATCGACGACCGCGCTGGTAGTTACTTTCACTTTGTGAGCGCGTGAAAAATTAAAGAATATAAAAGTGCGTAATTTGAAGTTACCATAGAAACTGACATATGAATAGACTATGAGTTTCAGTTCAAACCACTCATTGTGCGTTCATATTCAAGTACACATATCCGGACACCGGGGAGCCAATTTTGAAGTGCGGGGGCTAATCATCGAAGCCGCCCACTATGTTCAATAAAAAAAAAATGCAGTTTAATGCAGCCCAAAATGCAGTTTAAGGTATATGAAAGAGTAACACGGCAGAAAAAGTGCGTCTCCGCGGTCCCTGCAGTTATGTGTAGGCCTTCTGCCACAAGGAAGAGAAAAAGTTCTTCTTGTCAGTTACATGACTCAATGCATGTACTAGAGATGAGATTAGCAACTCCGTGGATTGCCCTCTTGTTTCACTTGCAACTCCTTCCTAAGAAAACTACTTCCTCTCCATCAATATCTAAACATTCATTGGTGCATTGAAAATATCATTATATTATTAAGCATTACATAAAAATGTTTGGTGTGGTGTATCTGCATTTTTGCTTTTATCTTTGGATCCTACCCTGAGAGAATACAACTGAAAGTTTTTTTGTTGTTGTTTATAAAGGCAAGTAATAATGCTGCAAATGTATAGCCATCAAGGGAGCTTTGCTTCAAAGATTATTTGCTCAAATGTTTCATGCCTTTCAGATGGTGACGACAAGAATGGTTCTCAGAGACGGTCGAGCTGCCGGTGCCTTCAATATTTGTTACTGCTGCCCTCTATTCTTTTACATTTTTGAGGAAGCACGCGCAAAGTTGAAGTACCAAGAGTTGTCTAAATATTCCGTTCAATTTTTATCATCATAAGTAGAACCGTTTTTCGTTTGTTTTAATACAAACTAAGATCTCCGTAAAAACGGAAAAAGCCTACGGGATAAAAGGCAAGGGACCTGTAACCCCTGAAATGGGACAAAAACAATTCCTCAGCCAGATAACTAAAAACAAAGTCGGACGATGCCAGCCGAAGCTTGAGTCCAATATAGATGTTTCTAGCAAAAACTGCTTAGCTGCTAAATAAACTTATTATGGTCGCTGATGAAGATAAAGGAGCATTTTTAAAGAAATGGGTCTTCTTAATGTAAAACAGTACTCGAAATAATGCATATAATAGACTTTTAAAGGTTTTTTTTAATTGCAAATTATTTTACATACCAAGTGAATGAACCGTTGTAGTCTTTGTTTACCTTTACCTCTTCTGAGGTCACTGCTTATGCGTGGACATTTTAGCTGCCCATTATAGATATATGCTGTTCCTTTGGGTATAAATGTACATAAAATAAGTGAAAATTTCTTCTTACTGTTACTCTATGTGAAAGGAGGATGCAGTAATGAAAGTTGTCATATCATAGCACATAAGCGTAGGAGGCTCTTTGAAAGTGGGGGCTGAAGTGAATGATATTGATCAGTGTCCTGGGGAAGGGGTGAAGGGGTGGTGTCCCTACTCCTTTGGCAATTTTTGACTACTCAAAGTGCCCCAGGTGCAAAGTGGTGCAATGTTTGACAAACTTTGAAGTAATTTTATCCTATTCCATGCCATATTTTTGGCAGCACATCATCCAAAGTAGAGGGGGCGATCGCCCCGCCCCCTTTTCCTACGCCTATGTATTGAACTTCCTGTAGAAAGCTATACAAATCGTGTAATGTTTCCTTATATATTTTTATACCAATGAAAAGCGTACTTTAAATTATAAATTTGAAGTATAAAGTATTTGCCTCTTTTGTACCTATATCACATATTATGTCTTCATCAGAGGACTCAATGTGCATTGAAAACCGAACAAACAAAGATAGAAGCAAGAAAGGATTTTGAACAATCTCTTCACTTGGGTTACTGGCATACTAAAAGTCAGAGCAAATCCGTCGGAGATGCAGAAACATGCTTAATTTGCATCAATTTAAAATATCCGCCATTTCAATAGAGTTTTGTCTTTACTTCGAGATAAGAGACTCGTAGAAGAATTATTGTGTTGTCTATACCCATGCTTTGGAGGTCTACAAATCAACTGGCAGCAATGCAATTGACATGCTACATTTTTCCGGCCTTATTCAAAATGATTGACATTTTGATATACTTGAAAGCTTGCCCATATCTCGAAATTTGAGGCTCGTGGGAGAGTAACTATGATGTAATTGTACCTGTGTCAATGCTTTTAAATGTCTTCGACCACATGCAAGGTGTGGGAATAATATTACAAGGAATGATATGTTTAGGCTTAAGAAATCCAAGGTTTCTTACATTTCGACGACTTTTTTACCCTTTTTAAAGTTACAGGTACACAGAAACTGCATTATTGTGACTGTGTAATTACCTTTTGAGGGCAACGATTACTCCATTGAAGTAAAAGACTTTGGGGGTCTAGAAGGCTTCAATTCCGCCAACCTGGGAGTACAAAAACAGAGCTACGCTACACACCAACCGACAGTACCCCTAAAAGTATCGCACTAAGAGGAGTTAGGTTTGCTCCTGCTAAGTCTTAGCTGTGGTACGTCACAGCCGCAAAAAAACACTAATTAATGAGACTTTTTAATACATAAAATCTATTCAAAGCTTCTTCAAAGATAGTATCATTTTGTATCCAAGCAACTTTACAAAGGCAACAATTTCTCATGAGCGAGGGGGATAACGCACCCTCTCCCTTACACCCAACGAAAAAGAAAATAAATCCAGAAAGCCCACAGGCTTAGTGATTCCTTGCTGAGAGGGGGTGACTTGTTGTATAGAGGTTCGACCCTCAAATTTCTACTTCAACCCTCAGATTTACACTTCTTGACTGAATCATGTTTTGCAAAATTTTCACAATGTGACCTCTGCTGACCTCATATGACCTTTGAAGCAACCAAAAGTAAATAAAAAGTGAAAGAAAGAACATGCCTTTGGAGGATTCGTACTCGAACCGTCGGCGTGAGAAACCGAGCTCTTATCCACTTGGCCACCAAAGAACTCTTCAAGCTTGTGGCATTTCTAATTATGTTATAGTCACAGCATCGTTTTGACGTGTTCATGATTAGGTACTTTAAATTACTATTACTGTAACGGTTCTACTTGTGAAAAAGTAAATGTTGTTCTCTGTAATCTTATCTTTGGAATGGTAGAAAACTTCAGCCCTAGCTATTCGTTGGTCACGAGACGCCGGAAACAAAGTGAAGGTACTGTCCACTGTCTATTTAGTTTACAAGGTTTTCGTAGATGCTTCTCTGATGACCTTATATGACTTTCGACCTCCAACAAACTCATAGGGTTCCTTTTTTCTTAAAGTCACTTCCATATAACAAGTATGAAAAGGACTCGATCCATGTCCATGTCTTGAAATACTGTGTTTTTCAGGTTTTTCTGTTGTTGACCTCTGATGATTTCAAATGACCTTTGACCTCACTGAAAAATAGGGTTCTTTCTTACAATATGATAAAGTTATATACCAAGTATGAAGATTGTCCATCATTGCTATCTTGAGATATCGTGTTTACAAGCAGTTTTTAAGAATTTCATATTTTTACCTCCGATAACCTTCGACCTTTACCAAAATCAATAGGATTCATTTTCTGACTATAACGCATCCACATGCTATGGATGAAAGACATCCATGTTCCTACCCAGAGCTATCGTATTCACGAGGTTTTCGATTTTTGACCTCTGCTGACCTCACATGACCTTTGGCCTCCAAAAACAATAGGGATCTTTCCCTGAATATGATAATTTTATGTCTTAAGTATGAAATCATCATCTATTGCCGTCCTGACGTATCGTGTTTACAAGCCAAGCATCACAAACACACGTACATACATACACATACAATTTCCCGCGTGATTGAATAGATTCCTTTTGCCTTCAGCAAGGAATCACAAAGGCAATAAACAGTGAGAGATTCTGACCATGCAAACAGTTAAACGGTTTCCAAAAGATAGGTTCATTTGGATCTTAGGCATCTTAGGCATCAATCTTACAGATTAAACAATTTGTAAAAAAAAGTAGGTGGTCTATACCCTTACCTCAAGACAGCGCCACTCAAGTAACCGTAAAGTCTAAATGCTTAGTGATTCCTTGCCAAAAGGGGTTGCTTTGTTAAACTAAGGTTCATCTGTACTACCATTTTTACGATGTTTTCACAATTTGACCTCTGCTGACCTCACTTGACCTTTGAGACCCCACTGACACTTGAATAACAAAAACAAGTGTCTGTGCTTTCCCCCTTGTAATGTCACTTGTTTACAAAGTTTTAGCTTTTTACCTCTGCTGACCTCAAATGACTTGTGACCTCCACCAAAAACAATAAGGTTCCACGTCTCAACATTTCAAATCTATATACCAATTATGAAGAGCATCTGTCATTCCCATTTTCACATATCATGTTAACAAGGTTTTCAGTTCTGACCTCTGGTAACCTTAAATGACCTTTGACATCCACTAAAACACTAGGATTCTTTCTCTTAACATGAAAAATCTATATACCAAATATGAAAAGTGTCTGTCATTCCTGTCTTGAGTTATTGTGTTTACTAGCCATTTGCAGTTTAATCTCCGGTGACCTCAGATAACCTTTGACCACCACCACAAACAATAGGGTTTTTTCTTACATCATGAAATATCTATTTAAAGTATGAAAAGTTTCCGTCATTGCTATCTTGATATATCGTGTTAACGAGTTTTTCGGTTTTTGTCCTCTGGTGAACTCAAATGACCTTTGAACTACACCAGAAACGTAGACTTCTTCCTCTTAACATGACAAATCTTTACTCTAAATACGAAAAGTGTCCGTCATTCCTATCTTGAGAGATCGTGTTTACAAGGGTTTCGGTTTTTTACCTCTGGTGACCTCGAATGACCTTTGAATTCCACCAAAAACAATAGAAGTGTTTTTCTCAACATGACAATTCTATATTCTAAATATGAAAAGAGTCTGCCAATGCTATCTTGAGGTATCGTGTTTACACGCCATGTACAAGGTTTTCAGTTTACCCTCCGGTGACCTCAAATGACCTTTGACCTACACCAAAAATAGTGTTGTTTCTCTCAACATGACAATCTATATATCAAATATAACAAGCGTCCTACATTCCTACATTGAGAGATCGTGATTTACAAGGTTTTCTGTTTCTGACCTCTGGTGACCTAAAATGATCTCTGACCTCCCTAGAAAACCGGTTTCTTCCTCTTAACATGAAGAATCTGTATACCAAATATAAATAGTGGCCTTTCTTCCCATCTTGATATATCGTGATTACAAGGATTTCGGCTTTTGACCTCAGGTGCAGAGTGCGCTGAAAATGCACCATCAAAGTTACCCTGATCCATTTGGTGGCTGGTTTGGCGGTGGAGGACAAAATTAAGGTTTCCCGCGGCTTACTGTGGATTTGCTGTCATACAGTTTGATGTATTAATAAAGGGACTGGAAACACGGGGACAAGAAAAAGCACCATATCTTAATATCACAATATCCGCATAATAATTGAAGCAAGTATGACCCTATTTTATTGAAGAAACAGTCATCTAAAAACGTCCCATCAAATTTTGAGACCAGTCTTATCAATAGGAACACGAACAGAAATCTATTCCAATATCCCACCAGATGAAGCTAAAAATGAACCGAAGTGTTCCGTTTTTAACTTCATCTGGTAAATGTTGAATAAATTTAGTCAAGTTAAAAGACAAGCGTCGGGTTTATATCTCTATGGGTTTCATTGCTTAAGAGCTCTGGGGAAACTCCCATGGTGCATTGCAATATCTAAGAAAAGTGCGTTTGTTTACATGATCATGGATTTGAATATGATGATCATCACCAGGGATATATTTTGCAACAAATGCGGACGAAGCGCGCCGAAAAAATTCATTTCGTGGTCAAAAGAGCTACTTACTGCGCTCATTGTAAAAAAGAGGGGACCATAGGCATTCCGTACTCCTGAATCAAAATACTAAGAATTATGCCTTATGGGCCTACATGGAAATATGAGCAAATATCGCAGGTTAAACTAGTATACTATACGCACTCCGTCCTCCCCAACCAAATTATTGGAGACTATCTCTCACATATATACACCAGTTTTAGCAAATATTTCTGCAGTTGACCATTTCTACAGGTAGATTGGGCAAACGTATTACGTTCCCAGTTAAATGACAGAATGTTTCATTGATTATCGAACATGCACTCTGAATAATATGGGCCGAGAAATCGTTTTCATGACCTTAAAGTCATCAGAAAGTCAACATTCACACAAATATCAGGAATTATTACAATTGTTGCAAAAATATTCCGTCCGCCTCAACAACGTTATTTGAGGGGATCGGCTATGTCTCACATTCAAAATATTAACAATATTTTGTCCGTTTTTTTTTCATTTAAGAAAAGCATGAGTCAAAAGCACTTGAAATATTACGGGATTTTGTATTGATATTACTTAGGTTGTTGGCAGTAGAACTAAGAAATGCTAATCAGGAGATTTACAAGTAGTTATTTGGTATTTACCTTCTTGTATTAAATGTATTACAATGAGTAGAAAAAGTAAAAAGATAAAGCTATATCGAATACAAATCCAAGCTATTGTAATTGTTTTCTTTATGTTTAAGTGCAGCATTTTAGCATCAGAAGCCTTTACAGACCGCGTCCATGTCCCATTTTTGCGGTGAATCATAATGGAACATAAATGCTCAAAGCGACTTACTCGTTTTTCTTTGCCCGGCAGCTTCACGCTTCATTTACTGCTTAACCTTGAACGACGCAGCTTTACGTGAAGACCTGTGTAAGGAATGTGGACTTGTGTAAGGAATGTGGAATCGTCTATATTTTGAAGGGAATACAATTTCCATGGTGAAAATAGATTTGGTCATTCTACAGGTAGCACACCTTGTTTGACTGTATCTTGTACTTTCTTATGCTAATATCAAGTTACTACTAACACTTTTATCTTGATATCATAATGTTACGTCATTCATTCGACCAACGTCAGCCTTAGGCTATATTAACGTAAAAACCACTTAGCCTTCCCTAAAGGTTGACGTTACCACCATGAATGGACAGTTTTAACTGTGATTTCTCTTTCACTTCTCGTCAACGTTGTGCAAAACTTTAAATTTATGATCTGTAGACATATTTAGTGGCATTATTTTTCACACGGGTACAGACAAATCTGAAATTCAGCTCCTGTTCAAGAACGTGCTCGTAGGTTTTCATTCAAACTGAACAACACCTCTTCAACGTCACGCGTAAACGAAGGAAATAAAAAGACGTTCTAGGAGCTCAACTGGTGTATTTTATTTTCAACTAAAATCTGCCGAGTGTTCCACTCAAACAGTCAAAATGAGACTTCCACTGGCGGAAAGACGAATTACTTAATCTGAAAGATTCAATTTGCCCTAGGCTGATACGACATTCAGATGCAACCAAATTGTGTATTTGAATGAAAAGGCCTCAGTCTAGCAGTTTTAGGGAAAAATGAAATTGAACAGGATTTGGTGTGGAATTTTAAATGGAAATCAGCCGAACCTTCCCCCATATAAATTTGAAATGAAACTTAAAATGAACTGAAAGCTTATAAACAAATATTTTATACTGTGCATACCCCGTGGTTTTACGTTAATTCTGGGCTGAGAAATTGAAAATTTAGTGTGATGTGAAACAAATTCACACACAGTTAAGACATTCGCGGAAGTGGCCAACTAGTAATGCTCCATCATATAAGCAGACGATTCCTGCTAAAAATTGATTCCATCGAATGTCTAGGACTAGATTACTTCCGTATGTGTAACAACTGCTTCAAGATTTCTTCTTGTTGGAAAACTTGTCGCAACCGTTTCTTGTCTGTCAAACCCTCTGCATAGATGTAAGAATGTGTGGACTGAATTCCTTGGATACAATTTTAGACTACTTCAACATTCTTTGGCTCTGATGGCTATTGACATAGTTTTCATATTTCAGAGCAAATCAACAAGTTTCCCTTGCATGTTGCATCCGTTATCGGTCTGAAATTCTTTGAGCTGGTATTTCTTCTCAAGTGTATTTTCCTTTTAGCCAAACAAACATAGCATAGTTAAGTAACGTACTTCCTTTATTTGTCTATAATTGTTCTTGATGCATCATTCATAAATACTTTTTGAGAATGCTGGCCTCTGATTGGTCAGTTACCCATGTTCTAATCCAGTAGAGGGACTCAGGGTGTATGGAGAGCAACTTTCCGATCAAAACTGTAAACACAGATGTGATAATAAATAAGCTGATGGTTCAAAATAAACCACGTACACAGTAAAATGATACTAACAACTGTAATACTTTCTTTCTGTAACTGTTCACATTACAATTAAAAAAATATTTTTCCTGCTAGCAATGTTGGGTGCACATTTAAACAAATAACCAGCTTCTAAAGATGACATTTCTGGCCTTTTTAGAGGAAATTTACGGTGATATTACGTAGAGTGGTCTAATTTAACTATCGTCTGCTTGTTTTGACACATTATTGATAAGAAGAAATTATACCACACGTAGCAGAACTAAAAACCTTTCTCTGAGACAGGCTATCAATGCAGATGAAAAATGGGCTATTTCTTGCCAAATTTTGACCATTTTTTTATCAAAATGATCTTGATAATGACATTATAATAAAAGAGGTTACAAAGCGTTTAGGCCTAACAAGAATCGTGATTTGTCGAGGTCTTAACAAGTAATTGGTGAAGGCGGTCTGCAAAATATGTTTTCACAAAAGACCAGGGTTGGTTCTGTATTGGATTTCACTTCTGAAGGAGAAGAAAATTATCCAGGTGTGATTTTCAAACTGAAAAAGAAAACGCGGCATAAACGGCCCATGGGGTGAGGGGGCAATAGTGGCAGTACAAAAGCACTGCATCAACAAACTTCATCCAGATTGTGATGCATTCTTTCTGAAAGCAAAGCTCCACGTCAGCTCAACGTCAGTCAATCTGTCTGGTTCCATAAAGTTCCACTCAGAAAGAACAAGGGTACAATGATTTAGGAAGTTTCCATAGCCGCTCATCTGAGCACCATAATAATGAAACCACTGACGTTATGCCCTAAGTTTGAGTTCCAAGCAATTATGTTAATTGCTCTAAACCCAGTCCGGTTTTGATCTGAAAACAGTGTCAATATCAGTGGCGTAGCTAGATGGGGCAGGGGGCGGTCGCCCCCTCACAAAGCCTCCGAAGGCCTCTGTTGGAAATTTCTAGTCTCTGTCGGAAATAAATAAAAACAATCCATTTGAACCACTTACAACACCTCTTACGTTTCTGAGCAGAATTACACATCGAAATGTCAACGTGAAAATCAAAAGTCGGTCTCAAATTGCCCGAAAAGCAAAATAAGAAAAAAAAAAAAAAGGTCTCCACAATTTCGAACCGTACAACTGCCAGATGATGATACCACTAAGCCTACTTCAAGTTAGTAATCTGTCTGAAATTTTTGGCTCTTGCCCCCCGACAAAAAATGTCTAGCTACGCCACTGGTCAATATTATCAGTCCACAGATACGAATCAAGTTTTAGATCATATTGTAGAGACTGCTTCTTATCGCAAGAGCGAGAGATACCCGATTTAACTGCTTGCAAATGGCACTATCAGGTGAGTTGGCTTCGTCTCGATCTAAGCTGTACTGATTTAGCGTAATTTTACAACGTAACTTTAGGTAGCCTAGACCTAACGTTAGCCTCACTGGGATCTTCTCTGCCCATAAGGAATACCTCCTGAGCCATCTGTTTTCGGCCCAAAATAGGGGAGATTAAATTTCTACACGAGTTTGTAACATTAGCCTCGTTGAATGCTCTTCTGCACAAATTGATTCTTAAAGTGGACCTAAAGTCTAAAATTACAAGAATATATATTTTAGAGTTTGAAAAATGAATTTCATTCATCCAACTCCCATTTTCATGGCTTACTCCATTGCTGAGATATAAAATAATGAAATTTATTCACTTAATTTGAAATAGTCGATTGCGCAATAATTTGTGAAGTCCTTCTTGTACAACTCACATGAACTGCTTTTGTTTCCTTTTGATATTAAGATGTTTATAGGACCTTGAAACAATTACAGTTCCCTTGCATGGTATGTCGTACGGAGAGTACTTGTATAGCCAAGTCACCCTATAACAGTAAGACAGTTATCACATTTTGGCATAAGGTGCAGTGGCTTTCGAAAAAACAAAGAACAACAAAGACTGTATAATTTGAGTAGTACAAGAATGACATCACAAATTATTGCGCAATCCACCATTTTAAACTAAGTGAATAAACTTCAACATTTTATATCTCGGCTCAGGAATGTCCTGTTAAGATGGGAGTTGGACCACTTGGATGCATTTTTTTCAAGCTTTGTAACATATATTTTTGAAATTTTAGACTTTAGGTACACTTTAAATAATCGCTAAGTACCTTCCAAGAGTAAGTAGAGACCAAGTCAGAACAAGTATCGTTAGTGTCCCTAATTTTGCGCACCCCGAAATCCAGAGCCTAACACAAATTGCTCCATATCACCGTGGCAACGCAAAATCCTAGCCATTCCACTGTCGGAGGAGAACCGTAACAAATTTTTCTTTGAAATGAATCCATTTAAGGTTAGTTTTCCTCTTAAAATCGTTCAGAAGACCTAAATGTATTACCTTAATTTCTTCTGCAATATTTTTGGGGAGAAGCTGTGAGGCAGGTGTCAGTAATCCACTATTTTCTTAGGCAATCGAAGTTGTAAGGACCTGCCATTTTCACCGTCTGTTTACTAACATGCTGTGCATCCGTACATATGACTTTAGCCTAGCTGGGCAATGAATTGTAAGTTTTAGTTTCGTGTGCAACAGGTCAAAATACTTTTGCCTTAAAGGGAAAGTAGTGTTGTAGGGTGCAAATGCTGTGCTGTATATTCCAATAATTTTCCACTAATTTTGGACCTCTAAAATCATTTTAACGTTTATAAAATATTTCCCTGGGAAACATGATGTTAAAACCCCTTTTTCTTCTTTGTCGGTGCTATTTTTTTGTTTAATGCAGGGCAAATACCACCGAGCCTATGAAGAAAAACAAATGGTAAGGGCCATCAATCTGGTCAAGAAAAAGAAATGGTCTAGACGTAAGGCTGCAAAGCTTTGTGGTGTCCCAGAATCCTCGCTCAGGTTTCAACTTAAGAACAACAAAGGTGGAAAATTTGATAGTTCTCTGGGACGGCCATCTCTTATCCCCATGAAGAAGAACGTATGCTTAAGGACCATATCATCCACCTGGCAAAGTTGGGTTATCCTCTCACCCGCTCTGACGTTTTACAAATTGCAACTCAGACAGCAGTTTTCCTTAAAGTAAAGGAAGACCCAAGTCACCTACTGTCACAACACTGGCTCAATGGGTTTCTTTCAAGGTGGCTAGAACTAAAGGTCGTAAGACCTTCAAAACTTGGCATGAAATGCGCCAAAGCTATTACAAAAGAGTCGATCTCCAAATATTTCAATGAACTTAACAACATTTTGATCAAATATGAACTTAAAGACAAGCCTCATTTAATTTTTAATGTTGATGAGACTGGGTTCAATTTTGAACATAGACCTACAAAGGTTGTTGCACCACGAGGTATAAAAGTTAACGCTATCACAACTGACAAGGGGGCAATAACAACCATCCTTGCAGCAGGAAATGCCGTTGGATATGCCATCCCCCCATACTTTATATTTAAAGGCAAACACATGATCGAAAGGCTTAAGGCAGGGGCATACCCGGGAAGTGGTTTTGAAATGACATCAAGTGGCTGGAGTAACGGAGAGGTGTTTATTAATTATATCGAAAACCATTTCACAAAATACCTACCAGTAAGAGATCCTAATCAGCACATTCTACTCCTATATGATGGCCACACCTCTCATATTTCTCTTAATTTAATAAATAATGCCCAATCCAAGAAAATCATTCTGTTTGTCCTTCCCCCACATTCCAGTCACCTACTCCAGCCCCTTGATGTTGCCACATTCAAACCACTCAAAGACTTTTACCACCATGAGTGCCAAACATATATGAGGAAAAATCCAGGTCAAGTGATAACAAGGTACGAGGTATGCCAACTAATATCCAAAGCATACCTCAAGGCATTCACACCATCAAATCTTATAGCATCATTCAGAAAATCTGGCATTTTTCCCTACAAAAAAGACGTCATTGACGAACATCACTTTCTTGGTGACGCACTGAGGCCAAAAGTCCCTGGCCCTCCCCCTGACACACCTGCTGCAAACTCTGATTACAGGAAATTTCTGGATCACCTATTACCCCAGCCCAAACCAATTGAGACAAAGAAAAGAAAGGTTGGATACAGACCTGGTGGTGTGGCCATAACTGAAGAAAAAATCATCCTGAAAATTAAGAAAGTCATTCAGGAAAAGGAAAGTGTAAACAAAAAGAAAATAAACCCTCAACAGCCTCAAAAGGAACCCTCATATGAAGAATTGGATACAAGCTCATCTGATGAGTCAGAGATGAGTGAGGGTGATGTTTGCTGTATATGCAAGAGATTTTCACCTCCAACATTGAGGGGTGTCTTAAGGAGGCAGGTGACTTTTGTGGACTGGGGACAATGCAGTTGTGGTCACTGGACACACCTTCAGTTCTGTGTTCCAGAAAATGTGGATGAAATAATGAATGCTGGTGACTTTTCTTGTCCTCACTGCAAAGGTGAAGAATAATAATAGAAGGTAAGTTCTCCTTAACTTTTTTTTTATTTATTTTTTTATTTTTTATTATTTTTTTTTAGTTATTTCACCCAACACTAAAAAGATGCCGCTGCCTTTAATAAATGGATGTAAAATTCATGTAGACCATTCCGGACCATGGAGACAGTCCTTAGCTTTAGTTTCAGTTTAGCAATGGTGCATGCTTAATATTTCATTATTTTTTTCTTGAATTGTAGAGAAATACATTTTTCTCCAGTACCGACCCTTTAAGGAACTTTGGGAATTCCCAAATTCCATTTCCAGCAGCACCTGAATGACGTAGCCTCCGATTTTACATTGCCAAAGTACGCCATCACATCTATCTTGGTGGTGCGCAAAATTAGGGAAATAAATAAAGTGGAATCTTCCCTAAAGTGCCTATGTTCAATCGACCATATCTTCCTCAATTTCCGTTCAATGGAAGCGTATTTTATGTCAAATTAAAGGCGACGAACTAAAGATTGTCTGGTTATAATTTTATGGATACAAATGGTAAGTTTACGAAGATATTTGCGAAAAACCGCTAAAAGTGCGCAATATTCCATATAACCATGCTACAAAAATAGCATACACAATGCACTATAGATAGTGCAGTTGGTCAGTATAAGAGCAGATGTGTCAACAATCGTACAGTGGCTGGGCCAATTATGTACACCCATTGGTAAATCCTACTACTAGCAGCACTTTTGGTAGTTAATTTTACTATTCAAGTGTCAACTTATTACTCCTTCATTGCATGTGAGGACCATGGGCTGGGTTGAGCTGGATTGGCTGTCATGTAATTTATTTCAACACCGTAGGAAACTTACCGTTAGTGTGTCGGATGTCCGGTGAGCAAGAATACCAAGCCCACAGATCCCCTATTAAAGCTAGGATGTTCTCCAAATGTAATTTCAATAGAACTGTCAACTTGAACGAGTATATTATCAATTTTTTAAATGAATGGAACAGAAACTTCATTTCAAATATGACCTCGCTCAAGATTACCCCAAAACTCTTATTCGAAAAGAGACCGTGTCTTAAACTTTACAACAAAGCTAGCGGGCAGCTCGCTAGCGCATACTACGTGTAGCAGGCAGCCCGTACTAGTACTTCTTTCAAACTATGAGAGAGACAGATTGAAATGGACAGAAGAAGCACTGAAAACTTGTAATAAGCCTTTCGAGTAGTATTTCGTTTACGCTTAACTTCTCCCTACAGCATATAAACAAGTGTAGTTACTGGCCCCATCAGTAAATTTTCACCTATAGTATCGATAACCGGCGTGATACACGTATTCTCTTCGCGCTAAGCACGGGTCTCGGTAGCCGCTGATAACAGTCTGTTGTTAATCTGTGTTAAAAAAGGATGAAACAAGTACAAATAGGGTGAAAATTTGTTAAGGTAGTGAAGCATGCGATTTCCTGTATCATAGTGCGTTGTGGTTGTCAAACATCTTCCATACGAGGTTTCTTGCATGGTAGACGTTAGACTTTGCAAGAATACATTCATCCTTTTTTCCTAATTTGGCCTAACTTTGAATCTGCATCAGACTGCCTGGTTTTACGTCATCCACCAAGGGAGGGGAGGGGGACGTCAAAATTAGAGTAAACATTTTTTTGGAACAGCAGCAATTAAAGATCTTATTACACCGAAACAAAACTAAAATTCCATGAACAGACTCCGCAGGATCTAGGTAGACGCAGAATTGTAAAGGTAAGTTTGGGTTTAAGAAAATTAGAGTGTCATTTCCTGCAAACTGGGGATAAAGGGCTATCAGACTTCCTCGCGGTAGTCGTTGATGACAGCCCATTATCTAGCTAGTTTAAAGAATGACACTCACTGGTAGAACTGTGGTCACCGTGACAAACTCGTCACCGATTGTAGAACGCAATCCTGCAATCCAAAGCGTTTGGGATGCCGAATATCTCTGATATTGGCCACATGCATGGTACAAGACATATTCAAATGTGTTTTACAGTGCGGTTTTCTAACATCTGAGGTCTTGGATACCAAGTTCTCTGACCCCAGCTCTAACCAGCTCTAACCTAGGTTTGCCTGAGGTCGTCTTTGGTCTCGCACAGCGCCCCATTTAGAAATCACCCCTATTTCGAATTCCTTGATCTGCCACTACAAGGATCATGGTCGATCATTCGCAGGTAGGAATACACGCAATGTGTATCTCAGTTCTGTACTGAAAGACCCAGTCGATGAGGTGCACCAGTATAAATATGTAATGGAACTTCTTTCTCAATGGCAGAAACGATTGACTGCGCCTGCGTCAATGCCTGTTTGAGTCTTTGGACCCTAAAGCTGCTGTAACCCACATGATAACCTTTAGGTTTATGATTATGTGCAATGAGTTAGGCTAATGCCCTGGAAATAGACCCTCTGCTAAAAAAGTACCATGTTGAAAGTAATGAATTTTAAATCATCCTACATCCCAGTATGCACCTATGACAAGGAAATTAACTCTTTAACTTGGCATAATAAAGTATATCAAGAAATGAACATTTCATGGATAGGTTTTTCGAAGTTTATTCGTCGGCTTAATAATACCATCGGCCAGGGGCGTAGCGAAGGTTTTATCTTTAAGGGGGGGGGGGGGGTGGAGATTATGTTTTGCCGACGGATCTGGTGATGATGCGAAGTGCGTAAACGAGCTTTAGCGGGCGGGGTCCAGGGCCCCGCCTAAGGACACCTGTTGGGGTCTAGGGAACGCAGCCCCCGGAAGCTCTGGGGTTTAAGTATATCTCTAGGTGAAAAATTAAGTCTAAGGATGGATATATTTTGGTTCATAATGCATCGTCAAATACTTACTAGATCCCCACCAATTTTAATGTGTTAGGCTATTCCTCTCGTCAGGCCGCTATAGTTTTAAGCGGTTGGGATCCAGAGGTCCGCTAGTGCTTTAGATAGGACGTTTTCTCAACACGACATTTACTGATCTGTGGCCTGGGGGAGGGGTTTCCCCTTCCCCTTTGGAAATTTTTGGAATTTGTAAGGTGCCTAGATCGCAAATGGTGCAATATTTGAGTGGATTTCTACCCTAATGAGGAACCTCAGAAATTACACTCGGGCAGAATTTGCTTGTCAGATCTTTTCTGTGTGACATTTGTCGCCGTTTATGCGACATTGTCGCACAAATAGGGGCTGGCTAAAACACTGGGCCGGCTTAAGGGCCCCTGGTGGGAGTCCGTGGGGCTTCGCCCCCGGAAGCGCTGAGGTTCTAGCTTAATCTCTCGGTAAAAATAAGTCTCATGCAGGATTGGTATATTTTGGTTCATAATGCATTATCCAATGCAAAGATTCCGGTTAATTCTAATGTTTCAGGCTTTTCCTCCCGTCATGCCACTATACTTCAGGAGCTGAGCCTGTCGTTCAGAATTAGAACACTATGTGTTCAGCATTTGAACGCTAGACGCTACGATAAGTGAATAGGCGTCCGGCGTTCAAAAAGGGAGAGAAAGTGTTCAGAATCTTAACACAAGCTTTCAAAATATGCTTTGAACGCCAGAATCTGAAGATGGGTTCTGTATCTGTTTCATTTCGGTGTTCAAAAGTTAAAAGCCTGAGATTGCGGTGAAGGGAAGACATGCACGGCACGCATTATTTTTCCCAGGACTCTGTTTGTGGGTATAGACCGGATCCTCAGAAGTTTGCAAAAAGTGTTTTAAGTCATGATTAGGGTTTAAAAGACGTCCTAAGGATACCCTCTCCATGGGTAATTGGGTGCTGCTCCCCATGGTGATGATAAAAGTGAGGAATAGTGTGCAGAAAGTGTTTTTTCAAGAATGTCATATGACCCGAAATAGTGCACCTATACGGAAGCCGTTAAGTACCTTTCTTTTCCCGAGTTGCCGACGGACTCAGTCACTCGTCCAATTACACCGACGGCAGTTGATACGGCCGTATAAGGCCGTCACATGCATAATCAATTTGCCGACGGGCTTCCCCCCCCCCCTCGCTCGCTACGGCCCTGCCATCGGTCACTATCATCGAATTTTACAAAATCTGAAACAAAAAGTGATTGAATTTGATGTACAACCACTGGAACCGATTTTCTGCTTAAAGGGGTTTGCCAGGGACTAAATTCAATGACTTTCAAATATGCAAAACATTATTCTATTTAAGGAGGTAAAAATTGCATGTCAATAGCATGTAGCATTTGAAAGATACTAATTTTCAAAGAAATATAATTTTTCTAGAGATACAGCGCATTGTGTGTAATGTCATCGCGGCAAATTCATTGGACATGACATTGTACTTTTTTAGTGATTTTGACACCGAAGTACGGACCATTTAACAACTTTGTATGCTATACCCTATATATGGTGTAGTGAAGATTTACAAGGAAACAAATTCAAACATTCCAACTATATCAAATTTCAAGGACAAACAGGACATTCAACAAAAAGAAAAATGAAAGGAATCTGGGGCATTGTTCCCACTTTATATTGCATTCTGTGACCTTGATGAGAATTGGACGTATTCTTTGACAAAAGTTACATATCTTTACAATAAACATCTGGAGTTAGGAACAGAGTATTGCTGCAGAGTTTGATGGGCATGAATTGGATTTCTTTTCTTTTTCACATGAGACCCTTCTGAAATGCCACTCGAATATGCTTTTAATTTATATCAAATAGTGCTGGAGCTTCAGGGTTACCCGCCGGGGCGCCACCCCTGGATCCCCCCAAGAGACCTAACGCAGACCCATGAACGCAGAGCGTGCAATCCCGCGCTTTGAATTCGTGGTCCACTTTGGATGCACTTGTGACACTAGCTCCACAAAGGCCACTTCTCCATATCAGTCAAGAGAACCACAAGTCGTGTCCCCCGCAACATTCGAAATCCTGCAAACGCCACTGAATAGCATCTTTTATTGTGTTGAAACTCTGTTACAGAGACCATCCCAATGCAAGTAATGAAAATCATAATTTCCAATAATTCTAGTAACATAGTCTATGTATGTTGCCCCGAATAGGGCTCAACCGTCCAGTAAGTTTATCTATATTTGCTATAAATGAGTATGAATTCATTGTGTACCCAAAAAGCTTCGTGCGGTTTGCCAGCTGTGCAATTCCAAAATTGAGATTTCTAGAGAAAAAACACTATCACCACGCAACTCGGCTTTTAAAGGAGTTGGTTCCCATCGGGGGCGAAACCGCTCCCAGGAGCGTTTACGTAACTCGGGCGATAAACGCAGTCTTGGGGTGGCAGTGTTTAGGGGCGGTGTTTATAAACTGTACGGTGGTACCTTATTTCAAAATGGGATTGTAACTTGTAAAGATGTCAAATAGTTTCCTCTGAGTGTGCTCTCTAAACAGCATTCAGAAAATGGAAATAAGATAAAGTTTGTAACTTAAGCTTTGTTAAAAACACTTCAAGTTTGTGAATTTCCTTGTTTCCGGAATCCAGAAAATTGCATCTGATTATTATTATTATTGTTATTGTTATTGTTATTGTTATTGTTATTGTTATTGTTATTGTTATTGTTATTGTTATTGTTATTGTTATTGTTATTGTTATTATTATTATTATTATTATTATTATTATTATTATTATTATTATTATTATTATTATTATTATTATTATTATTATTATTATTATTATTATTATTATTATTATTATTATTATTATTATTATTATTATTATTATTATTATTATTATTATTATTATATTATTATTATTATTATTATTATTATTATTATTATTATTATTATTATTATTATTATTATTATTATTATTATTATTATTATTATTATTATTATTATTATTATTATTATTATTATTATTATTATTATTATTATTATTAATTATTATTTTATTATTATTATTATTATTATTATTATTATTATTATTATTATTATTATTATTATTATTATTATTATTATTATTATTATTATTATTATTATTATTATTATTATTATTATTATTATTATTATTATTATTATTATTATTATTATTATTATTATTATTATTATTATTATTATTATTATTATTATTATTATCCGCATGGATTCCACCTTAAGGCGACAGTTCATGCTAATTCAACAACATTAAGGCGACACTTGGAATTAAGGCGACAGTTTATGTGTCGCCTTATTTCTCAGGTACTAGATAGAAAAATAATTTTATTGTCGGAAATAGGCTTAAATTGTTTGTCCACCTCTAGAATGTATCCATACAAAATTTGGTTAGGGTAGGGTTAGGGGTAGGGTTAGGGTTAGGGTTAGAAAAATTCAAATTTTTGTACACAAGTCAATGTAACTGTCGCCCTAAGTAGGTATCCACGCTTATTATTATTATTATTATTATTATTATTATTATTATTATTATTATTATTATTATTATTATTATTATTATTATTATTATTATTATTATTATTATTATTATTATTATTATTATTATTATTATTATTATTATTATTATTATTATTACTATTATTGTTATATTTATTATTATTATTATTATTATTATTATTATTATTATTATTATTATTATTATTATTATTATTATTATTATTATTATTATTATTATTATTATTATTATTATTATTATTATTATTATTATTATTATTATTATTATTATTATTATTATTATTATTATTATTATTATTATTATTATTATTATTATTATTATCCGCATGGATTCCACCTTAAGGCGACAGTTCATGCTAAATCAACAACATTAAGGCGACACTTGGAATTAAGGCGACAGTTTATGTGTCGCCTTATTTCTCAGGTACTAGATAGAAAAATAATTTTATTGTCGGAAATAGGCTTAAATTGTTCGTCCTCCTCTAGAATGTATCTCTACCAAATTTGGTTAGGGTAGGGTTAGGGGTAGGGTTAGGGTTAGGGTTAGAAAAATTCAAATTTTTGTACACAAGTCAATGTAACTGTCGCCCTAAGTAGGTATCCACGCTTATTATTATTATTATTATTATTATTATTATTATTATTATTATTATTATTATTATTATTATTATTATTATTATTATTATTATTATTATTATTATTATTATTATTATTATTATTATTATTATTATTATTATTATTATTATTATTATTATTATTATTATTATTATTATTATTATTATTATTATTATTATTATTATTATTATTATTATTATTATTATTATTATTATCTCTCTTTTTCTCACAACCTTTCTTGGTTGGTATTCATTCTTTTGTCCCTCAGACCTCGGGGTCCTACCCGGACCCTGGGAGGTCGAGCACTCGTCTTAGTATGTGGGCGCTGCCGAGAATCCCTTGCTTTATGAGTTTCCTCATATCATGACCTCCTGGAATTCTTCGGAGGTGGTCGTCTAGTTGTGTGCTGACCGCTCCGAGTGCCCCCACCACTACCGGTATTACCTCCGCTTTGACGTTCCATAGTCTTTGTATTTCTAGCTTCAGGTCTTGGTATTTCTGCACTTTCTCGCCTTCCTTATCCCTGACATTCTTGTCCAATGGGACCGCAACATCTATTATTTTGGCCGTCTTTTCCTGTTTGTCTATAACTATTAGGTCAGGTCTCCTTGCCGTTACGATCCTGTCAGTCCTGACCTCGAAGTCCCAGAGGACTTTAACTTGCTCTGTTTCCGTAACCGCCTCTGGTTTGTGTAACCATGGTTGTCGTTCTGAAGTGGGGATTCGGTAGTGCTGACAGATTTCTAGGTGTAGAGCTGCTGCCACGCTGTTATGCCTCTTCAGGTATTCAGTTCCAGCCAACTTCTGGCAGCCTGCTATGATGTGGCTTACTGTCTCATCTGCTTCCCTGCACATTCGGCACTTGCTGTCGTCGGACTGTTTCAGGATCTTGGCCTGGTGATATTTTGTGCACAATGCTTGGTCTTGTGCGGCCGTGATTAGTGCCTCTGTTTCTATTTTTAGCCCTGTGCAGGATAGCCACTTGTACGCCATTTTTCTGTGCTGGTAGCCTGCTCCACCTGCTGGGGGTATTGTCCATGTAGTGGCTTTTCTTTCCATTTACTTTGGTACCTTTGTGACCATCCTGCCTTCCATTGGTCTCTTGTCTCCACTTCTTGTTGTTGGGGCCTGGCCTGCCAGACGGCCTGCAGTAGGGCTCAGTTGCTCTCCTTCTTTCGATATATTTATCGAGCCCCACCTTCTCGCCAGTTATCGTAGCTTCCACCTCTTTCAGCCCTCTACCCCCTTGATGTCGTGGGAGGTAGAGCCTGTGCACGTCCGCTCTTGGGTGGAGCCCTCCGTAGATGTTCAGGAGCTTCCTTGTCCTGCGGTCAAGTTCTGCCATCTCTGTTCTGGTCCACTCGATGATTCCTGCAGTGTAGCTGATGACTGGCATGGCATATGTGTTCAAGGCTTGGATCTTGTTTTGCCCGGTCAGTTTTGTCTTCAGGACTTGTCTGATCCTCTTTCTGTAGGTCTTTATTGTGTTGGCCTTCACTTTCTCTTGGAGATTCTCCATGCCCTGCAGGATTCCGAGGTACTTGTATCCCTTGTCTACTTCAACGTCCTGTATTCTCCCGATGTCTAGGAGAAGTCCCTGCGTAGCCTCTACTTCCCTCTTTTGATGATTAATCTGCCACACTTCTCAAGGCCGAACTTCATCCCGATGTCATTGCTGAAGATTCGGACTGCGCTTATCATCGAGTCGATTTCTCTTTCATTCTTCCCGTACAGTTTCAAGTCGTCCATGTACAGTAGATGGTGTATGGTGAGACCCGATTTCAGTTTGTAACCGCACCTTGAGTTCTTGAGTATGTGGCTGAGGGGGTTAAGGGCTACACAGAACAGTAGCGGTGACAATGCATCTCCCTGGAAGATTCCACAACGAATCGGGATTTTCGCAAGGTGCTGTCCGTTTGCGGTCAAATCTGTGGTCCAGTGTGGCATGGTCTCTTCTATCAGAGTGCAGATCTTCGGGTCGAGTTTGTGTATTCGCATGGCCTCTATTATCCACGAGTGGGGTACTGAGTCATAGGCCTTCTGATAGTCGATCCATGCTACTGCCAGATTGGTTCGGCGGGTTCTGGAGTCCTTGCACACTGTCTTGTCAATGATCAGCTGATCCTTGGTGCCTCGGCTACCGGGCCTGGCCCCTTTCTGTTCTTCTGCCAGGATGTTGTGTTCATCAAGGTGGGCCATCACTTTGTCTGCCAGTATCCCTGAGAGGAGTTTCCATGTCGTAGGTAGGCAAGTTATTGGCCTGTAGTTGGCAGGTGTGATGCCCTTGGCAGGATCTTTCTGGATGAGGGTTGTTCTACCATGTGTTCAGCCATCTGGGTATAGTTGTTGGATCATTGACAACCTGCTGTAGTTGTGCAGCTATTCTGTGGTGGAGGCTCGTCATCTTTTTCAGCCAGAACCCCTGTACTTGGTCCGGTCCGGGGGACTTCCAGTTTGACATCTTTTGGGTCTTTATTCTCACCACTTCCTCCGTTATAGTTGTTGTGGCTGTGGGGGGATGGCCTCGTGGCAGGTATTGAAGTCCTTTATCCATTTGGCCTCATTCCTGTGTTGTTTGGGCACTCCCCTATTCCACGCCAGAATCTTTCTGTCTCTTCCCTGTCTGGTACTGGTTGGGGTTCGTTAGTGCCATTGCTCCGCAGACTCTGGTACACTCGTCCAGGCTGTTCTCTGAACATCTTGTTGACTCTATATTGCTCATTTCTGGCACTGTAGCGTTGGAGTCTGTGGGCCAATGCTGTCAATCTTTGTTTGGCATCCTCAATGGCGTGGTCGTATCCCCTCTGTTCAACCCAGTATCTTCGCTTCAGGTCATCTGTGATTTTCATTCGTCCACGTTTCGCAGCTTCCAGCCTACTGATGTCCTTCCTTGCCTGGCCTATTTTGCTTTCTAGCCTCCTTTTCCATGGTGGTGTGTATTTTTTGCTTGGTGGTTTGGACGGTCCTTGCAGCTTCCTTGCTATGACTTTGGCTGTGGAGTACATCAGTAGGTTGGTTTCGGTGATGTCATTGGTTGGGATCATTTGAACAGCTGCGTTTGCCTCATGTACCAACTGGTGAAGCTGCGGGTCGGTCCGTTTGTATATCCGGATAGGTGACCTGGTTCTTTCTGTCCCTGTTGATACCATCTCGTCTATTATTTCTCTGGCGAGCGTCCCCTCAGGTGGTATTTCCGGGCATCGCTCTGGCTCTGATGCTGGCATGTCATTCGGGGTCAGTTGTTGACTGGCAGGTTGCTGGTTCTTTTCAACCGGTTGCTCTTCGCAGCACACTTCTCTCTGGATACTTTCGACCTCCACTGGCGTGAGTATGCCTGCCCTGTTGATGACATTTCGTTGGTCAGCTAGCCGTTGTTCTGTCACGGGTGTGCTTGGGTTTCTTTTCTGCCAGATCTCGTGCATACGTTTTCGGTACCCTCGTTGGTTGGGGTCACTCAGGAAGTAGCACCTCATCACTTCCTTGTTCTCGTCTTGCGTCCACTTCTTCCTTCCTTTTGTTGTCTCAGTAGCCCACTTTTCACCAGCGCGCCCTAGAGACGCAGCGGCTGGCGCAGACCTTTTTATCCCGGGCGACGTCTGAGCCGGTATGGTCAAATCGTTGAGTTCTTTCTCCATCATGCATGGGTTGGGGAACCAGGATTTGTAAGAACCCCCACGTTGGTTCTTCCAGTGGGATGACTAGGTGAAAGAAGTCTTCCAGTGGGATGCCTCGGTGAAAGAAGTCGAATCAGCAGATGTTAGTATTATTATTATTATTATTATTATTATTATTATTATTATTATCATCATCATCATCATCATCATCATCATCATCATCATCATCATCATCATCATCATCATCATCATCATCATCATCATCATCATCATCATCATCATCATCATCATCATCATCATCATCATCATCATCATCATCATCATCATCATCATCATCATCATCATCATCATCATCATCATCATCATCATCATCATCATCATCATCATCATCATCTCATCATCATCATCATCATCATCATCATCATCATCATCATCATCATCATCATCATCATCATCATCATCATCATCATCATCATCATCATCATCATCATCATCATCATCATCATCATCATCATCATCATCATCATCATCATCATCATCATCATCATCATCATCATCATCATCATCATCATCATCATCATCATCATCATCATCATCATCATCATCATCATCATCATCATCATCATCATCATCATCATCATCATCATCATCTCATCATCATCATCATCATCATCATCATCATCATCATCATCATCATCATCATCATCATCATCATCATCATCATCATCATCATCATCATCATTATTATTATTATTATTATTATCAGCATGGATTATGCCTTAAGGCGACACTTCGTGCCTATTCAACGACATTAAGGCGACACCTGGAATTAAGGCGACACATAACTGTCGCCTTAAAGGAATAGGTACCATTTAGAAAAATAATTTTATTGTCGCAAATAGCTTAAATTGTTCATTTTTGGTCTAATTAGTATGTCTACCAAACTTGGTTAGGGTGGGGTTAGGGGTAGGGTTAGGTTAGGGTTAGAAAATTTGAATTTTTAGTGTGCAAGTCAATGTAACTGTCGCCCTAAAGTTAGTATCCACGCTTATTATTATTATTATTATTATTATTATTATTATTATTATTATTATTATTATTATTATTATTATTATTATTATTATTATTATTATTATTATTATATTATTATTATTATTATTATTATTATTATTATTATTATTATTATTATTATTATATTATTATTATTATTATTATTATTATTATTATTATTAATTATTATTATTATTATTATTATTATTATTATTATTATTATTATTTTATTATTATTATTATTATTATTATTATTATTATTATTATTATTATTATTATTATTATTATTATTATTATTATTATTATTATTATTATTATTATTATTATTATTATTATTATTATTATTATTATTATTATTATTATTATTATTATTATTATTATTATTATTATTATTATTATTATTATTATTATTATTATTATTATTATTATTATTATTATTATTATTATTATTATTATTATTATTATTATTATTATTATTATTATTATTATTATTATTATTTTAATAAAGCGCACTATCAACCAAAAATTTATCTAATGCGCTGTACATAAACAAGAAATATCATGAAAATAGGCAAGACTGTTAGGAAAAGACACTAAGTGGAAAATACCACAAGAAAGGACATAAATACTGAGCAACAAAAGCAACAAAAAACAATTAATACATGGAAAATAACCACGTTTTAAGCTTTGTCCTAAAAACCTGAAGTGTTGGTGCAAATTGAATATCACTTGGAAGATCATTCCAATGACGTGGGCCGGCAACCGCAAAAGAACAATCACCAAAAGATTTGCAGTGTGTCTTGGGTATAGGGAGGATCCTCCTGGCACTAGACCTAAGAATGCGTTTGTTAGTTCTTAATTTTAGCATGTCAGTCAGGTAATCCGGGGCTTGTCCATTTAAGCACTTCCAAACTAAGGTGAGGATCTTAAATTTAATTTAAAGCCAGTGCAGTTCTTTTAAACAAACTGTTGAACTATCTAGTCTGTTCTTATTCAAGACAAGCTTAGCAGCCATGTTTTGAATTCGCTGCAACTTTTTAATCTCACAGTTGGAGAGGCCGTATAGAAGGCTGTTACAGTAGTCGAGGTGTGATATAATTAAACCATGTACAATTTGCTTGCAAGCATCAGTGGTAAGATATTTTCTGATGCTTGCTATCCGACGATAATTTGCCATAGCAGATCTACATTTACTTTGTATGTGTGATTTCATCGTAAGGTTCTTATCCAGATGAACGCCCAAGTATTTTATAACATTAACTTTTGATATTTCACAGTTATTAACAGACAATGTTTGAGTAACACATTTACATAATTGCTGAGCAGATCCAAACTGAATAAACTCAGTCTTGGAGTCATTCATCTTTAGTCTATTGTGTTCCATCCAGGTTTAGACTTGACCTAACGATATTTCAAGAAGACGTGTGGTGGACAATTCAGAGTCCCTGCATCCTCCTACGAAACTTATCTTTAGTGCATGATCATCGGCATACCGGTGAACAGGGGCGGCGCCAGGATTTTTCGATAGGGGGAGCAAAGCACGCTGGGTCGGACCCAGCTTTATTGTTTGGGGTTGTAGGCATTGAAGACTTCCGAGCCTCACCCTCACCCCACCCCACCCCCACCCCGCCCCCACCCACCCCACCCCCACCCCCACCCAAGCCGTGTCAGAACCTGCATTTTTGGCGTTTTCATTTTCTTGGAATTTATTTTTTTTTTCTCAAAAAAAAACCTTTTTTTTCTAAAATAAATACGAACTGTGAGAAGGGTTGGTTGTCTGTCAGTGAAAATCGGCCCTCACTGAATGAGACACTTTAACTATGCAGCAGGCGTGGTGGAACTAAAAATATTGGGGGGGGGGGGCTGAGTGCAGCAAGACTATCAGTTGGCGCGGAGCGTACAAGAAAATTTTTGGCTTCACAAACCCTCCAGATGGCCGGAAATGGCACTTCCAGAGTGTTCTAAGCTGCATGTACCCAGTCTTGAAATATGGATCACATGTCTGCAATTTCTCAATTAAGGAGAAAAAAATAAATCTATGAAAAATGGTAATACATATTTCTAAGCGGAGCGCCACCATCAGCTGGCGCGGAGCGTTCAAGAAAATTTTTGACTTTGCAAACCCTCCAGATGGCAGGAAACGGCACTTCCCGGGTGTTCTAAACTGTATGTATTCATCCTTGAAATATGGATCTCATGTCTGCAATTTCTTAATTAATGAGAAAAAACATGACGCAAATTTGCCTTTCCTCAAATCAGTCTTAGCTACCGCAGTTTTTAGGGGAAAACTGCTGTTCCCAATTAAAGTACCCGGCCACTGATTCATTACTTCAATTAGTTGCTCCAATGAACAGCAGCTTTGTTAAGGCTTTGCTGACCATTCTGGTACAATAGTATCCCAGCACTCAGGGGATTGCATTAAAACTGACAACATATCCTGCCCTGAAAATAGTAATGATAAAAAGGGATCAAATTACTCATGGTCACTGAAGGTTAGATCACCTTTCAGTTTAATCTGAGATAAACCACCATCAAATGTCAACCTTCATGGCTATTGACCAATGCTTGAATGAGCACCTAATTGGTATTGATAACAGCTCTTGACAAGTTCTGGCATAGGACAATTTTGCGAAATGAATTAATCCTCATTATGTGATTTTTTTTCTTGCTTATAGAAGAGCCGAATCACTGAGGAAGGGTTATATGCAAAATTGAATTTTATAAAAGGGAGAGGAATCATAGCTCTTATGAGATAACATTAAATTTTTACCTATAGTTTTTCGAGTTTTTGAACCAATGATGTACAACGAAAATGTCCTATATGCGACGGATAATGTATCACAATACTTTATTCCATGATACTGTTACACCTCACCCCACCCCCTACCAAAACAATGTGTCTTAAAACGTTATTTAGACGATTTTATTTTTTGGATCAAAAACCATAGGGGGGAAATGCCTGCCCTGCCCCCCCCCCCTGTGGCGCCGCCCCTGCGGGTGAAGTTCAACAATTTTAGGAATGCATTTCCGCATTGTAGATGCATGGGCGGAATATAAGGTTGGGCCGGCTACACTTCCTTGTGGAAGTGAAAAATCAAGATTCTTAGGAGATGAATATTCATTTTCAATTTTCACCTTGAACTCACGTGGTGCCAGGTAACTCTTGAACCACCCAAGGCAATGGCCTGACACACCAAAATTTGTGGCAAGGACATTTAGCATAACCGAGTGATCAACATTATCAAAAGCTGCGCTGAGATCTATGGACGCAAGAGATGTTACTTTCGATTTTCCATGTTCCACAGTATGTCATGAGTTAATTTGAGGAGTGCCGTTTCACAGCTGAAGAATTTACAATAGGCGGACTGGTAACTGGGAAATAGATTGTGTTCTTCACAGTGTGCAATGAACTGTTCCAAAGCAACTTTTTCAAGTAGTTTTGACAGGAAGTTCAAGTTACTTACTGGTCGATAGTTAGAGCAAGTTCGAGACCGGCTTTTTTAGTAATGGTCTTACTACGGCAATCTTCCATTTTTGGACAAATACGCCTTGACATAAGGACATATTTATGATCTTAGTTATGATTGGGACAAATTTATCAAGGACTTTTTTCATAGTTTTGGTTGGAAGTATGTCTAGTTCACATGACTTCGTTGGTATTGACAGAATGATGGTCTTAATGTAGTCTTCACTCACTGGTAAAAACTTTGAAAGGGTGAAATTCACTTGGTCATACGACTTGTACAAACATTCATCACGTAGCGCCTCCCTGATTTTGAGAATCTTTTCTAAAAAGAAATTTGCAAATTGATCGGCGAGATCCTTATCACTTTTTTGCACTGGCAAAGGATTTTCCCTCCTAGCTCCCGTGATGTTGTTGATCAGAGAGAACAACGCTTTAGAGTCGTTTCCACAGTTTATGATCATTTCAGAAATTGTTTCTTTTTTTGCAGCAAACAACATTCTGTTCAGCTTATTACGTTCCATTTTAAATACCTGATGATAGGAATCATTTTTGTGGTGTCTCCAAATTCTTTCCCTTTTTCTCACAATAACCCTTTGCTGTTTTATATCATCATTAAACCAGATTTCTTTCTTTCTTTCTTTCTTTCTTTCTTTCTTTCTTTCTTTCTTTCTTTCTTTCTTTCTTTCTTTCTTTCTTTCTTTCTTTCTTTCTTTCTTTCTTTCTTTCTTTCTTTCTTTCTTTCTTTCTTTCTTCTTCTTTCTTCTTCCTTTCTTTCTTCCTTCCTTTCTTTCTTTCTTTCTTTCTTTCTTTCTCTTTTCTTTCTTTCTTTCTTGTCTTTCTTTCTTTCTTTCTTTCTTTTCTTTCTTTCTTTCTTTCTTCTTTCTTTCTTTCTATCTTTCTTTCTTTCTTTTCTTTCTTTCTTCTTTCTTTCTTCCTTTCTTTTCTTTCTTTCTTTCTTTCTTTCTTTCTTTCTTTCTTTCTTTCTTTCTTTCTTTCTTTCTTTCTTTCTTTCTTTCTTTCTTTCTTTCTTTCTTTCTTTCTTTCTTTCTTTCTTTCTTTCTTTCTTTCTTTCTTTCTTTCTTTCTTTCTTTCTTTCTTTCTTTCTTTCTTTCTGTAATTCTCATAGTGGTCACCTGTATAAGCTGGTCTAAAGCCTAAAATGTTTTTACATCCACAGCCTCTACCAAGCAGTCAAGGTCATTTACATCGGAAGTCATCGAAATCAAGTATTTCACAAAACTTTATTAAGTCTAATATCTTAAAACATCTCGTTTTGATAGTTTTTCCATTACGTAATTACTGATAGTAATTAATAGCAAAATTTCTCAATAGGTCCCCCATGGCTCTATCAGTGACAGTAGAAGAGGAGCTCAAAGGGGAGATACGAGTGATGGTTCAATTTATCTTGAAATACAGTTTATTCCATACGCTTCCTAGACAGCACATACTGTCAATAGTAATAATTGTGGATAGTTAATATGTAAGAGACTAATTTCGCCATATGAGATGAAATTAGACGTTTGCAACATGTTCTAAAAAATGCCATTTTTCGGTCAGCGAATTTCGCCTCTTTCTCATTTTGACTACCTAAAGGACAGCTTAAGTGGCTTAAGTCTTCCAAAGCCCTATGCAAAGTCTACTATCCTTCTTCCTCCCCACCCACAAGACAAGTCGCCTCTTGTAGGATTAAAGGCCCCTGCTGTTAGTTACAGCTATAATACCAGTTTGTCGAAGGGCGAGTTTTTGCAATCTGCGTAGTGCCTGTTCAACTGTTCAAAGCTTTTAGGTAATTAGAAAAATAGCCAAATGCTTCATTCTTGTGTTGATAATTTGGTAAATGTTCCAGTTTCAGGGGATTCTTCCCCTGGTCCTCCGCAATAATGTTGCCGGCTTAGACCCCATCAGGTGCCATTAAACTGGTTCCTAAACTACTTGCCCTTGAGGGAAAGCATCGTACGTTCGTAGAGCCCCCGACGTCTGTTCCACTTTCCCAAAATGTTTGCCTTCCCTTACCCAGATTAAGATTTCACTCTTTTAATTGCACCTACAGGATTCACTGCTACAAAAGCAAGACCCGCACCTCTTTTACACAACCCTTAGAGGACCCAAACGACGTGTATGTATCTTTAATTTCAACATATGCTTCTATTCTTTTTTGAGTAATTCATGGTAATGTATGTTGTGAAATGGGGAGGCGCTGCTTCACCCCATTTGGGGTGAAAAGGGGCTTTGAGCTGAAAAAGGATGGACACCATTGTTATATAAGGATATTGCTATAAATAAAGGAATGCAATGATATTGGTGTAAAGGCCTTCTTGTAATCCCTGCCTCACCCCCTCCCCGTGGCATCCATTCCCCAAGCTGTAGCTCCTGTAGGGCAAATCGTTTCGCCACCCCTGTCAGGAATGTAGTACTCGAAACCAGTAGCGTAACGAAAGGGGGGCAGGGGGCGGTCGGCCCCCACTTGTCTTCCTGGGATGGTCTGTCGGTACATTTGCTGATCTTGTAGGTACATCTGCTCGGTGTGGACGGCGACTAGTCTCCCCGACGGTTTACCTGTTTTGCTCTCAAGAGGACAATTTCTCTAGTAAGAACCCAAAATTTCTGGCGGGTTATGCGCGCTGTAGAGTCACACCAGTTTTTCCAATATTTCCATTCTACATAGCGAAATAGCATAAATCCTGTCACCCTTACCAAGTAACATGTAGGCAGAGTGCACAATTTATGTAGAGGTCGTAAATTCCATCCTACATCGCAGGCCCGTAGCCAGGGGGGTTTAGGGGATGCGCGCGAACCCCCCGCCAAGACCAAAATTTTTGTATTTTTTTATTTAGGCCTAAATGGAGCTTTTGGAGTTTTAGGGCAAAACGTCATTTCCGCTGGTTTAGCCAATATAAGCCGTAGGCCTATGAGTTAGGGTTGCCAGAAGTCCGAGCGGATTTGTAAAATTGCCCACAATGTCCGGATTTCATGTATTTCTCACATGATCTGACTGTTGATGGTAGAACCACACTCTTGTGCCATATGGCCCACACTTGTGATACTGTTAATTTAGCTTTGCGGGCTAAATATTTTGAAAGCTTCATTGGTCGTATTATTGGTCTGACCAAGTAATAGGCCTATACCGATGCCGTGAATAGTGAATAAAGCTAACGGTATCCTACATCTCGTATTCACAAATACAACGACTATAGATTCCCCGTACCCACGTCCCACATATGTAAGTTGAAGTAATGCACTTGTAGCGACCTCAAAATGCATCGCGGTAACCTACCAAATACTGTTGTACTTCACAATGAGTACGGCTTTACCGGACAGCATGGTCTGACAGCCACATTGCAAGACAGGGGAGACAAACACCACACGAGGTATGGCAACAATGTGCATAATTTATGTCAACGGTAGCATAGACCCGCCCCAAGTGACCCTAGTCAGAGAAGTCCTTTTGTTTCAGTGCAACACACTTCCCTAGGGCCGGCCCCTGCTCCATTGACTCGTACAGTAAGTCTCATAAAGCCACACACTAACTCTCAAGGGAATAAGGAAAACATTGATACAAGGTATGTAAACCTTCCATTCAGCCCCCAATATTTATCAAGTGCTCCAAGAAGAAGGGAGAATTTCAAAGTGGGGGCTGAACATATTCTTGCTTAGAACACTCGGGAAGTGCCGTTTCCGGACATCTGGAGGTTCGTAAAGCCAAAAATTTTGTGATACGCTCCGCGCCAACTGAATGGTGGCGCTCCGCTTAGAAATATACCGTATATTAACTTTTTTCATATATTGATTTTTTTTTTTTTGCATTTATTGAGAAATTGCAGACATGAGATCCATATTTCAGGGCTGGGACCATGCAGCTTAAAACACACGGGGAGTGCCGTTTCGGGCAATCTGAGGGGTTTGTAAAGCCAAAAATTTTCTTGTACGCTCCGCGCCAACAGATGGTGGCGCTCCGCTTAGAAATATATATAAACTTTTTTCATAGATTGATTTCTTCGCATTTATTTGCATTCATTGAGAAATTGCAGACATGAGATCCATATTTCAGGGCTGGGTACATGCAGGGGTTTGTAAAGCCAAAGGTTAAAGCTGGCTAAGGGGCTGATATCGCAAAACCTAGTTACTGTTCTCTTGTGTGTGTATCATGCGGTAGGGCAGTTGGTGAGGGACTCACGGAGCAAGGTTGGGCTATTTCAGAGGGTAGTCCAGGTGGTTTCGATACAATGTATGTTATCCCCCATACGGTCTACAGCCCCTACAGTTTTTATTTTTTTTCTTTTTGTTCTTAATGATTGCGTACGTTTTTATTGTAAGGCTACTGAAAATTTTCTCCCTCTTCGCGGCCTTTGCAATTTTCAGTACGCTTTACCCACTCTTCCTCAGTTCCGTTATTTATAGCTAAATTTAGCACAAACCCTTTCCATCTTTTCAAGTAACTTAATAAGTAAAATACATGGATTTATGTAAATATAGGGGATTTCATCTTACTTCGCTAAACTTAGTTAATGTTCTCTTGTGTTTGTCGTGCGGTACGGCTAGTGACTCGAGGGGGGAAGTAGGCTACAATGTAAGTTGTGCCCGATAGGGCCCAACTGCCAGGACAATTGACCTATAGTATCGGCTTGCCAAAAAAAAAAAATTCGCGCTCGTCGCTCGTTTTTCACAGTAAATCAACACGGAACTATTTCCCTCTAATTTAATTACAAATTTTATGCAATATATGCTCCGCAATGGCATGGTATAGTACACAGGTTTTCCCCCAAATCCCCTCGACGCTATCGGGGCTATCGGGGCTTTGGGTCGTTAGCCCTCCCGTCGGGGAGTCTGCCCCTCCCCCGTTGGGCAAATCCTGGCGCCACCCCTGGGCAGGCTGGGTGGAGTTCTGTGACTCGTTTTTCTTGGGTTGGACAAACTCACCATGATGCATTCATTGGCACCAAGTTCATCAGCACTGAACACTTGTAGCACTGACTGCCTCCGATCTAAGGAGAAGGGCTGCATTAGAAAAATACATTCATTTTCTATGTACACAATTCAAAGTTGTGGGTGGCGTTCTTTTGAAACAACTTGCCATCTGGTTTATTTTTATACAGCTTGGAACACAACAAACGTATGACCCTGAAGAGCGGCATGTGGCAAACTTCCATCCGTTTCCAACCTCTTTAAATAATAGACAGGTTTTTAGCCTTAACTTTCCAGTGATGAGAAGTATATCGATATTTTTTCCATCTCTCGGCTATTTCTATTGATGCCGTTTAACACTATTTGGTGTTTTTTGCCGACGCAACATACCACGTGATGCGTTGACGCAAGCTCATTGATGTAAGACAAAGAAATAGCGACACTATAACATTTCCCACCAAATGTTTTTCTTGCCTTTTTCTAATGAACTACAAATACCTGTTTTACCGATTGTTAGCGGTTCTAGGGGGTAAGTCTGGAAGACTATACATACATTCTTTTGGAATACTACAAACACTCAAAAAGTCATTTGATAATTTAAATTTTACTATTTGACCCCAAATTTATACTTATTGCAGGACATGTTATTCCTCGTCACTTAGTTTTTAAATTTATGCCATAGCTATAGCAGCCAATGACTATTAATGGATAGTATCCAGGCATGTGTCAATAATTCAGGCTATACACACTTGAGATATAAGAAAGAGTTAGGAGGCAATTTTCTTTAGAGACAGATTTGCATCACCCCAGTAATGACTTTTAGTTGGGGGTTAGCAAAATTCTTAATTGGTGACTACTCAATGATTGACATCAGAGTTACAAAATTCAAAAGATGCAGAGCAGCTCACATTACACAGCATGCACAGAGAATGTTTTGATTACACAAGGGGTCTTTTATGCTCACCAGGATGTGGCCTTGAGCTGGGGGGGGGGGGGTGGGGGGGTGTGGGGCTGGGTGGTGGAGGGTGGGTGGGGAGGGGGGGGGCGTGGGGGGGGGGGGGGGTGTGGGGGTTGGGGGGGGTGTGGGGGTGGGGGGGGGTGGGGGGGGGGGGGGGTGGGGGGGGGGGGGGGTGGGGGGGGGGGGGGGTGGGGGGGGGGGGGGGGGGGGGTGGGGGGGGGTGGCTGGGGGGGGGGGTGGGGGGGGGGGGGGGGGGGGGGGGGGGGGGGTGGGGTGGGGGGGGTTTGGGGGGGGGGGGGGGTGGGGGCAGGGGGTGGTTGGGGGGGAGTGTGGCGGGGTGGGGGGGGGGGGGGTGGGGGTTGTGGGGGGGGGGGGGGGTGGGGGGGGGGGGGGGTGGGGTGGGGGGGGCGGGGGTGTGGTGGGGGTGGTGGGGGGGGGGTGGGTGGGTGGGTGTGGGTGGGGGGGGGTCGGGGCGGGGGAGGTGGGGGGGTGGGGGGGGGGGGGGGGGGGGGGGGGGCGGGGTGGGGGGGGGGGGGGGTGGGGGGTCGATTACTTGTCGTCGGAGGCTGCGTACTTTCGACTAAGACTCCCCAACGAAACTGTTAAACTTCTCCGATAGGGGGCCAGCCTTCTCAGACGGGGGGCATGAACCCTTCCCCCACCTGGCGCCACCGCTATCTCGACTGGGGGAGGAGGTTAATATACTGTACGTTGTGTTCCCTATATAGCTGCGGCGCAACTGTCAAAAACACTGTCAGAACAGATGACTGAAGTCGAATGTTTGCTTTACATTTGCCACAGCAGACCGGTCATCGGTCTATACACGTCAAAAAATTGAACCGACTGACATTGCGTTATTTGACCTGATGGTGATTTTATATAGTAATTTCAAAATGAAACAAACGTCTGTTGTGACTTCTGGTCAACTCTGGGCTGTGGACTTTACCTAAGACTGGCTTTTTATTCCCATCACTAGGTCAACACTATAAAAGAAGAGAGTAATTCCAGACTATAAATATCATAGCGAAACATATTTACCTACTCTCTCTTGTTCACGAGAGGATGGATACTAGAGGGTGGAGGGAAGGTTTCGTAGATGTAGCGTTTAGGGAGTGTGAACAGATCATTATTTTGTAAGACCAAAAGACTTAGCAGTGACCTTTTGGAATCAATATTAAAATCCAATAGAAATGCGTTGCATAAAGCAATAGCTAGTGAGTACGACGTAATATCTGAATGCCCAAGCACGCCACACGTGGTTCCAAGCGAAAAGTGATTAGGATGCCTGATTGTCACGCAGACATACTGTAGTCACATTCTCTGTAAAACGATTGCACTGTTCGGGTTTCGAGGCGGCCGATATAGGCTACCGTAGTCAAATATATTGCCGAAAGTTTCTGCGATACATGGCTAGACTAGTGAATTGGTCGATACTGGATGGGGGCCTGGGAATTGGACAACACTGTCATTACCTGTGAAACTGTCTCGTTTTTTTTTTGCTAGTGTGAAAAAACCATTTTTTGAAAAAGGGCACATTGGAAAATTTGAGGGGGGTCCGGACTCCGGCGACCCCCCCCTGGATCCGCCACTGCAACGGATGTCCAAAGTATAATTGGTCTTCTCGATTTCTGATAATATTAAGTGATTCCAATTCAACGGCAACTACTACCAGTCAACACATATTTGAATTTTTCAGCGGGAGTACAAGCGAAAAGCTGGAGTCGCGTTCCCATTTTTTAAAACAGGCACTACTGGATGCGATTTCATGGCATATGGGAACCAAGATTAGGTAAACAAAAAGCGTTAATCATACTTAGTGGTACCCGACCGTGACGTAGCTGTGCAGGGGTAGTACGTTGGCAGGGTTGGTGAAATGTTTCAATGTGATTGAAATAGTAATGATTTGCAGTGGAGCCGTCTAGAATGCACCTGCAAGAAACGTTTCACTATGAGTTGAATTTTGAGGCCCCAATACCAAAATACTTGCAGCAGATTTCAAAAAGAGAAACCACATTTTCTTTATTGAGCACAAGTGAGCAACTTTCAGTGAGTCACTGTGAGTGCCTAGAGAGAGCACAAGAAATGACTCAATGCTCCGAACTCCTGACGCCCAAGATCGTTATTGGGCTGTCGAGCATGCATCTCTCACAAGAATGAACACAACTTTCTGACAGGACTTTTATCCTAAAATTTCTGACACAGGGAATTTCAATGAAAGCTTGTTATTATCATGGGCGTGGATCATGGGGGGGGGACGCGTCCCCCTCACTTTTTTGGAAGGGGGGCGTTTCCAAAACGTTCCCCCACTTTTGCAAAATGATGAAAACTAAAACTGCGAGGATACAAAAATAGAGCGATTTGATCGTATAAGAGTAGCAAGAAGGGAGCGGATTGTGACATTTCTGCGCACCCAGTGCGGCTTGGAGCTAAATGATCTCACCAATCAATATTTTCAGGCACATTTTGATAGTATTAACAAATGCTTTTCAATCAGAGGAGTACCTAAGCGCATATGAAAAAATAATGTGGTATTCATTAGGTTTAACACCGCCAAAAATAATGATGATTTTCATGGGATTTTTCATGATCGTACGTTTAGACAATACCCACTGAACATCAGCCAATACGATCTCTGATTTTGGATTGAGACATGACGATGACAGGGTCCCAACGTTTTACGTAAAAGGTATAAATAATATAACATAGACTACGAATTGTCACTACATTATAGAAGCTAAATTGCTCCCAAATATGGCACCATTTGCCATATAGACACCTTGCAATTTCCTCTTTTTTCAAAGGGCAGGGGACACTCCTCCCCTTGAACCTCTCCCCAGACAACAAGATCTCTGATTTTGGTTTGGAACATGACGATGACAGGGGCAAAACCTTTTACCTAAAGGGTGTAAATAATATAACATAGATTACGAATTGATACTACATTTAAAAGCTAAATTGCTCCCAAATATGACACCATTTGCAACATTGACATCTTCCAATTTCTTTAAAAAAAAGTAGTCGCCAGAAAGTAAAAACATGTTGGATTACTTACCTGGAAACGAAGATTTTGTCGAGGAAAAATATGACGTCAAAAGATGCAAAATATTGCACCAGATTGCGTCTAAGGATACCTGGTGGTTGAAAAAATTTTCAAAGGGGGTGTTCCCCTCCCCTTTGACCCCTCCCCCAGGACGGCGGTTAACAAGTGTTGAAAAGTCTCCCCACCTTTGGAGATGGATCCACGCCCATGGTTTTTATACGGATTAAAGAGCCTAGGATACGTGTGGGAAATGCCATTTCCTGCAATCTGGGGCGCTTCTGGACCAAAAATTTTCTCTGTACATTTTGCGCCAATTCATGATGGCGCTCCGCTCAGATAGTAACTATATCGCAACCCCCCCCCTGTAGTAAAAACCTGCATCCGCCCCTGCCATAAACAAGGAAAAAAGACAACAATTAAGGTGACGCCTTCATATCATCCAGTATAGGAGAAACAAGCAATATATTTCGAGCTGCCTCGCTCTTCGTCAGTTGCGGACGACAAAATGATAGAAGCTAAACTTGAGTCACGCCTGAAAAGTTCTAGTCTAGAAAACGGATAACAAAATAGCGAAAAAGATTACGAGCAGATTAAACTTGTAGATAATAGGCCAAATGAGATTACAATTATATTACATGGAAATCACACTTGCTGTACCCAGGAGTAGTTACTCAAAATCGATAAATCTCTGTTTAACCCTGTTATGTGCCCCCAGGTAATATTCCCTGTCGTAGACCCCGGTGTCAAATTTGTGACCATTTCAACATAAATCTATCAGTTGAATTCCAGAACAATGTCAAAATTTTTCCAGTCAAATCTGGTTGCAACACCCCCAATATTGTGTATGTTCTGTATTGCTCCATTTATGTCGGTGAGACCGCCAATCGGTTCAGAACCATTAGCGGCTCGCCATACGGGCACGAGGGGCACTTGCCCCCCAAAAAGTTTGCAAAGCATGGTCTTCAATCTTCAAAAATAAAAATAATAAATAAAAAAAAAACATGTAATTCGAGATGGGTTAGGCCCTCCCTTTTCCTTGAGTGAGCTTAAAATTAAAGAAGTAAATAACTTTTCAATGCAATGCGAAGGATAAACATTAATAAAGTGCTTTCAAAACGACATTTTTCGGCACGCTTCGCGCGCGTTTTCTCAGTTGCTTATTTGTAATCTGATTAGCTTAGGCATCATAATGTCATTTACAGAGTGTACGGTAATGCTGGAGTTAAATGCCCATAGTTTTGCAGACACTTCAGAGCTATCGGGGTCATTAGATACACTACCCATTAGCCGTGTTGATTATCATCTACGACTAAAAGCAGTTTTGCCAGGGTGTCACCTGGCCAGATTAGCATAGGTATCTGTCTACAAAAAGTTGTAATGGGCATGTAGTCTAAAAGTATTGCGTTTCCCATAGAAGGAGAGGTTTCCCTTCCTTTGTCCAAATTGACAGAGCCGTTGGCCTACGAGCGGTCTTATGACTGTCAAATGGCCTGTTATAAGAAAAAGGTTCTCCACCTCTGTGCTAAAGTATACCGTTTCAATTGATTTAAAATAAACACACCAAACAGTCAATCTAAGCTCAGTGTGATGAGACTTTTGACTAGTGGCCTAGCTATCTGTATATAGGATGAGACGTCGTTCTGATTTAGGGGAATTCCTCTCTCCCTTAAAAAAATTCGTTTCGGAACGGTACTGAGATCCAAAATACTTAGTGCTATCATTTCATCGTTTTCAAGTTTCTTCATGTTCGAACTTTTCGTTAGTTTAAGAAAACAATCCAGAAAACCAACATTTCCGGGCTTCTTGGCAAAGCTGAAACATATTGTGACACAATGAAAGAAACAATAAAATATTTAAAGGTGGGGCTCATTTATACAAATGGATCAAGCCGCTTTGCCCATTTCACCTGCCTCTTACTCCACCCCTATGGTAGTACGGTAGCGATCGGTTGATATGGTTGTATTTATTTTTGAAGTAGTCAGCTCATGACTAACTGCCTGAAATGGTTTTTGAAGAGCTTTTGAAAACTACATGGGCATCGCTGTAATACATAATCATAACCATACTCCCATAGGCGTAGGAGGCGGGGGGCTGGGGGCTGCAGCTCCCCCAACAAAATATTTTTGTGAAAATTCGGGCAATATTCTGAGAATTTTTCTGGCACCTACTGAAAGAAATATAATGCAATAATGTAGCTTAACGGAAATCGATACTTTAAAAAACTTCCTTGGTAATTAAAATAAAGTTCTGATTTGGATTACACCATCACCTATATATTCGGTATTAATTCACCAGTGTGTTTTAATTGTAATGGTTAAACTTATATATTATGATTATCAGTGGTGCATTTGAGGAGCCATTAGGCCATTCCCCCGTCACTGACGCCGATATTTTAGTACGTAAAATAAAGCACAAAATTTTACTTCAAAGGTAGCATATGTGGCACCAGATTGTATGTAAGGACACCTAATTTTTCAAAAATTTTCAAAGCGGTAGGGGGTGATGCCTATTTTTTTCTTTTAGTACCTAAAGTACGTACGGGAAATTTTTTAACACAAATTTTACTTCAAAGGTAGCATATGTGGCACCAGATTGCATGTATGGACACCTAATTTTTCAAAAAATTTTCAAAGGGGAGGGGGTATGTTGTGTGATCGCCGGCCTGGGGAGGGGTATAAGGGGAGGGGTGTCCCCCTCCCCTTATACCCCTCCCCAGGCCGGCGATCACACAACATAGTGCCTGCCCCACCCCAGGGGCCCGAATGGGGGCCCTGGCCCCCCCCCCTCCTGGGGGCGCGCGTCGCGTGCACATTTTCCACATTTGCCATAGTTCCGACCATCCCCCCCCCCAAAGTTCAAAAGAAATCTACGCCCCTGCTTGAGAACGATTCGGAAAGAAGGTGGAACTTTGTAAAGCGCTTTGAGGTCTGTGTCCTTAACATAAAGCGCTGTATAAGATGGAAGTATTATCTCCTCTTTCTGGCGTATTGACGAATCGCCAAATCGCCAAAACCCGAATTTCACGAATCTTTGATTTTTCCATTTCACATAGTGACGAATGTTATCTCAGTCGGAGGTTTTTGCTTAATTAATCGTTTATATGTTTTATATGTTAGAAAATAAAATATATTTCAATGTCATTTCAGTTTTTAATGCTAGGATAAACAGATTCGGGCGTAAATTGCATTCGTCACTATGCCAAAATGACCAAATATAGGCTACAGATTCGTCACTAGTTTGCGATTCGTCAGTATGCCAGAAAGGGGACGTTATTATTTATTATTACACGCCTATGGTCTTGAGCAACATTCACTCAGCCTAATGACTTTTGAGGGCTTAGGTTGCAGAAGGCAAATAAGTAATATCGCGTATCAGTTATTTGGAAGGTGATAATACAGGTTATTCTCCTTTACAACTCCCTGATTCCAGATAGTCAAATATTAAGGGCTTCATGCCGACAGGATTTACGCCAATACCAGTAGAAATTGAATAATGAATTGCGTTTTGTAGTAAACCTCTGCACGGTCAGCAAGTCAGAACAATTATATGCATAATTAGAATTTGAGGCCGTTCAGGAATGGCGCAGAATTTTCCTGACAGGGAGGGGGCAGCAACCTGAGAGGCCAACCAAGTGTGGGTTGCCGGAAGGTTGCCGAAAACAAAACTTTTCATGAAGAACTTCTGAATGATTAGGCTTTTTATTAAAGAAAATTTAAACATATTGGGTCAATATTGAGAGCAAAATCCCCCCCCAAAAAAGAGACGACTGGTCGTCATCGTGATTACATGTTATATTGTACCCATTAAAGATTTCCGACGAAGTTGGAAATTTTCCCGACGAGGCAAGCATTTCCCCAATAAAGGGCATACCCCACATCCTACCTGGCACCCCCCCCCCCCGAACATTTGTGTGAAGATAAAGTAAATTTTAAACAATGAAGATTTGGGATAAGCTAGTGTGTGACGTACGGTAACTACTCGAAATACTGAAATGCGAATTTTCGGAAAATTATATGCCTCACCTCACCTTATGGAAAACAATGGCTTCATAATTTTGGAAGATTTAACGTTGCTCTCTGAAAAAAGAATAAGGGGAAGTTGCTTACAACTAGTTTGGCGAGTGCATGTTGGTCTTTGCTGACTAAAGCACTAAGTCAGACGCCGTGCTAAAGCACTTAGACGCAACTCGGTATCCAGTATAAACTTTATTGCATAACCTAAATACTGTTGCATCTAAGCTACAATCTTGGACAAAACTCGTTGGAACACCCCTGCACCCCCGCTCCCCCGTACAATGTTGGAGATAATAATGTCAATTGGAGATGCACCGCTTTAGTTTGGACCCAACATTGTACTGGGGGACGGGGGTTTCGTAAATCGTTCGCAACACTGTACTGGGGGACGAGGGTTTCCTAAATCATGCACGACATCATATTGTACACGGTAAAATGGTTGGAGGTGTTCCAACAGTTTTGTCCAAGATTGTCTGAGAATTAGCAGCATAATTTTCAAAGGTTTTCGGAGAAATTAGAGCGATAAACTAAGAACTTCAGTTTATATTTTCAAGCGTAATGATAATTATTCTCTTAGGATGTAATCATTATGGCAGATTCGCAAAATAATAATAAAAATATAATCATCCATCAACGATAAACGGTAGTCACTGCGAAGGAATCAAGTTAAATAAGTCGACGCAATTACTTTAAGGTTGACCCTGAGAAGAGAAGGCGTCAACTTACTGCTGGAGAAATGCACATGAAGTCTTTTCTTCCCCCAAAATAATGTGTACTCCTATTTTAAATACCGTTACTTATAAGAGTAAATCAGTTTCAAACGATAAACACTAGTTGTTCACAAAAGGATCAATTGACCAGGGACTTTTTAGTTTGTACTGTTTATCGTGGCGCTATTTCGTTTTCGAAGTCCTACAGAATGGTTTTCTTCTCCCTGTTGTTTAAGAGTACTGTAAGAAATATATATATATATATATATTATTTATATTTCTATATATATATATATATATATATATATATATATAGATATATATATATATATATATATATTTCTATATATATATATATAATATATATATATATATATTGCCTCCCCTCCCGTTCCAACTTTTTCAGTATTTCCCGTAAGCGGTGCAATCAGACATCAATTCTTCACTGGTTTTTTCGCCAAACCCTTTCACGTGGAGAGCCTACTATATAGCCTAGAATACAGGAGTCTTTAACGTGAAGCTCGTTCTTTCCAAGTAGAAAGCAGTTGAACCTATGAAAAGATTCTGCCCAGGCTGATAGTTTACCTTTGAGAGCATCGATGGCCTCTAATCTTTAAGCAAACTGTTGCTTTTGTTGGACGCAGTGGACGCTTGGCGTCCGTAAAGACCTCCCTTCTCTGTGATTTGCGAAATTCCGCAACAGCGCCCTCAACTAATAATGTCTATTTATTATGCATAGTGATCTTACCATTTGGGAAATGACGTCATAGGCATTTACAAGGGCCCCAGTTGTTTTCACCTTGTGCACAGTCAAAAAATATCCCATCTTTAGCTCCTACTTGAGACCTTCTTAAACTCAGACAATCTTGGACAAAACTCGTTGGAACACCCCTGCACCCCCGCTCCCCCGTACAATGTTGGAGATAATAATGTCAATTGGAGATGCACCGCTTTAGTTTGGACCCAACATTGTACTGGGGGACGGGGGTTTCGTAAATCGTTCGCAACACTGTACTGGGGGCGAGGGTTTCCTAAATCATGCACGACATCATATTGTACACGGTAAAATGGTTGGAGGTGTTCCAACAGTTTTGTCCAAGATTGTCTGAGAATTAGCAGCATAATTTTCAAAGGTTTTCGGAGAAATTAGAGCGATAAACTAAGAACTTCAGTTTATATTTTCAAGCGTAATGATAATTATTCTCTTAGGATGTAATCATTATGGCAGATTCGCAAAATAATAATAAAAATATAATCATCCATCAACGATAAACGGTAGTCACTGCGAAGGAATCAAGTTAAATAAGTCGACGCAATTACTTTAAGGTTGACCCTGAGAAGAGAAGGCGTCAACTTACTGCTGGAGAAATGCACATGAAGTCTTTTCTTCCCCCAAAATAATGTGTACACCAATTTTAAAACCCGTTACAAATAAGAGTAAATCAGTTTCAAACGATAAACACTAGTTGTTCACAAAAGGATCAATTGACCAGGGACTTTTTAGTTTGTACTGTTTATCGTGGCGCTATTTCGTTTTCGAAGTCCTACAGAATGGTTTTCTTCTCCCTGTTGTTTAAGAGTACTGTAAGAAATATATATATATATATATATATATATATATATATATATATATATATATATATATATATATATATATATATATATATATATATTGCCTCCCCTCCCGTTCCAACTTTTCAGTATTTCCCGTAAGCGGTGCAATCAGACATCAATTCTTCACTGGTTTTTCGCCAAACCCTTTCACGTGGAGAGCCTACTCTATAGCCTAGAATACAGGAGTCTTTAACGTGAAGCTCGTTCTTTCCAAGTAGAAAGCAGTTGAACCTATGAAAAGATTCTGCCCAGGCTGATAGTTTACCTTTGAGAGCATCGATGGCCTCTAATCTTTAAGCAAACTGTTGCTTTTGTTGGACGCAGTGGACGCTTGGCGTCCGTAAAGACCTCCCTTCTCTGTGATTTGCGAAATTCCGCAACAGCGCCCTCAACTAATAATGTCTATTTATTATGCATAGTGATCTTACCATTTGGGAAATGACGTCATAGGCATTTACAAGGGCCCCAGTTGTTTTCACCTTGTGCACAGTCAAAAAATATCCCATCTTTAGCTCCTACTTGAGACCTTCTTAAACTCAGACAATCTTGGACAAAACTCGTTGGAACACCCCTGCACCCCCGCTCCCCCGTACAATGTTGGAGATAATAATGTCAATTGGAGATGCACCGCTTTAGTTTGGACCCAACATTGTACTGGGGGACGGGGGTTTCGTAAATCGTTCGCAACACTGTACTGGGGGACGAGGGTTTCCTAAATCATGCACGACATCATATTGTACACGGTAAAATGGTTGGAGGTGTTTCCAACAGTTTTGTCCAAGATTGTCTGAGAATTAGCAGCATAATTTTCAAAGGTTTTCGGAGAAATTAGAGCGATAAACTAAGAACTTCAGTTTATATTTTCAAGCGTAATGATAATTATTCTCTTAGGATGTAATCATTATGGCAGATTCGCAAAATAATAATAAAAATATAATCATCCATCAACGATAAACGGTAGTCACTGCGAAGGAATCAAGTTAAATAAGTCGACGCAATTACTTTAAGGTTGACCCTGAGAAGAGAAGGCGTCAACTTACTGCTGGAGAAATGCACATGAAGTCTTTTCTTCCCCCAAAATAATGTGTACACCAATTTTAAAACCCGTTACAAATAAGAGTAAATCAGTTTCAAACGATAAACACTAGTTGTTCACAAAAGGATCAATTGACCAGGGACTTTTTAGTTTGTACTGTTGATCGTGGCGCTATTTCGTTTTCGAAGTCCTACAGAATGGTTTTCTTCTCCCTGTTGTTTAATTGTACTGTAAGACATATATATATTTATTTTTATATATATATATATATGTATATATATATATATTATATATATATATATATATATATATATATATATTGCCTCCCCTCCCGTTCCAACTTTTCAGTATTTCCCGTAAGCGGTGCAATCAGACATCAATTCTTCACTGGTTTTTCGCCAAACCCTTTCACGTGGAGAGCCTACTCTATAGCCTAGAATACAGGAGTCTTTAACGTGAAGCTCGTTCTTTCCAAGTAGAAAGCAGTTGAACCTATGAAAAGATTCTGCCAGGCTGATAGTTTACCTTTCAGAGCATCGATGGCCTCTAATCTTTAAGCAAACTGTTGCTTTTGTTTGGACGCAGTGGACGCTTGGCTTCCGTAAAGGACCTCCCTTCTCTGTGATTTGCGAAATTCCGCAACAGCGCCCTCAACTAATAATGTCTATTTATTATGCATAGTGATCTTACCATTTGGGAAATGACGTCATAGGCATTTACAAGGGCCCCAGTTGTTTTCACCTTGTGCACAGTCAAAAAATATCCCATCTTTAGCTCCTACTTGAGACCTTCTTAAACTCAGACAATCTTGGACAAAACTCGTTGGAACACCCCTGCACCCCCGCTCCCCCGTACAATGTTGGAGATAATAATGTCAATTGGAGATGCACCGCTTTAGTTTGGACCCAACATTGTACTGGGGGACGGGGGTTTCGTAAATCGTTCGCAACACTGTACTGGGGGACGAGGGTTTCCTAAATCATGCACGACATCATATTGTACACGGTAAAATGGTTGGAGGTGTTCCAACAGTTTTGTCCAAGATTGTAGCTTAAATTAACAAAAATTTCTAAAAGGGGAGGAGCACCCTTCCCCTTAGACCCCTCCCCAGGACGGCACCTTTATTTAGTGACAAAGAAGGATCCCCCACTGCTGTGTGCAATAGCAGGGGAGCATGAAAAGGTACAATTTAGGCAGACTTTGGGGAGTTTACTGAGGTGGCATTACGACATCACGAGCCTCCCATCACCAACTCCTGGCGGCGCCACTGCATACCAGATTGCAAATTGGGACAAGCTATCGTTGAGCAGGGGTAGTATTTGTAAAGAGCTTTAAGGCCTATCGATGGTTTAAAGCGCTTGGTAAAAGTAATATACGTAATTATTACACGGATAATTGTACGTAGTGACAGGTTTGTGTTTTTGTGTAAAATTTCCTTCTTTGGGGGGGGGGGGATGTCATATTCTCTGCAGGTATAATCGGAGTTCACAGTCTTTTGGGCTATGCAGATCACAGAATGACGCAAGCAGATTTGCACTAGCAAATTAAACTTGCATTTCTTTTTAAATCTGGGGCGTTAAGGATGACAAATTCCCCTTATTATTGGCGATCCAAGCACGATAGACGTAGAGCTGTAGTGATCAAATATGGGACCTGGACTGCTGTTTGATGCAATCTGGGGACACATTTTCTGTCGTCAGTCCCAACCATGGTGGAGATGAGGTTGGTTTAGGTCCGTACACCGTCCTTTTTAGGAAGTGTTCCCTATGAAAAGTTTCTCAGTTCTCCAGTGTAAGAAACGTGATAGGTAAGTTCGCCGTTGGCGGTATAGGAAAATTGTTTTCTGAACTGTAATGGATTATCCGGTCTTTTAGGTGTAAAGCGATTAGTTTGTAGGATATCCCCTTTTCATTGTCGGACGCAACCCGCCTAAATGCTTCTGTGCCCTCTTACATCTTTGAACCCTAACGCCGCTGTTACCCACAACCATAACAAGGTCTGTCCATGTGCGACCAATTAATGCACCCGACATAGCCCGTTTGCAAAGAGGTGTGGCGAGTTAAAGAAATGAGTGCGGAAATCACCTTACTCCAATACACACCAAAACGAGAAAGCTAGCTCTTTAATCTTTCATAAAATGTATGGAAATATGCTTATTTAATTGACATATTCTTCAATGTTCATTTGCGTGCTCATGACAAACCTGCACTCAGCCATTAACATCGAATTTCACAAAATCTGAGAAAGACGCAACACCACAAGCAACTTTCTGCCATTGCATGCACAAATATTGCGACACTCTCACCTTGGCTCAATGCCTGGACGCCGCCAGGTCACTGAGGGCCCATGAACCCCATGCATACAAATTTGCGCTTTGCACTCTTGTTGCACCTTCGATGTACTTGTGGTTCCTCATCGTGTCCCAGTTCAACGAAATACCTGGTTCCACGCCTGTGCCACTGTGCCTTTCTTTCCTGTTACTATACCTAATACCCTAAACAAAAAAGTGTGTCATCAAAGAATTCCACGTTTTTAGTCATGATTTGTTTAACAATCCGTAAAAGTGAATTCTTCAATTTTCATCTAACGTACCTACTTGACAAAAGTTATTTTGAGCCGTGCTAGTTTTCCTTTTGACCCACTCCCCTATATCAGTTAGGGGAACCACCAGGTCTCCCCCCCCCCTCCCTGCCAAAATCCTGCACAAGTATCTGCATTATTCTGTAAGAACAACGTAAGTCTATGTTAGCTACCCAATGCTTTCTGAGCTGGAAACGAATACAGTCGGCAAGGTAAGAGTACCTTTCACTGATTTATATTGTTATTTTATACCCGGATTGCCTCAAAACTGTTTTTTTTTTCAATAATTCCAGAGGCGGATCTAGGGTCTTTTCTGAGGTGGGGTCCAACATAAAAAGGGCACATTCGTTTTTTTTTAATTTTGGTTCCCATAAACGTAAGCGATTATACAATTTACAGCATATTGACAAAGAAAGGATAAACTAAGAAACATGCAAAAAACTGGAATCAAAACCTGGATTCTTAACGGAGAATTTGCAAAGCGCGCGGAGCGCGCGAAATTTTTGGGGGTAAGCCTACACTTATAAGAATTTGTACTAATTTAATATAGAACAATTGCCCAGACAGTTGGGCCCTATCGGGCATAACTTTACTGTACTTCCCTCCTAGAGTCACTAGCCGTACGACAGACACAAATGAACTTTAACCAGGTTTAGCGAAATGCGATTCAATTCCCGATATTTTCATAAATCCATGTATTCTACTTATTAACTTGAAAAGGTGGAAAGGGTTTGTAGTATATTTATCTACATGTATAACGGAACTGAGGAAGAGTGGACAAAGCGTACCGAAAATTTGGGGTTTTATCCCAGAAATTACCCTTATGAAAGCCAAAATAAGTAAAGCGACCATGATTGGCGGCAGAATTTTCCCAACATGAGGACGGGCCATGTCAGCTGCCCCAAGTTCCGACATTCCCTATTTCGAGGGGATGATTAGAAGGGCAAATGGAGGAGCCTTATTATCCTATGCCGTTGCAGACATATTTTGCATTATATCGCTTAATACTTCAAGATCCGAGTTGCGCACTGATAGTGTTCTTTGAATCTGGATCGTGGAGTTGAAAGTGCGCGAAGCGGGCGAAAATTTTTGATAGGCTTACACATAAAACATATGACGAAAAGAAAAAAAAACTGTAAGGTCTGTAGACCGTATCAGGTGTAACATGTATTGTATCGAAACCACCTTGACAACACGATGAAATAGCCAAACTTTGCTCCGTAAGTCGCCCACCAACTGACTGTACCGCTGCTACCGCATGACACACACCAGAGAACACCAACTATGCTTTGCGATATTGGATGAAAGTTACGACCTTTACATAAACTATGTACTCTGCCTATATGTTACTTGGTAAGGTGGACAGGACTTGTGCTATCCTGGTATGTGGAATGGAACTATTGAAGAAAACAGAGTGACTCTACAGCGCGCGTAGCGCGCTGAAAAGTTTGGGTTCTTAGTAGAGAAATTATCCGCTTGAGAGCAAAAAACAGGTAAACTGTCCGGACGACTAGTTATCGTCGGGAAATGCATATTTTCGACTAAGACTCCTCGACGAAACTGTAAAACTTCCCCGATAGGGGGCCAGCCTTCCCCGACGGGGGTATGAACCCTTCCCCCACCTGGCGCCACCGCTATCTCGACTAGGGGAGGGGGTTAAAATGCTTTATATGCAGTGTTCCCTATATAGTTGCGGCGTGACTGGCAAAAATATATTCTGTCAGAGCAGATGACTGAAGTCGAATGTTTGCTTTTTATTTGCGACAGCGGTCATCGGTCCAAAGACGTAAAAAATTGAACCGACTGACATTGCGTTATTTGACCTGGTGGTGATTTTATGTAGTAATTTTAAAACAAAGCAAACACCGATTCGTCTATTGTGACTTCTGGTCAACTCTTGACTGTGGACTTTAACCTAAGATTGGCTTTTTATTCCCATCACTAGGGCAACACAATAAAAGAAGAGAGTAATTCCAGACCATGAATAGCGAAACGTATTTAGCTACTCTCTCTCTTGTTCATGAGAGGAGGGATACTAGCGGGTGGTGGGAAGGTTTCGTAGATGTAGCGTTTAGGGGGTGTAAACAGATCATTATTTTGTAAGACCAAAAAACTAGCAGTGACCTTTCGGACTCAATATTAAAACCCAATAGTAATACGTTGCATAAAGCGCTAGCTAGTGAGTATGACGTAATATATGCGTGTTTTGTATTACTTTGAATGCCCAAGCACGCCGCACGTGGTTCCAAGCGAAAAGTGATTAGAATGCCTGACTGTCACGCAGGCAGTAAGACATACTGTAGTCACATTCTCTGTAAAACGATTGCACTGTTCGTGTTTCGGGGCGGGCAATATAGGCTACCGTAGTCAAATACATTGCCGAAAGTTTCTGCTAGACTTTTACGGATGGATTGATCGATACTGGATGGGGGTAACCAAAATCTCCTCGGAACTGGACAACTGTCATTACCTGTGAAACTGTCTCGTTTTTTTTTTTTTTTTTTGAGGCTAGTGTGGAAAAACCCAATTTTGAAAAAGGGCACATTGGGAAACTTGAGGGGGGGGGTCCGGACGTCGGCGACCCCCCCCCCTGGATCCGCCACTGAATTCCCCAAAGGCTTTCGCGCCCACCCCATTTAAATCGTTACACGCCCACGGTATTGGAGCTTCGCGCGTACACTAACAAGTTCTGGATCCGACACTGTAACCATGCACATTCACCCGGTCCATATACAGGTCATAAGTGGAGAGGGACAATTCCGATATTTCCTTGAAAGTTAAAATGTCGCACAGGATTTCCAAAACTTTTCCGGTTCCAAATTGTAATCACTGTAACGAGACTTACGAGACTAACTTCACCTCCTCTTTCCCACACATCATCTTACAAACAAATTACCAAATCAAAACTTCAGTCTGTAAAATTTAGTGCATTACCCTTGAGTAGCAAGTCTTTAGCAAATACCATACAGCACATGCAATATCAATATCGCACTGATATTTGGCTTAGCAGTTATGTCTGTACATCCTCTTTTTTTTCTTGAGAATATGCTGCCTAGTCTTTGTAGTACTGACTAAAATCCTCTTTTTATACGCTAATGACTTTTGTCCTTGGCATACCAAGTACTGCTGAGGTTAGGCATGACTATTGTTACGAAAACTGTAGAAGGTCTTTGCCCTTTCAGTGAACTGGGAACTTGGCTGATTCACAGGAGGAGTAAGACAAAACAAACTGTTAAACGTTGTGGGAATCTGGAAGTAGAAGATCATGTGTTTCTCAAAGGTTTAAAAAACACAGGGGTGAATTTCAGTCAAGTTGTTCCTTTGGGACTTAGATCAAAGGGCAGGGAGCTGAGGTGTTTGTAAATTGTGGTAATTAGACAGGATGATAAGCAAGACTTGCTCTATTTCTGGGGGAAATTCTGAGAAACTGTTTTACAAGATACCGCAGGTGCAGATAGAATTGGGTTTGGTAGGCCAGTTCACTGAACGAGTGCCGTCTGGGTACATTTCCAACCAATCAGAAAAGTTCTTAATTGTTCTAGCCAATGGGAGAGTAATTTATGTCTTGTGTACTTAAAGAGTATGGGGAGGAAGTGGCAGATTTGGGGAAGATGGAAATTTTGAGAGGAGTGGAGATCGAGATTTGAAAAAGAGAGGAAGCAAGCACATTGGAGGGCTGTGGATAGATACTGGCGACTGTGGGATTATTATCGAGAGTAAAATTTGGTGAACTTAGGATTTTGCTTGATCGAGTTCCAGTTTTGGAGCATTTGGTGAGCAGTAGATTTTACTTCAAGTACACCATAAGAATTAGAGATAGGGCTGCTCATATTTTATACTAGCCTGGTTAGATTAAATTACTGACAGCCGTTAGTTAATTTTTCGGAGCTCGGCATGGCGGTATAATGCAGTGCCCTGCTATTACTGCCTTTGGGGAGATCAGTTTAGGAAACTTCGGCTAAAATTGGGATTTCAAAACTTGTCGCCTGTATTTATGGTGGGGGAAACTTTAAATAGATAGCAGGAGGGATAGGAAATATCTCTGTTAAAGCCAACTGAGGGGTGGACTCTCAGGGGAACACAAGGGGAGAACTAAATTTACTGGTTTGGTATAGTTGAAATGATGTTTCAAGAGACTGCTGTATTTTGTTAAGATCATCATGTAACAACAAGGAAGAACTGGCGAAGATTTTAGATTCTTGAACGTCAGTCTAAATAAAAGAAATGGTACCTGACAATTCCTGTTTTCTGTTATTTGAGTGACACTGTCTCATGCATAGTTTTAGTTTCAACAGCTGAAGGGGGTGTCAGGCTGCCAGTACACCCAACCCTCAATCGGGCTCCCCTTGCTCCCGTGTCCACCCAGAAGATCTCATACCCCTACTACATTCGTCAACGTCAGAAGGAAGACAGAAAGCCGGCAACGCGACACTATTTAGGTTCAGTCTGTACTGTGCTAATTACATATGTTAGCCAGTTCTTGCTCTTAACAATGCAATGATTGATTGATAATGTGTGGTATCTGTTACATTCAGCCATAGTGTGGAACGGTGTCATATATGAGAGACCTTATGAAAGGGTTTGATGGCTGAGATGCAGCACGTCTTAGTGTCCCATCAGCGGAGAGAAACCCCTTCGGGAAGAAAGTTTGGTGTTCACCCTTAGCATCCAGCTGAAGGTACTAACGGAAAAAAGTGTTTTTGTTGTCGTTTGGTTTTTGTTTATATCGCACCACTTGTTAATTATCCCCCATTGATCTACACACTAAATTCGAGCCCTCAAATGGAAGCTAACAAGTAGGCTTTTCGCAAATTTTTTCATGTTTGTGTTTCAGAACAGTTAAAAATCCACCTAAGAGAGTCTGTGTGGTAGATCAGTGGTTCCTGCTTGACACTTTACATAAAATCGTATTTTGACTAGAGGAATAATATGATGTACACTGTGCCCCAATTTGTTTTATTAGGAATTGTATTTATAGGTTACCATTTTCCCTTTGAAATCCCCTTGAAAACATGATCCACTACCTGTTAAACTTGTAGTAGTTCAAAGCCTCCGATGAAGTTTTGTTAGGCACTGTAACTCAAGAGACTTGTTATAGCGTTTTCATTAGCCTTAGCCGTTGCAGCCTTACGTAAAATTTGTAAAGCTAAATCAACATTCCACACATATATTGTTACCTGCAAACCTATACATCTTTAAAAGTTTTCCAACTAATTCTTTAATTTCGTCACATGTATTCATTACATTGTTCATTATCTTTTTTCTTTTGCTTTTAGCTTCGTGTGTAAAACTTTCCAGTGACTGATTGAATGCTTAGTGTGAAGTACGCACGAAGCTCGACATGTGAGTCATTCATGTTTGCTTAGGGGAGACTGGGGTTAGTTGAGCCGTTTTTACAGTTTGGTCATTTTATCAAAATAAAAATGTGCAATTTAAAAGCTATCTGGTGCTTTGTAAACTACTGTCATTGGTCTACCTTATGATGCAGTATGAACTGTTCAGTAGCTAAGACCAAGTGGTTACAGCAATTCAATGTAAAAAAGAAAATTGGCTCAACTAAGGTTACTCGTGGGGTAATTTGAGCCGACACAGTAGGTAAGATGATCCACAACAGGTAAGTTGAGCCACTATCATATATTGTGCATATATTAACTCTTAAGCCAAAAAATTGAACAATGTAACAACGTAATCTGTTTAGGAGTAGCTTCATTCAATAATAAACAGGAGAAACTACCCACAATTTTGGTTTTAGAACTCTATAAAACAACATGCTTAAATCTTTTAAAGCAAATGACTCTACAGAACCAAAAAAAAGATAAAGAAGTGTAGTACATGTGACATTTCTGATCCTCCATAACTGCTCCCTACCAGTTTCAAGTACATAAATAAAACACACACACATCTTGAATATGTTTACGCTATGTCCTCATCAAAAATGCAAATAGCTTGACACAAGACAGTATGTAACAACAATTTTCTTAGTCGTTACAAGCCAGTGAGATAATACCAGTTGAAAGAGGAGGAAAATAAAATGTAATCTCTTTCAATAAAGTTATCATGTTTCCATAAGAGGAAAATTTTGTCCTTTGTTTGAAAATGAGTTACGAAACTTTCCATCGGTTTTTGTTGTACATGAACACAAATTCTTCACGCCTAGCAGTCTTGTTAATGATCATCGGTGGAGAGAGCTTTTCTACAACATCCTGTCTAGGAAACGAACCTTCATCCCCATCATTACGCTTGAAGATTGGCCATGGCCACCCATCACATAATGCGTTTGTCTTTTTGAAAAACTTCGCTTCGTAATCCTCATCATCTAGTCCATCAATGAGTCCTATGTAATAGACGACCTGTTTCTTCCCTTCAAACTTCACAACTACATAGTCCCCAATCGCACTATTTTCATAATCTTCACCTTTTGTAAACCTACCAATGGATTCATCATCAGAGCTGTTGTGATCTGCAACATCATCACTTTGTGTCAGTGTTGGAAGAAGCCTTTTTCTGGAAGTTGTCTTCGGATGTGCTTCTTCTTCGTCTCTTTTATCCTTTTCCATGCTTTTCTTGTCAGGTATTGATGTCACAATGGTTGATTTTCCTCTCTTTCTACCTCCGCGTTTCTTTCGAGGAGCCGCTTTTGGGAATGGGAGCACCTCTTATGGTGATACATATCCAGACGGACCTGGATGATTTGTGCAATCGGTTTTGAAAACGGGGTCTCATCCACATTCGTACCTGATGGCAATAAACCTCTTTCGATGACATCTGTGTCTGGTGTAGGTCCGTCAGACACTAGTACAGGCTCATCAACCTCTTTATTATGATCCGGTAGAGGAGTACTCCACAACGTGGGGTAAGATGAGCCACAACGGAGGTTAGTTGAGCCACGGCTCAGCTCACCCCACCCAGTGATGATCAACTAGGACCACAATGGTGTGTTAGGCTAAGTCTATACCTGTTTCATGTAACGTGGTGTTTCGTAAAATCTAATTTTGATTGAATGCAGCACTTAGTATACCTAATAACATATGGAAATATTACAATGTTCATCACTGTATAAGACCTTCAAAGTTGACGAACAATATTTTTCAAAAAAATCACTACAATGGAGAAAAACTCAATATTTTTAGCTCGGTCATTCACCGTATGTGCTGCAAGACCATGCACGTCGCAGAAAGGGTTCTTTTACAGTGTCCTCTCCAGGAAGTAGCAGTATTGTAATTTTCGTACTCTTCTTAATGGTGATATTAGGGGTGGCTCAACTTACCTGCCGGCTCAACTAACCCCAGTCTCCCCTACATATTGTGGTATTCTACAGTTGAACGCAGCGAATAATAACTCAGAACATAATGGTGCTGTTTATCAACATTTATTCCGAGTATAAGAAGTTAGTGAAAGCAACGGAATACAAGATTCGGCAAGATTACAAGCTACTGAGTAAAGTTAACTACTGGTTGAAAAAGCCAGGTAGCACTTAAGTTTAAACTTTGGGTGGCGTCTCTGGTTGATCCCTCTGGCTAAGTGCTTGGCTGGAAAAAATCCTCGTCTTTAACAGACTTTGAGATCTACGCAGCCACCTCAATGCAAACCAGTATGTTTAAATAAGCTTAAAGGTTATGACTTCTGCTTGGTAAATGACCCCTGGTTCCAGGCATGCTCCATTTAGGAGCATGGTGAGATGGTGAGATGGCTCCATTTAGGAGCTACCTAAATGTAGCATGCCTGGAACCATGGGTCATTTACCAAGCAGAAGTCATAAGTGACAACAAAGCAGAGTCATACATTGGACTTACGGCTAATGAATTCAAGCAGAGATACAACAACCACAAAACCTCATTTAACAACGAAAGCAAGAAAAACTCAATTGAACTAAGCAAGCATCATCTGGGAGCTAAAGAAAGGAAACAAAGAGTTCACAATTAAGTGGTCCATCATTGCAAAAGCCGCCCCTTACAACCCAGCAACAAGCGTTGCAACTTATGCCTTGCAGAGAAGTACTTCATCCTTTTGAGACCAGACCTCCGAGCTATTGTCAAAGTGCAGACACCAGAACAGATACCTTCTGAATGCAGTAACTTGAGAACACTAACACTTCTCTTCACTGGGCTTGTTAAGCACAGTAGTAGCTTAGTCTCCTATATAACACTGATGATTGCACACCTAGTGTATGAAAGAGTTTGTATGCGTGTTTAGGAATATGTGTCCTAGATTTTGATATATATATATATATATATCAGTGGATCTCTTTGTTGATTTGCATGAAGATAGTTGTATTTTGTGGATTACGTCATGTTTTTTTTTTCTTTAAAGTACCATTTGTGTAAATTGTGTGTTGTATTGACTCTCACACCTTCTGGGGAGTTTTCAAAGAGTAACTAAATGAAACTGAAACTATGTGGAGCTTATCGCTTTGGGAACGATGTACCTATTGTCAATACTTGAAACTTGACGTACACTGCATTTATGCTTACAACAAAGGAAAAGACCAGTGATTATTTACGTTTTTACCACATTTATCGGTTGAGTACGATCTGAAAGTGTTCAAAGGTCTACATCTAGCAAAGTGATACTCAGTCTGATGTTAAACTCCTTTTAAACTTGTATCAAAGAAATATGCTTGGTCGAGATTTTCCTTTCCTCGCAAGTACACTACATGATAATTGAAGATTAAAGCATCTTGTTCTTCCTTATGATTGGCAAAGGTGTGATTGCTTAAACGTGCTGGAAAAAAAGAGAAGAATAAAATAGGCAGATGTCAGACACTAATTGGGGAATGCATTAGTTTTGATGCCAGGTTATTAATCAAGAAAAATCTTGTCAAGACTTTATGAGCTTAGCTAAGATTATCATCTCTTTGCCTATTTTTAGTTAAGACCTTATGCATATTACGTCGCAGAACAGAAAGTGCGTCGTACAAAGGATACAATAGGGGCGTATCATTGCAACTTATGGGGTCGTTCGGTCATCCGGGTGTTTCCCTTACCCTAGCAACTTTGGTGTGAAAACAACTGACTGCAGTATGATCATATGGGGTCACTTTAGGCGCTACACTGCTGGAGGTGTAAACAATCCCTGGACTACACTACGTGCCGAATACGAGCAATACATTGCTTTCACTCCAACACATTTTTGTCATGGGGAAGTGACGTGTCACCTACCGACCCCATACAGACAACTGATTTGTGCGCGTAAGTCTACTACGCGCGAGAGCGAAGTCTACGCCATGCAGTTTGCTTCATTGCTTACCCGCCAAAATGACGTCGCGTGACGTCAGTGCATAAGGTCATGTATTCAACAATTTATCCATATGACTTTCATATCTAAACACCTTATAACAAAGAACAAATAAAATAGATACAAATAGCACTGGTTGAAAGACTCAAGATACACTGACTGGAAACAGAAAATTCACAAATCTGGCGGCTGATTTCTTCAAAGTTTTTGTTCCAACGGGTCTTTGAACTTAAATAGTCTTTTAGAAAGTTCTGATAAAATGATTGTATGATTTCAAAACTTTATTCCGATCTACTATTGTAAGTTTACATTGAGTACACTTGTTATACACAAAGCTTTGCACTAATTAATAATCACTCGAAAGACTGATGTGTAAGCCGACCTAAAATGTAAAATTTTAATTCTAAATTTAAAACTCTTAACTCGTCTAGTTCAATTCCCGTATGACAGTACATTCCAGTGCTCAGATAATGAATATACTTCACCGAATTTGAAGCAGTGGATATCGCAATAATATGTGATATCATTCATATATTATGCATTACTCTTTTCTTTTTTCTTTCCTTAAGCTACTGCACTGTGTTCCGAAATGTGATGAGCGTTATATGGTTATGGGGTGACTTGACTATATGTTGAGAGAAAGACGAACTTAGGCAATTGGAACGTGCTAGTTATGTGAGTTACGTAATAACGTATGCAGGGTTGGAGTAGGGTGAAAATGCTCAAATTATAGTGACTGGTTTACAAGCTTCGAAGGCGACCACACCTGAATCCCAAAGGTCTGTTCGTCCAGGGCAAGATTGCCGGGAGCGGCTATGTATGACAGCACTAAGGGGATATGAGCTCCAGTGTAAGTTCTCCTCGAGTGGGTTCTCGGAGACGATGAGTTCTTCGCCGAAAGGTCGGAGTAACCAGTCAACACCTTTTCACCCTGCTTTTGAAGTTATGTTGAAGCCAGAGAGGCCATATCTCTGTTGGTGACGATGTACATCACGCCTTAGCCTATGTTGCGGACCCAGGGAAGTCCAGCAGTTAAATCTATGCACTTCGTTGAATTTCACCTTAATTTGGACAGTGGTGCGACGTCAATATTTCAATATTTCAAGGCGGTGAGACACACCGTGGGAGACAGGAGACCCACGCGTGATGAAAACTGTTATTTTGTCAAGACCAAGAGATATTTTTGTTACTTGTTTTGTTTTTATTTTGTGTACATGGAAGAACCCAGGCTGATGTGGGATTCACATGTCACACTATACAAGTCTGCCTCTCAGAGAGTGCTACGCAAAAAGACTTTTTATGTTAAAGTCAAATAAGAAGTTTTCATATTAAAGACAGCAACTGAGGGTAATGTGCGTAATTGAAGAATTACATCACAAATTGATTCGCTCTCAATTATTTTAAATATAATGAAATGAGTTTTAATGATGGGTATTAGAAAGTAAATTTTATTTGTAACCTGTATAATACATATTTTTGTAGTTTTAAACTTAATGTAGACTACGTTCTGTTAGGTATGGGCATTATCTTAGTGGTTCTCTCTTCACTTTCAAAGATATGTAAGCGATTATTGTACCACATTTTGCGATCTTAAACTTCATACCGATGCTTACGTAACCAGGCAAGGTTTGTTAACTTCGTTTTAAAAGTCGTACTTACATGGTTCTTTCAAGTAAAACAACAATTTCATCAGTACTGCATCATACTGTTTAGGTAATATCATAACGTGAACTCATGATCATCATTGGTCTGGGTTTTTGGTTTTATTAAAATCACATAAAACTTCTTTTTTTTTTTCTTTTCTTCCACATGTAACACACGAAATGGAATTGCTACAATCCGTCTTTTTAACACCCTACTGGCTGTATCATAAATTGTTCTACAATAGGACTATTCCAATTATTTCATAAAACAGGTGATATCCTTGTGTTACACATGCACGTGTAAGACTGACTGGATTTGTGGATGACATAATTTTAAAAAGGCAATTACAGAATGGACTATTTCACTGTGATAGAATCGTTTCTGTCCTTTTGTTTTACTGTTTCTTTGATGTCTTGGTGTGCTTGGCAGTGGGTTGTCAGACTTTAGGAGTGAGAGCACACGGAGGGGCCGTTGGAGTGGAAAGCCCTTGTAGGAGGGGTGTCCAGGAGCCCACCCTTGGTGAGGTCAAGAGACACCGCCCTCGAGGGTCCAGTGGCGGGTATTTACAACCTTATGACCATTAGAATGAAACATGAACTATCTCCATATGGCATAAAAGGCTCCCTAAACAGGTCATAAGAAATCACGATTTAACCATTTTCGTTAGCCTTACTCGGACTAACTATTAAATGACTTAGGAAGCGGGCGTTGTGGGTGGGGACGACTGTTCATCTTAGTTGTATTAGACTTTAGAACGATTTTTTTACTCGTGCTGCTCAAGAATAATTAATGTTGAGATAAGTACAGTACCCACCAGTTGGTGTGCCTCTACGGAGAATACCCTTACATAAGAGCACGGCGGAGATGGGGCCTGAGCCGGGATATTTTATGAACAAGAAACTCTGTACCTGATTTGTTGGGTTCATTGAGCCTTAAAATCATAATTAGGACCAGAATATTTCCTGCATTTTCATCAGCAATTAATGAGAAACATGGTGGCTGGCCACCTTACCCCCGTGCACGCGAGAAGTGCGGAGAAATTTCTGCTGTTTAATATAAAAGCAATTATCGTGCAAGTAATTACACTCTCTGTGGAGGTATCACCACTTTATGGTCCATGGTGTGCTTACAGGTCCACCTTTGCGAGGACCCAGGAGAGCAACTTCAAAGTTAGCTTTGAAAGTTGTAAGGTACCAGTATTTCAAATAAAAGGACATCAGCCTTCTGTATGAGATGAAGCTGTTTAATTATCCTCATATGTTACTGAATGCTCTTTAAAAAAGGAAGCATTCTCAACAGTTTTCGAACAAAGAAGTGCACAGATTAACAGGTAATCGACTTAGGAATTGTTTTGAATGGAGAAGACTCACGAACGCAGTGTTTCCATAGATTTTGAAAACAGATGTTGCAACAACAATTCAAACTGGAATATATTTCTCAGTAATACAGTGCTTTACATAAATATATAGTTGAGCGCAAAGCCCCCCGCAAAAGTGCAGTTTCGAACAGGCGCGTAGCTAAGGAGGGACGCCCCCCTTGAGCAAAATTTTGGTATTTTGATATGTCTTTTTTTACAATATTACTAGTGTTTCACCTATTTATATGCGGTAAATAGGCATGGGAAGTGCCATTTCCAGAGATCTGAGAGGCATTTTTGACCAAAATTTTCTCGCGCTCCGCGCCAACCTATGGGTTGGCACGGAGCACTGGCAGCATACTTGCCAAATCTACTGATACCGTAAGGGGACAAATTGTAGGCCTACCATATCAGGAACACATGGTATCTAGTGGTAGGCCTATGTACAAAAGCAACACCTTACACTTGTTTAAAGCTATTATGTGATTCTGCATACTCGTAGAATGATAAATTGTTTGCCAGCAATATGTGTGTACTTGATTTCTATATGGTTATTCCTACGAAATATTTCATAAAATACATAATAATATGTCTTCTCATGCATTCAAATCACATATCTTCACATTAAAAAACACAAAAGCTTCTCACCGTGGGAGGGGGACACCCCCTCCCACACCCTCGCCCTTACGCGCAAGCGCGTTCGAGCTCGGTCGCTTCGCTCCCTCGCAAAATCTACCACTTCGCCTCCTCCCCCCTGACAAATTTCTGGCTACGTGCCTGGTTTCAGTTTGTGCAAGTATAGCCCCCTGTTTCACTGACAAATTTACAGTGGGTCCTCTCCTCTAATTCAGTGTTTAAACGGTGAGTTTGTGCATAATTTTTACTAACCAAAATTTTGTTTGGGGGAACACGAGCGGGTACACCAAACTTCTGGGGCACAAGCTCCCTCGCCCTACAAAAATGTTTACGCAGATAATTTCTTGCTTGAGATCAAATTCTTTCTTAATACTGCTTGTTAGATAAAACTGAAATACCCTTAACTGCCTTTAGGTTGTATTGCTCGTCATGCAGAAAAAGCTTTTGCTTATGAACGACCTGAAAGAATTTATGCCAAAGTTGAAGGTTTTATCCAAGTTACTGTTTATAGAAGGAAGCGTTTCATGGGTGGTTGAACTCCTTTTGGTATTTAAAACTACAGATTAAAGCCTTTAATTTTCGATTTTTCCTTTGTCATATGGTAGTATCGAAGATGAGATGTATGAATTGCAAAAAGGAAAGAGTCTTAATTGAAAGGTTACCTTCATTAACAAAGAAATTGGCAAAATATTGAGAAACCATCACAGATGTAGGGTCGTGTTTAATGCTGGTATCTTCAACCCACGTAAATAAAGGCTTCTCAGGGTGAAATTGAACCCCATAGAACGGATACTCTTTAGCTGAAATGAAGAATCAAACATACCCAATAGCGATGTGGAGTTGTAAAAAGGCATTACAAATAATATCGTCTACCTGTCATTCGGCCAACACAGAGAGCCCGACAACATTGCCGGAATAGAAAGCGTCATACTTTGTAAAAGAGTAATGATGATATAGTCTGCAGGCAATCTAGCAATTTTTCACTCAACTTGGAACACCACAACACTTGTCTATGAGGTCCTCAAACACGGTACTAAAAGTGGGAAAGCAAATGTGGGAGTTGAGGGAGGGAAAAGGGGAGATGGGGAGGGAGAGATGTGGAAAGGGAGGGAGGTGGGGAGGAAGAGAGAGAGGGAGATAAACTTATTCCTTCAAACCAAGAAAATAAAAGTACCATGTCTCTATGATGAAAGAAATAAATGTATAAATGTATGGGATGCCTGTTTTGAAAAATGGGCTCATCCCACCAATTCCTCTTTTTTTTTTACTTCTCATGAAGCAAATCATGGAATTGGTGGTAGAAATCATCCCTTATGACTCATATGGCTGAGACTTCGCAATCACTGTTTCCGTGCTCTTTTTATAATACCAATACCACCCCAATTCAGTTTTAATGACATTACCACCCCCAAAAGAGCAAGCATTACTGCCAAACCAATTTTCAATAGCATTATAGAAAAAAAATAAATCGTCAGGATGTACATTGAAATTTGACTGTTTACGGATACAATGCAATCTAACTTTTAACCTTTAACCGAAATATCAGCATCATCTCCCATGTCATTTTATTATTTTATTGTTCAATGTAAGACCCACTATCTACATGAAGGAACGCAATCAACTGCAGCCGTATTGGAGGTGAAGGATTAGTGTGTCAACGATAATCGCTTAACTTTTCTCTAGTCTTAGGATTATTCAGTAAGAGTAAATCTGAAATGCCAATAACTTAGAAAAGATTGTATCTGGCTAAGATGTACTTTTTCTTTACTAGCACTTATCAAGCTAGCCCACCAAGGCGATGTCATCGGCAAATTTGATAATTGAGCACACTTCTGGAGGATCTTGCATCATAAGTACGGTATATTACATAAAACGGACAAAGTGCCACAACGGTCCAGTAGGGCTCCCGTATAAGAAGAAAAATACATCAGAAATACAAAGCGGGCTGTGCTCAACAAATTGATTTGTGTTTGTAGTCTTCTATCCAAGGAATGAAACTAGTAGGAACCTTTACATTGACAATTTTTTTTACCATGATAACGCTTACGGAATTCCATTCCATATTGTCAGTGGAGCAGTTAATACACAATTGGCACAGTACATTGATCCCTAGAAAGAGCCCTACACTCCCTTTCTAAACCGTGGATTCGACCCTGCATCAGCAAGGGTAAGTAAACTAAAATTACGAACTGCTGAAACATCAAATCAGCCATTTAATCGTGTTGGTCCTGACCAGTCTCGGTACCGTAACAATAGAGAAAACCTAAACTCGCTGGAGTGACAGCAGACGAAGAACTATAGTAACGGGGAGGAATAAAAATAATATTTAAACCCAAGAAAGGGATGGGCCGTTTGGTGAAGAAAAATCACATCAGCATCACGTTCCAAAACAATATGACATTAGAAAAGTTTTTTTTTAATAACGGAATTGCTTCCAGGGGCGTAGCTAGGATGAAATTTTTAGGGGGCGTAGGTTTCAAATGGGGAGCCACGGCATTGATCACCGTCCTTAAAGGCATTGTCTGGTGGCATTTTCTAGGGGTCTTATATGAAAGATAAAAATTTTTCATTACATGTCATCCAAACCCCATATCAAAACTCTATTCCTAACTCAAGATATCTCTTCCCAAAGATTGGTTACTTTTAATAAGAAATACCTCCAAGTTTCTTCAAGGTCACAAAATGTGATCCAAAGTGGGCAAATTGGCTCAGATTCCTTTTGTTATTCCTTATAATTGGCTACCTTGTTTGTCCTTGAAATTTGATACCGTTGGAATGTTTAGATGTTTTTCCGTGCAGATATGGTGAAAAACTGTTCCATACTTATGGTACAGCAAATAAAGTTATGGAATATTCAATATAGTGATATCAACATTATAAAGAAATACAAAAGCTACATCAAATCCATTTGCCCAGATGACATCACAGATTTCCCATCATGCACTAGGGAAACTGAAAATGTAGTATTTCTTCAAAAATTTGTATCTTCCGAATGCAAGATGCTATTGAGCTGGGGTTTTCACTGCCTAACACAGAAAATTTTTTTGCTTTTTTTAAAAGCACCAAATTTGGTCACCAGACCATACTTTTAACTCTTACACATTTTATTGAGACAAAAACAATTTTGGGGCCCTAGCAAACATTTCGGGGGTCAGTCCCCCCTCCCGTATCTACGCGCCTGATTGCTTCCCATTCTCCGATCAGTCACGAACATGTTAAGCTGGCTTCATTTTCATAACTAAGCCAGTATGCATTGACTTAATCCAAAAAAAGAAGTGCGCTCATCAGTGTGAATTGCACAGGTAAGGATACCAAATCTGCTAAGACCTTTTCGAAAGTTCAGGCCAGATAATATCATCAACGGTACCCAATATGTAAACTGCCAATGCTCGCTAAGCTAATTGATATCTTACAATACAACTCTAATTCCAGTCTGTTTAACTTCTTTGTTCTTACCTTCTATCATTGAAATGAATTCTTCTCCCTCTGAATTCTTGCTCGTTGAAAGCACATTGAGGGCTGAGACCAGTTTAACACTTTTGCTATAATTCTAGGTAAGGAAGTCAAATTGGTGCGTTAATATATCTTTTTCAACAGTTCAAGGAATGCAAAGTTTTCAGATTTTTAACGGCTATTCTAAACTTGGAGCAAGCTTTCTCCAGCTATCCCATTGATTCCCATCATTTGTGTCACTAACGGTTCCTCCAAGAACTGTTTCGCTCTGCTTTGTTAATGTTTGGATTCTTCGAATCCTGCGAGTTTTCCTTAATATTTTTGTCTCTCAGCATGAGAATGTCAATTTTTTATAAGTTTCCTTTCATTAACAAACGTTAGGAATTCATTCACATAAAGTTGCCAATGTACTGTGAAAGATATTATTTATAAATATGAGGCATGTATATCGTACTCATGTGTTACAATTATTTCGCGTTAATAGGTTGCACTGTATGAAAACATGCTGTCACGAAAAGTACAATCTACCTTAGCGACAAACCCATCCATTCTTAGATTGAATTTTTACCATATAAAGAAATGCTAGTGAACAGTTAAGAAACGAAATGTCTACACAAAAAGCGAAAACCCCAAACGTTAACACTGGTAGAACTAGGCGCTGTCGGCTGTCACGCCGACAGCTCGTTTGTCGACCACACGGTCTACTTTTGTTGTTTAGTTGGCTTGATATAAAGCGCATATGAGATACAGTTTGACACAGCACGTACTTTCGGTAGAAGCTACGCAGGCAAATCAGTCTGTTTACCAGGTTTAAGTTTGTTGTCAAGTTGTTAAGTTTGTTTTACAACTCAGATTCTTTGCTTCTAAATTACTGGACACAAATAAGGGGTTTCAAATACAAGACTGCATTCAAAAGTTACCCTTTCAGTTGTGCTTTTGTCTTACTGTGTACGAAAAATCTTTTACCTGAGAATGTTTTGACCGGTTGTTAGGTCTGTGTGTTAAAGATGTGAGATTGTTCGTCGTCAGGTAAGAGGCATGAAATTATCACTTAAGAACGTACATGGTTGTGACCTGGGGTGGTAGCAACGTCACACTTTTCAGCGAATGCTTAGTCTTTCAGTTTACGTCACGTCTCACCACTCAAAATTTATGAGTAAGGAATCGTTAATTTATGCTTCAGTAAAACGAAGTCACATATTTTACTCACTTTCTCTCAATGACATATTTGATTTTAACTCACCGCAGGGGTTAAACTGAAATGGTGGTAATTGTACGCAACGGACTTCGTTGTTAGAGCGTCTAACACCTTTTCTGAAGCTCTCGATATCAACTTGCTTTTTGAAGAATCTGCAGTGAGAGAAGTATTTGCAGTACCCAAACAAGACCTTTCACATCATCCTACTGAGTCATGGCTGTTTATAGGCTATTAGTCGTCTAAAGAGATAGCATCACTGCATGTTATTTCATTTATCATAGACTCTGCTCCTGAGGATCTCTCCAAATTAATCAAAAAGTGGGAATTGTTGTGATGGAGCTTTTCTCTTTTGATAATTCAATGGCCCACTGCCTACACACATGGACGGAATAACTCCATATGGTTTTAGTACAAAAACCTTAAATATATGCTATTTTCGGGCAAACATTCTCTAAATTTTCGGACAAAAGTGCTCATCCCCCAATCGAAAGTAGTCCCATACGTTTCTGCATCTACCACCTCTTTACGAATCTTCGGGAGATCGATGGATCGATCAGCCCCAGCTGGTTTACAATTTTGAGCGGTTGTTCATCCGAGAAAAGGCAATCATCTCCCAAGTGAGCCAATCAAAGTGTTGATAAACGTTACGGGAAAATTTGTTCATGACATGTAATGTTAACTTAGAATTTCAAGGACATTCTTGCGGGTTTAAAACTCGTGTGACATTAGTTTGCGTATCACCAAGTTACATCCATAATTTGTACCTTGATATATTGTTGTACGAACTATTTTGAAAGTTTTACTGCTACTGCTTATGCTACTACTACTCCTGCTACTACTGCTATGATACTAATATTGACAAGTCTTTTGCTACTCGGAGAGTGAGAAGTCAGAATTGCAAAATGTACGAAAGAGATCCCCCAATGTCTTCCTCTTACTGAGACCGATGGAAGAACAGAGCCCGGAGTATTTACATACAACGGCTATGTTCAAGTTACCTGGAGAGAGATTGACGTTGAGATTCTTGTCAATGGATTCCAGCGGTGCTAAGACATTTTTGCCCGCAATGAGAGACACTATCAGTTCGAATCCTTGACATGTTCCCCATATTGGAAAATAGTCACCAGCTTTGTTGCTCTAAAACAATAAGAGAGATAAAAACTGGGAAAACGAATGTAAATATCCAAAAGGATAAATAGTTGTGGTAATTGTGAGCCAAATCAGGCCACCAGTAAGGTGCAAAAACATGGGATGAAGTCTATTAATATCCTTATACTACGTACTAAAAGGAAAATGATGTATGACTGTCTTTCTTGCGTGGTTCCGAATATACGACATTGAACTGCCAGGTTCGTAGCCAAGGTAATGAAGGGGGGAGTTAGTTTCCAGGGGGAGAAGTAGTTTTAGGTAGGGTGGATATGCTAAAGTGTACAAAGGCAATGGTAACTTTTTTATTTTCTACGAGGGAATACTTTTTAAGGGGAAGAGATCCCTTCCCCTGCCCCAACCTTGGCTATGGGCCTATTACTAGGTGGCCAGCCAATGGAAACTTTTAAAAGGTGGTACACATCCCCGTGATTGTGCAATAACCTTGCTTGACTTCATAGGTAGCTACAGATTGATTTGCATGATTGATGACAGAAAGCGTTCAACTTTATTTCGTATCTTTAGTAAATATCTTCTAAAGGCAACAACACCATACCTTAATTGCAAGATCATAAAATATTTTCCCTGCTTGGCCATAGCCAGAGCCTGTTAAATTATCAAGTCCTCCACCAGGCCACATAACTCTGCAAAGAGAGAAAATTAAAATAATTGAAGAGTTTTATATTTCAGAAACATTTCCTTCGTTATGAACAACAACGGGCTTCAAATGAAAGTTTTGTCATCACCCTCCAGCGGCTGATTTCGCAGTTAAATTTTTTTAAAGAGGCAAGCCGTTAAAGGAAACACGAGGCTGCACCTCAGTCCACTCATCCCGAATCCTAAGCAACTCCTCTTCCATTGGCCCCAAATGCAAGTCCGGTACCCCCATCACCCACCATTTCTATCTCAGATAAGGTCGCCCAATTTCCTGTCCAGTCCAAGTCCGGTCCGAGTATAAGTACCACAGAATGTTTTTTTTTTTTTTTTTTTTTATTTTTGTTGCTCTTTTACATGTACAGTTATTCAAATAAGTCATTTGTGGTTTCGTTAATGAGAGAAACATATGCATTTATTCATGATGTGTATGTGTATGTGAACGTAGGTGTGCGCCGGTGTGCGCCGGTGTGCCGTGTTTGAGTAAGTGTGTTTGTGGCACGTGGTTTGGTAACATGATTTCTCAAGAAGAGAATCTCTGACAGTTTACATAATCGCTATGCAGCTGCTCATGTTCCCAGGAAGAACTCTATTGTTTTTGGTGGGTCATCTGCGTTCACCAGGGTCAAACTATGAAAACCTCGTTAACACAAATCTCAAGGTAAGAAGCCTCAGCATGGATAAATTTTGTATTGTTACGTAAATGCCCCATATTGAAAGGTAGCATCTGGAAGGAGGTCATCGGTCATCTGGGATCACTAGAGGTCAAATTTTGCAAACATTGTTAAGACAGAATCTCACGTTAGGAATTAGCTTAGGTGATGATGCATTATATGGAAGAAGAACCCAACTGATTGTGATGGAAGTAAAGGTCACCTGAGGTATATATATCTATATATATATATATATATATATATATATATATATATATATATATATATATATATATAGAGAGAGAGAGAGAGAGAGAGAGAGAGAGAGAGAGAGAGAGTGAATCAACGCTTAGCCTCGAGCAGGATTTGAACCAGCGAACTCCCGCATACTAGGCGGATGCTCTGACCACTGAGCCACTGAGGCCTATACTGACGGGTTAAGTTTTCCATTGTTACGTCATAGGAACGCGTCCCATGTAATATTAGGGAGCTTTAGATTGCACGACGCGGATGTTGGCTACGACGTAATGACGTCATGTTGTAACTATGCGCATTGCGTCTACACCGGGAGTCGCTCGTTTTGGCGTCGTGGCTAGAACGGCAACGAGAGGCAGCATATGACGTCATATATTTTTTGTTGCTATGCCAATCGTTGCATTAGAAACTTAAAATACGCGTTGAACACATATCATAAATTCATCGTCGTCCATTATATCAGTTAAATAACCATGGCAATTGCTTCACGAACTCGATGAAGGTTTGCCACTCTCCAACTTAGGCCTACATAAGGAGTAAGTTTGACTTATACTTCCCGCTAAATACTGTTACCATTAACAGATCGGTTTGCGCGTCTGCTACTCAAACGAAGTTCGAATATCACCACGCGACTTTCATGCCTCGTCGTAGAAATCTAAAGCGCAATAGTTCCAGGGCGCGGACGTCAGCTCGACGACGTGAACTGTGGGTTTAAACGCCGCGTCGCCCTGCCCACGTCGAGTAGGTAGAGTGACGTAGCGATTTTCTTGCGTGTGCTGTGATGCAGGCATTGAGAGAGAATTTCAGATCTCCTATTCAGGAGGTTCGCAGAGTGGTGATCGACTATCTGACTATGCGGAAGCTTAGCCGGCTTGACAAAGGTTGCAAAAGAAAAGACATATGCGCTTCTGTTGGTGTTTGACTACGCCAGGATGCTCAAGTGTATGGAGAAATCACAGTCGCTCCGCTTGAGAGACCAGATATGTTTCAAGAGCTCCGTGTTTTTGTTGTGAAGTGCTATTGTTACAAGATTTCTTGTGGTTATTGTAACTTTCCTTGAAGGGGACGCCGGACATGTCTTTGTATATGTGTTACGTTATTGCTGGTAACTTCCGCCTTGTAAGAGTGGCTGGTGTGAGGTATTTCCCTTCAAGGGGACAAGACCCCGTAACCTGGGAAATGGTATTAGCTAATGCCACCTCCCTGCTGTAACCCTGCAATTGCAGCCATTATTTAGGGCTGGTTGAGCTTTCCTGGAGAGCACCCTAGAGTCATGACCCCCTCTCACAGATTTCATGATTCATACAACTGTAGCTGATTATTACAGTGTTTTTGTTGAGGTTTTGTGCCAGGGAGAAAATGTTTGGCTAGGAGCTTGAGGAAGGTTCTGCCATCGTCTGACTGTTTTACTATACGTCTTTCTATGCCTTTTCTTTTTCGGGCCTATGGGGGTTGGTATGCTCGCCCAGGGGTACTCTAGTTTGTGGTGGAAAGCGCTAAAATCGAGTGCCTGTTGGTAGGCGGCGGCTACAGCGTTGAAAGCCGCTTGTTTACTGCCATTGGGATATTCTTAAGTTAGGTGGGTGATTAGACTGGGTGTGAATGAACAGGGGGTGTTGCTGAGTTTTCTGTAGGGAGCGTAGGTACCATCTTTCACGTTAAACGTCACATCGAGGAAGTTAAATGAGAAGATGGAAAAGTTCTTTGACAAATTATGTTATAATATTGTGACCTAGAACGTACCACTGAGCCGGTGAAAGTGGCCCTTTCCGCCAAGTTTTTAGTAACATAGGGTACTTTGTTGAGAATAGGAGATACAAGGGAAACAAAGAGGTCGTAAATTATTTAGTGATCTTCGTACCTTATGCCGGGTAACTTCGTTTATCGTTTGAAAGAAGAAAGGCAAGCTATATTTTACCCGTTTTCTCTCATTCTTTCCATTTCCTGGTTATGTGTCTAGTAAGTATTGGATTTTTGTTGACTGACTATATCATTTGTGAAAACTTACCCATTTATTGAGTTGAAGAGCTTTTCATAGTAATCATCATCCTTGTTGACAAAGATGGGAACAACTCGTGCCCCAGCTGATTCAATAAATTTCACATAGGTTGCTGGTAAGTAGGTGCTTCCATACTCAATCAACGGTGTTGGCGTGGCTTGGGTCATAACCCCTGGAAAGAGTAAGACTAAATTACGGCAGGTAATGTTGCAATGAAGAATGTTACGATAAGTTTTGAGATTCAACATTTAAAGTCATCCAAAACCAAGTTATAAACATTTCGTTAAATACATTGCTAAACAGCAAGTGATTTGAATACGCTCTTAAACATCAGTGAAACCAAATTTAATTAATGAAATCAGAGACTCCCATTTTAGCTAAGTCATCTTACTTTAAATCTGTTCCAGCAAGAAACGAGAGGAGTGTAATTCGTAAAAATTATTTCAAGTTACTCTCTTAATGTTTTAAAGTCTCTCGTATCCACACTTCATCCCTTTCCCAACTAAAATAACAAAAAACTTAAGGTGTTGAGACAGTTATAATGGTATGCAAGTATGTCTTTTGGAATAAATGCCAGAAATATTAAACCTTGACCGAATTTGTAATGGCTATAAAAAAAATTAAACAATTGATTCGTTTCCTTTCACTTTTAAAAATCGGTTACAATTTCTTAGTTTAACAATTATCACTGGAGAAAAGGTTGGAGGATGTACTACAAAGCAATGTTTGTACAATACTAAATCAACTACAAAATTAAAGGTTAAGTAAAAAATCTGGGGAGAGAGAAGTGGAGAGAGAGAGTTCAAAAGGGAAAAGAACCGGGTGAAACTTAAAGGGTAAAGAATTAGCACAAACTGTCGTGTATGCTTCCACCGTTTGTACAGCTAACTCTTCTCCCGGTGTTATAAACGCTAACTCAACTATATAACCAGTGGTGTCGCTAAGATTTTTTGTTTTGGGTGGCTCTGGGGACTGGAGATTTTTGTGGGGGGTTGCATTTACTATCCAAGCGGAGCTCCACCATGGGTTGGCTCGGAGGGTACCAAGAAAATTTGAGATTTTAATACACCCCAGATCGCCGGAAATGGCACTTACCAGGCTTGATAGCAGCCATGAAGAAGTGCAATTTTAAGTTTGTTGTTATTTTATTCTCAAACACATTTCTCTGAGGCCAGATTAGCTTAGCTGGCCGGACTTGGGTCCGAGGATTGAAAATTTGAATCCCGTTTACTATCTAAGCGGAGCGCCACCATGAGTTGGTACGGAACGTACCAAGAAAATCTGAGTTTTTAATACATCCCAGATCGCCGGAAATGGCACTTGCCAGGCTTGATAGCAGCCACCAAGATGTGCAAATTTTAATAAAAAAAATGTAAACTTTGATTTTATTCTCAGACACATTCAGTTTGTCATAATCTATCCGAATTTATTCAAAATTATTCGGAGTGGAGTTATCCAGATGGATTTTAGTGGATTGATTGGAATAGAGATTTTTACAGCCAGAGTCTATCATTATCAAGTTGAGTAGCCCAGTCGAATGATTTTTTTTTTTGGCCCAGATCGCCAGTGGGACGCTTGGAGGGCTCGACGATTTTGTGGGGGCTGAAACCTCAGTCTTTTTAAGCTCCTGTTTACATTAAGTATTTTACATTTTCAAACACTGCCCCTGTCCGCCATGAAGTGCAAAATCGCCCTTATTAGGAACCACTTAGTGTATGTACATCAAAGAATTTTCATTTTTGTGTGCTTACAGGGACGTTCTATCATACATGTACTAGTGCGCACAAGGACGAAAAGCGCGATGATAGGAAATCAAGGCATCCTGGCAATGCTGCTTTTTCAGAAATCTTTCTCATAATATAATTCCAGAATGTAGTTTCAATAATCTTGAATCTTTCAAAGAAAATAACAGGCATACTCCTACTTTTTCTCCAGTACCATTTTAATTCATTTGTTGGGTAACTCTTTACACAAGTTTAGAAGATGCTTACCACTTCATGAAAAACATGTTTGACACATTATACAGGATACCCATAAAGCTTCAAATTGTGGGTGACTTGACGTTTGGGGAATATCCTCCGTACTTTGTAACTATCCTTTTCCCATAAAAAACCTAACTTTTCTTATGTTTCATACAGGGCCGTAGCAAGCGGGGGTGTCACACCTCCCCCCCCCCCCCAATATTTGGTCGCCCGTCGGCAAATTTTCGGTCTGTCGGCAAAAAGAGGAGAGGGAAAGGAAAAGAAGAGGAAAAAAAGAGGAAGAGAAGAAGGGAAAAGAAAGGGAAAGGAAGGGAGGGAAAGGGAAGACGGAGAATGAAAAGAAAAAAGAGAAAAAGAAGAGAGAACGGGCCATTCTGTTATCGGCTATTTCGATTTTCGGCTCTTCATCTAATTGGCCCATTCAAGTTGAAGGCCCGTCGACAAATTGATTATGCATGTGACGGCCTTATACGGCCGCATCAACGGCCGTCGGTGTAATTGGACGAGTGTCTGAGTCCGTCGGGAACTCGGGAAAATAAAGGGAATTAACGGCTTCCATATAGGTGCACTATTTCGGGTCATATGACTTCCTTGAAAAACCAATTTCTGCACATTATTCCACACTTTTATCATCACCATGGGGAGCAGCACCCGATTACCCATGGAGAGGGTAGCCTTAGCCCCTCTTCTAAACCCTAACCTTGACTTCAAACACATTTTGCAAACTTCTGAGGATCCGGTTTACCCACAAACATCCTGGGAAAAAATAATGCGTACCGCGCGTGTCTTCCCTTCACTGCAATCTCAGGCTTTACACTTTTGAACACCGAAATGAAACAGATACAGAACCCATCTTCAGATCCTGGAGTTCAAAGCATATTTCGAACGCTTGTGTTAAGATTCTGAACACTTTTTCTCCCTTTTTGAACGCCGGACGCCTATCCGCTTATCGTATTTGAACGCCTGACGCTTCTAGTGTTCAAATGCTGAACACATAGTGTTCCAATTCTTAACGACAGGTTCAGCTCCTGAAGTACAGTGGCATAACGGGAGGCATAGCCCAACACATTAGAATTAACCGGCATCTTTGCATTGGATAATGCATTATGAACCAAAATATACCAAACCTGCATGGGACTTAATTTTTTACCGAGAGGTTATGCTAAACCCTCAGAGCTTCCGAGGGTCAAGCCCCCGGGCCCGGACCCTCACCAGGGGCCCTAAGGGCGACCCAGTGTTTTAGCCAGCCCCTATTTGTGGGACAATGTCGCATAAACGGCGACAAATGTCGCACAAGTAATCTGACAAGCAAATTCTACCTGGGTGTAAATTTGAGGTTCCTCATTAAGGCAGAAATCCACTCAAATATTGCACCATTTGCGATCTAGGCACCTTACAAATTCCAAAAATTTCCAGAGGGGAGGGGGACCCTCCCTCCCCTTAGACCCCTCCCCCAAACCACAGATCAGTAAATGTCGCATTCAGCTGTTCAGAAAACGTCCTAGCGAAAGCAATGGCGGACCTATGGATCCAAACAGCTTAAAACTATAGCGGCCTGACGAGAGGAATAGCCTAATACATTAAAATTAGTGGGGATCTAGTTTGTATTTGATAATGCATTATGAAACAAAATATATCCATCCTGCGACATAATTTTTCACCCAGAGATATTCCTCAGAGCTTCCGGGGACTGCACCCACTGGACCCCACCGGGGGTCCTTAGACGGGACCCTGGACCCCACCCACTAAAGCTCGTTTTCGCACTACGCAATACCAGATCCGTCGGCAAAACATAATCTCCGCATCCCCCCCCCCCCCCAAAGATAACACCTTCGCTACGCCCCTGGTTACATACTGCTAACTACTTGAAGTAAGTACTTAAAGTTTTCGTGGTCTATTGGTTGTCCTCAGGAGTTGTTGCTTGGATTTTCTTTAGTATGGGTATAATACATTTCATAAATCTTCTAAAGAAGTGTAAACCTGCGACTTCTTTTGACTGAAGTTCATTTTCAAGCTTTGCCATCTCATCTCTTTATTAATACCGTATCTGGAAACTGCAGTCTGGTTAGGCTTATTAATTCCTTTGCTTTGAAAAATGATGCCTTGTGACTTGACTTGAATAAAAAAAAATGATTTGACTTGACTTGAAGGTAACTGACTTGGGACTTGACTTGAGGAAAAATGGCTAGGTTACATTAACAGAAATTTATAAAACTTTACAAAGAATTGAAAAATTTTACACGAATTTTTTCATAGAATTTTGTAAAATATTTTTCAATGAATTTTAGATCAGTCTTCCCATAACCTTAAAGATTAAGCAGATCTAAAGATCTTTAAGTAGATCTAAAGATCTTAAGTAGATAACAAGATCTTATGTAGATCTAAAGATCTTAAGTAGATAACAAGAACTTAAGTAAATCTAAATGTCTTAATTAAGTACATCTAATTCTTAGTTCTACTTTGAAGTTCCAATCTGCAACGTAGCTTAAACTCACCAATTATCGGCCGATTATTCAAGGGCTTCACTTCACTAATGGAACGTGACCACCAAGTCACTACTAAAATCGCTACAAGTATTGAAAAGATACCCTCAGAAAACCGACGACAGTTTCTCTCGAAAGGCATTATGACGTTTTAAGGTGCACTGAAGTAAACGGTAAAAGAAAGGAAACCTAGACCTCTTTAATGATACAGTCTTGGTATTATCAGATAGAGGATTGTGAAGTGCACTTCGTTGTCGTTGGGTTGACACTGTTGGGTAGGATAGCCCTTGTATTGCTTTATACGCCGGTATACAACCAAATTCCATTCTTCTTGAACGGCAAACTAAACATTGTTCGCATGGATTACCCTATTGAGTCTTAGTCATAATACACTTGAAACCGTTGTGAATCAGTGAACAAAACGAAAATGTCTCGTGTTACTGGATTCTTTCGTAGAATTCTATAGAGGAAAATGAAACAGGACATGGAGTTTTAATATAATTTGTATAGTGTTTTCTATAGTTGCTAACTGTCTTTGGTAGTTTTGAGTATTTGCACTCTATCAGGATCAAGTATATGAACTTGGTTATGCACCGTAGACGGTAAATTTGTTTTGTTAGTACATCATTGTACATGTTCATTGCAAAACAGCGCACTGAGATAAAAAATATGGAAGGGGATTTTTTCCATAGGGACCCAGGACCCAGACATGGAAGACACAAAATGGCAGGCATGAAAGGTACATGAATTAGTCACTAACACGAGAAATACAAAGCATATTTACAATACATTTTTCTAAAAGTAATCGAGATATTTTACTGAGGCATTCCGCCCCAAGATTTCAGCCTTAGTTATCCGGCTCAACAGGGGTTGCATTTCCAACGTGCATTTGATATAAAATTACCAAAATTACCACTTTCAGGACCACGTCAATCCTGTGAGCAACCGATTTGTTGGGACCCCAGTGTTGATTATGATTAAGCAAACTTTGTTTACAAATGCACCCTCTTATCTCAACTGGCCTGTATACCTCTATCATGAAGACATTCTAACTGACTGAGCAGTTCACTGCCTGTATGATACAACTTTCACCACGGATTAGATAACATACCTCTCAGACGGACGGTCTTTAACCTATGGGTATGACCGAATGCTGTGGTTGTAAAGAATATTCAGAGGGTAGCAATATTGTGTCAGCAATCTGGGAAATACAAGATAAGGGCAATATTCTTCTTTCAACAGGTCAAAGCAGATATGAAAAGAATCCCGACAGAAATTTTGGTTACAGACAATAGCTCCCGTTAATAGCGTTTCAAGTTGCTTTAGGTATTTTATTTAATGCCTTTGTAATTAAATGAAGTTAGATGTCCATCAGTGTACATTGTACACGGTACTCATTTCTGCTTTCAAAATAGGCCTAACACAACACAACCCCCATATTTTCGCAAACGATATCATTGATACGTTCTCATTTTCATCTCTTCTTCCATTTCGCTTGGTAGTCGTATTTTCGTATGTGCCGATAGTGGAAAGCTGCAGCTCAAATTTCATTGTCCTGATTATGAATTGTGACGCTCTCAAAACCTTGAAATAGCTTGTAATACTTTTTTATTTTATTTGTTTTTATTTTCCAATTTTCTCTGGGAAGAATCCCTACTTGTACCTTCACCGTAGACACACCTTTGGTGTTCTCAGACATGCCAGAAGAGGGTTATGATAGGAATGCAGGTTAGGGGTCAAACGACCGAATTTATGAGACAACATTTTGATGCTTTCTTGTTTTCATCTCAGTTTTCCAGTCCTTCTGTTGTGAAGTCGTTATTATTACGATATTTTGCCTGATGAAAATGCTGATAAAGTTATTGTTCTGATAGTGATTCGTTAGGCCGCCAGAACCCCGGAAATGGCATTTAACGGTTTATTGTTAACCAATTATTCTTGGGGGAAGATCTTCTCCGTTGACGCTCCTTCTGTAGTGGTGCATAGGGGGCCTTGGTCATACGAACTGTAGACCTGTCCACCCCGTTCACTCGTAGTGGTCATGCATTACACGAATACCGGTATATGAAAATCTTCTGAAGGCTAAGCATCGCAATTGCAGTAAACTTAAATGCCCAATGAAGTGACAGGAAGACACGTTTTATCGCATACTTTAAAGAAAAACGGTGATTATTATCACTTTTTGAACAGTTTGAAACCCACATATTCTCCTTTGTTTCAACTCTCCTAATAGGCCTAAAGGAAATGATATGGCCTATGTCTGTGTTTATAGACTGCTTACTGTATGTGTTGGTTTCGACTTGTAGGAGCTATGTGGTCAAGAAGGGGTTTCCTTTTTCAAGTTTTGCATTTATTATTTGGATCTTGACATGTTGTAAAACTGTAAGGTTGGGGCTGGGAGGGGGTATAGACAAACGTGAATACTTTCACTTTTTGCTACGTCGCGTTTGCTGTAGAATTCAACATCTATTAACAAGATTGTAGCGTTAACGATAGGACAAATAACACTTGGTACAGGGCCGTAGCGAGCGGGGGGTGTGCGGATGTCACCCCCCCCCCCAATAATTGGTCACCCGTCGGCAAATTTTCGGTCTGTCGGCAAAAAGAGGAGAGGGAAAGGAAAAGAAGAGGAGAAGAGGAAAAGAAGAGAAAAGAAGGAAAAGAAAAGGAAAGGAAGGGAGGGAAAGGGAAGACGGAGAATGAAAAAAAGAGAAAGAGAGAACGGGCCAGTCTTATATCCGCTATTTCGATTTTCGGCTCTTCATCTAATGGGCCCATTCAAGTTGAAGGCCCGTCGGCAAATTGATTATGCATGTGACGGCCTTATACGGCCGTCGGTGTAATTGGACGAGTGACTGAGTCCGTCGGGAACTCGGGAAAATAAAGGGAATTAACGGCTTCCATATAGGTGCACTATTTCGGGTCATATGACTTCCTTGAAAAACCAATTTCTGCACATTATTCCACACTTTTATCATCACCATGGGGAGCAGCACCCGATTACCCATGGAGAGGGTAGTCTTAGCCCCTCTTCTAAACCCTAACCTTGACTTCAAACACATTTTGCAAACTTCTGAGGATCCGGTTTACCCACAAACATCCTGGGAAAAAATAATGCATGCCGCGCGTGTCTTCCCTTCACTGCAATCTCAGGCTTTACACTTTTGAACACCGAAATGAAACAGATACAGAACCCATCTTCAGATCCTGGAGTTCAAAGCACATTTTGAACGCTTGTGTTAAGATTCTGAACACTTTTTCTCCCTTTTTTGAACGCCGGACGCCTATCCGCTTATCGTATTTGAACGCCTGACGCTTCTAGTGTTCAAATGCTGAACACATAGTGTTCCAATTCTGAACGACAGGTTCAGCTCCTGAAGTATAATGGCATGACAGGAGGAACAGCCTAACACATTAGAATTAACCGGAATCTTTGCATTGGATAATGCATTATGAACCAAAATATACCAATCCTGCATGAGACTAAATTTTTACCGAGAGAGTATGCTAAACTCTCAGACATATGGAAACGTTTACGGCCATTTGTCTCATAAGTACGGAAACGTTAAGGTGCCGTCAAAATGTTAACATAAACGCTAAGTAATTCAACAAAATGATGATTTTTGCACACATTATCTCACCATTTTGCAAAAAGATGATGAATTACTCTTTTACCAAAACAAGTCATTTCAACATTTTACAGAAAAATGACGAATTTCCAAGTTATTACATCTTAACAATTCAACATTTTGCACAGAAATGACAATTTTTGAAGTTATTGAATCTTATCAATTCAACATTTTGGAGAAAAATGATAAATTGTGCAGTTATCAGAAGTAATCAATTCACCATTTTACAGAGAAATGACGAATTACGAATATAGCGTAACTTAACAATTCATCATTTAGCAGAAAAATGATAAATTGTGCAGTTATCAGAAGTAATCAATTCAACATTTTGCAGGAAAATGATAAATTGTCTAGTTATCAGAAATAATAAATTCAACATTTTGCAGAATATTGACGAATTGCGAAGTTATTGCATCTTATCAATTCAACATTTTTCAGAAAAATAATGAAATACTAACTTTATGTAATTTAACAATAAAGTATTTCGCCGAAAAATGATCAATTGCGCAGTTGTCAAAACTAATCAATTTAACATTTTGCAGAAAAAATGATAGATTGTGCATTTACCAGAATTTCTCAGTTCAACATTTTGCATAAAAAATGATAAATTACTTATCTACCAGAGCTAATAAATTCAATATTTTGCAGAAAAATGACGAATTACGAACTTGTTTAAAACTATTATTTCCACATTTTGAGGAAGTATAATAAAATGCGTTTTCATGAAAACTAATCAATGAAACCTGTTTTCACACCCAGAATTTCTCCGTGAATGTGTTTTAGCGGCAATCTGACCTCTTAACTTAAGGCGGGGGGGGGGAGGATAACACTTGCAGAGCGCCCCTAAAAATTCGAATTTGGTGTTGGGTCACTCTGATAGTTTTATGCAGTCGCGTAGCCAGACCATTCGGTCCGGAGCAAAATTAAAATAATCGGTCCGATTTCATGCTTTTCAAACATTGTGTGGGTACTCCCAGTGCTTTGCGTCCAGGTCAACACCCCGTGGGGGCCGGGCGAACACTGAATCTCTGGAGTAGTAACAAATTGTGGGCATTAGAATGAAGAATTTAATATAAAAATAGCCTTATCACAATGCAAACTTTACAAGTCACGAAGATCACAATTTAAGCATCATTTTATAACAACCTAGACGAAATGACAATTGAATTGATGACGCCGGGGTGGCTTGTCGATGGGGAAGCGGCGGAAGATCCACGAATTACCCAGAGAGGTCCTTGACCCTTCTTTAAAGGGACCTTGAAGACATTTTTTAAGCGGAGAGCCACCACCAGTTGGCACAAAGCGTACTAAGAACATTTTTGGCCAAAATACCTTCCAGATTACAGGAAATGATACTTTCAGTGCGTTGTACGTTGCACCTAAAATGACTAAATATTTTTTAGTTTAAGATCTTAAGAGGATTGTTGCCATAGGCAGCCACACCAGGGATCCCCTGGAAAAAAATCTACGCTGACCGAGATAATTTTTTTTTACTCTTTTTCTCAACTGGGAAGGCATGATATGGGTGGAACTCGTGTGTTTTAGGGCATGAGCTTACCCTAAAACCCAACGAGCCTGAACCAAGGATTTAAAGGTGTGGTGACATGCAAACTTCATAGTTAGATATTTGATGTAAGCATTAAATACCCAGCAAATAGCCGCAATTCTCATCGAAATCCATCAAATATTGACTATTTTACAGAGTAATTTCTATTTCACACTAGTATCATGAAAAACATTTGTTTAATTTGCAAATTTGTGACGTCGAAAGATGAACATACCAAATATGGCTAATGTTAGCCTTTGTTTTTTGGCCTTCATTCTCAGGGACACTTGTAACATTGTAGCCCCTGAGGGATTTATTAAGTAAGTTAAAATTGTTTCCTTGAAAATATTGATATCACTCACCAAACTGTAAACTATCTGATCAGTAATTTCATCTACAGGATTTTCTCAAGAAATGGTCCAGAATGACCGCAAAAGCCCTTAAATTTAAAAAAAAAAATTACTCGGGGAGGACCCTCAGTCTCCAGCTTTCGGCTTCGAGCCTTCGAAACTTTCATTTAAGGACTTCGCCGGCCACAGCTTCCCAAGATGCAGCCTCTAATGAAAATAACTTCCCTGGCACTTAAACTGCCTATGTCTTGGCCATGTCCATGTATAAACTACCCATAAAACATTTCATTCATGTTTTGAAGTATTATACACTCGTTTTATAACCTTCAAAATCGACACTGCCTCATGTCCTCATTTTCACACTAATAAAAAATTGAGGGGACTTGTCCCAGACCAGCGACAAAAATGAAATATGAAAGAAAGAACCATAGAGCAGCATATAAGTTTCTATATCCTGCTCTACAAGCACCTGGGGAGAGAAGGAAATTTTTTATGTAATGAACAATGCTGCATTTAAAACTAAAGAAAAACAGTAGGCTACAATTAAAAGTCTCAAACGCTGTTTTAAGCTGTTTTCTTATTCGTGATTTTTTTTTGGGAGGGGGGATTTGGGGTTACTTCCTGTAGTACATGATGCTTGTCATGGCTTCGTATACAAATTCTTCCATTACCATCGAAACCACCAACCCCATGGCTGTGCGCAGCAGGGATAAGTTCCCCATTCCCCAGAAACTTTCAAAGCAAACTTTTTACCACCACCTATCTGTGTAAATTAGCCAATTGTTTACATACAACTTGTATATAAAGTAAGGAGAGTGCCATTTCCGACACCGTAATATGAGACAGGCGCTTAGCGAAGGGGGGGGGGGCAAGAGCCCTCTCCTTGAGGATACTTCTCTTAGCTTTTCATATAGCTAAAAAGTCTAAAAATGCGATATTCCAGTGCGCTTCGCGCGTACCCACTAGGAGTTTTACATATCCCATTCTTAAAATTATTGTTCCAAAGCCCCGGGAAACCCTCGAAATAATCTATTCTCCCTTCCTTCCTTAAGCTCTCTGCAAATAAAAATCCCGGACAACTGTTGGTTGTTGAGGAGTAAGAATATAATTGAAAAAGTCAAATTGTGATTTTTGTGGTATGTTAAATGCCCACCTTATGTAATTTGAAGTTTAAGCTAAAATGCATCATTTTAATGCCTACAATTTCGTAAATACCCCAGAGCTTCCAGGAACTTCGTCCCCTGGACCCCCACCGGGCCCTTTTCTTGATACGCTACCCGCCAACTGGTGGTGGCGCTCCGCTTAGAAAATGTCTCGAAAGGTCCCTTTGAGGAAGAGCCATGGACCTCTCTGAGAAAATTCCTGGATCTCCCGCCGCCTCCCCACCAACAAGCCAGTCCTAGTGTCATCAAATCAATCGTCATTGCGTCCAAGTTAGGTTGTTATAAAAAGATGGTTAAATTGTGATCATCGTCACGTGTTAAGATCGCATCATGATAAGGCTATTTTTATATTAAATGTTTCATTCTCATGCCCACAATTTTGTTACTACTCCAGAGATTCGGGGTTCGCCTGACCCCCACGGGGTGTTGACCTGGACGCAAAGCACTGGGGGTACCCACACAATGGTTTGAAAAGCATGAAATCTGGACGATTGTTTTAATTTTGCCTCGGACCGAATGGTCTGGCTACGCGACTGCATAAAACTATCATAGTGACCCAACACCAAATTCGAATTTTTAGGGGCGCTCTGCAAGTGTTATCTCCCCCCCCCCCCCGCCTTAAGTTAAGTGGTCAGATTGCCGCTAAAACACAGTCACAGAGAAATTTTGGGTATGAAAACAGGTTTCATTGATTAGTTTTCATGAAAACGCATTTTATTATACTTCCTCAAAATGTGGAAATAATAGTTTTAAACAAGTTCGTAATTCGTCATTTTTCTGCAAAATATTGAATTTATTAGCTCTGGTAGATAAGTAATTTATCATTTTTTATGCAAAATGTTGAACTGAGAAATTCTGGTAAATGCACAATCTATCATTTTTTCTGCAAAATGTTAAATTGATTAGTTTTGACAACTGCGCAATTGATCATTTTTCGGCGAAATACTTTATTGTTAAGTTACATAAAGTTAGTATTTCATTATTTTTCTGAAAAATGTTGAATTTATAAGATGCAATAACTTCGCAATTCGTCAATATTCTGCAAAATGTTGAATTTATTATTTCTGATAACTAGCCAATTTATCATTTTCCTGCAAAATGTTGAATTGATTACTTCTGATAACTGCACAATTTAACATTTTTCTGCTAAATGATGAATTGTTAAGTTACGCTATATTCGTAATTCGTCATTTCTCTGTAAAATGGTGAATTGATTACTTCTGATAACTGCACAATTTATCATTTTTCTGCAAAATGTTGAATTGATAAGATGCAATAACTTCGCAATTCGCCATTTTTCTCCAAAATGTTGAATTGATAATATTCAATAACTTCAAAAATTGTCATTTCTGTGCAAATGTTGAATTGTTAAGATGTAATAACTTGGAAATTCGTCATTTTTCTGTAAAATGTTGAAATGACTTGTTTTGGTAAAAGAGTAATTCATCATCTTTTTGCAAAATGGTGAGATAATGTGTGCAAAAATCATCATTTTGTTGAATTACTTAGCGTTTATGTTAACATTTTGACGGCACCTTAACGTTTCCGTACATAAGAGACCGAACCGCACACACAGAGCACAGGATTACGTGCAATCAATGACACTGGCAAAGCGTTTGTTTATTCACAACCTCAGCTTTCTCGATAATGGTCAATTCCTTTTTTTAGCAGGGCGTTAAGAGTGTTTTACAAAATATCGTAATTTAGTTTAATTTCAAAAACGGCAATTTTCGGCAGGAAAATTATAAACTACTCAGTCCACATTAATATTACACTGTATAGGCTACCGCTAACGTATGTACTGTGTACGTGAATGCTATACAAGCAACACCAATTTCCCCACGAGAGAGTGCTGTCGCCCTGATCAGTAGTCACGTGATCTTTGTTTACATCAGAAAACCAGCCCGAAGCCTTTTCTTAGGCGATCTCTGAATGGATGCGAGTAACGAAAATGCACAGTCCGATGAAAGTAAGGAACCAATCAAGATGGTTTTTACATAATTTGAAAGCTTATGAGTTTCACAACAAGCTTTCATTTGCCCCATTGTAATCGGGTTCGAAATGACTGAGTGAGGGCGTGTTGAACAATTGCTGCATTCTGATTTTGATGTTTTGGTGCCATTTTCACGTACCAAACTGCAAGTTTTTTTATTTTTTAAACGCCTAGTCCGACGTGCACATTACTCATAGTTCAATTTTGTTAGCATCCTTGGTTAGATAAATGTTTAAATTTATTAAAACTAGGCGCCCCGAAGGAAAATAGGATACAGAAATAGGAAAACTGAACGATTGTTATGGATAATGACGACCCACTTCTGCACTTAAGGGTCGCCGTAAAGGACAGATTAGCAAAAGAGACAACGTTTCCATATGCTTCCGGGGCCGAAGGGCCGAGGCTAAGGCCGGCCCAATGTTTTAGCCAGCCCCTATTTGTGGGACAATGGGCATTGAGAAAACGTCCGGGCTAAAACACTGGCGGGGCTCTGGATCCCAACCTTTAAAACTATAGCGGCCTGACGAGAGGGATAGCCTTATACATTAAAATTAGTGGGAACCTTGCATTTGATGATGCATTATGAACAGAAATATATCCATCCTGAGGCTTAAGTTTTCACCCAGACATATACTTTAACCTCAGAGCTTCCGGGACTTCGCCCTCCAGAATCCACTAGGGGTCCTAAGGCAGGCCCAGTGTTTTAGTCAGCCCCTATTTGTGCGACAATATCGCATAAACGGCGACAAATGTCGCACAAAAAAATCTGACAAGCAAATTCAATCCGGTTGTAAATTTTGAGGCAGAAATCCATTCAAATATTGCACCATTTGCGATCAAGGCACCTTACAAATTCCAAAAACTTCCAAAGGGGAGGTGGCACCCTCCCTCCCCCAGGCCACAGATTAGTAAATGTCGCATTGAGAAAACGTCCTAGCTAAAGCACTGGCGGACCTCTGCATTACCAGATCCGTCGCCAAAACATAATCTCCAAAACCCCTCCCCTCCCCCCCCCCCAAGATAACACCTACTCTACGCTCCTGACTTGGTAGCAACATATAGACTGTCGGTAACCTAATCCTATCACTGACATATTTTAATGTAGGGTTAAGCGTGGAAACATTGTTAAAGCTTGTGGCAGGGGAGAGACGAATGTATGTGATATGCTGTATCCTTTTGTAAAGAAAAGTGCCTTTGAAACATTTTCTGAGATAAAAAAAAACATTAAAAACCACTGGCGGGAAAACGTTTACTCGGAAAACTTGTAGAGCGGTAGCCATAATCTGATGAGCTCACAGGTAGGCGATGCATGATGATGCAACATTACGCTTTTGAAAACTAAGGGTTCTTGGGTTCTTTTCTACGACCATTTAGTCTTCATTAATCAGGCTTAACTGAACACTCTATCACTACAAATAGACAAATTCTAATTGTGAGTACGCCTTAATTTACACGAAGAATTCCATTTATGAGAACGTGCGTTGGGACAACTTTGCCACTCCAAGTAGGTCTAATTAACGTTTGTGTTTCAGTGGACGAAATTCGTCGGTATAATGTTACGTGTGTTTATGTGTGTGCCTTTAATGACTGTCTGCTGATGCTGCCATTGAGCTAACTCGATTGTACCCGACTACTTTTAGTACCGGTATAGCAGGGTTACATTTACGCAGTAGCCGGGCCGGGGCGAATCGGGCTTCAATTAGTAGGACCCTTGGGACATTCCCCCACTCCCATCAAGGCCTTTGCTCTCTCCTTACTCGACCACTGTCCGTTCTTGTTCTATAGTATACATTTCTTTACAAGAGCAATACTCACACACTTCTGACCATCTCCTATCTCAGCTTCGCCCCCACTTTTGAAATTCTTGCAGGGCCACTGACCTTCGTTGATCTCATGTTAGAGTTTCACCCTGATCGAATGAGCTCCCCCTTTCTCTATTCATAGATCCACCCCAACTGAGCGATAATATTTGGGCAAAGGAGCTAAGGCCATGGGCCAAGGACCAGGGGCACTTTGCGTACCCCTCCCACAATTCTTCAACCCAATATTTCTGGAAACCTTGTGGTTGCCTGAACACGAAACAAAGTAGCAACAATAATTATTTTGGGTCTCACCCATTTAAAATAGCTGCTAAAAACAAAATGGCGTAAAATTATTAATATCTTTTATACAATTAAACAATAAAAAATAGTTTTAAAAATTTTTTAAAACCCCTGCCCTTAAAATTTGTTCATTTTTTGAAGAAAATTCTAAACTTAAATTCTGATACCTATTTGCCGAGATTCAGGGGATGGCGGAAAACAAAATGGAAGCCAAAAGAAATATTACTCAAAAATTATGTAAAAACATTGCAAAATTCTGCAATCCCCATTCATAATTTTGTAATTTTATGTTTTAAAATCAAATCTGGATTTTAAATTCCTTGGCACAAGAGTACATACCATCCAATATGGCGAAAAAGCACCCAAGAAGTAAAAACAACAGTCAAAATTTCCCACAGAACTAAACAATATATTTAAAATTAATCAAAAAAATCGGAGAAAATTATCATTAAAATATATTTCAATCAAAAATCCTGAATATCTGTTTAGAAGATTGTACATAAAAATCAAAGCATGGTTTTTGATATTTATGCAGGACCCGAACCTAACGAAGAACAAAATGGCGGCAAATATAACTATCATAAAACATAGAAATAATTTAAAAAAAAATCATAAAACTACTTTAGACAGTTGCCCTTAAATATCTGGCTATATGTTATGACAAATAATCAAAATTTATTTTTCAAAATATTTTTGGGGGTATTCAGGTCAACCAAGATGGCAGAAGAAGCAACATGCCTGCCAGTGTAATAATTATGCCAGTATGTTATAACAAAAAAATAATCGTTGATTTTTAGTGATCATTTTTTGTAATTTTTAATTATTTTTCACATGATCCCTAGCGAAATGGTTCGTGGGAGGACCTTGACCATATGTCACGGAGAGATTTTTAAGCAAATGAGTGTAATTCACGAAATACACAACCAGGGGCGGATCTAGGGTCTTTTCTGAGGGGGGTCCAAAATAAAAACGACAAATTCATTTTTTTTTTTAAATTTAGGTTCCCCTAAACGTCAGCGATTATACAATTTACCGCATACTGACAAAGGAAGGATAAACCAAGAGACACACAAAATCTGGAATCAAAACCTGGAATCTAAACCGTAAAATTGTAAAGCCCGAAAAATTGTTTGGGTGAGCCTACACTTATAAGAATTTGTACTAATTTAAAGCTTATATAGCACAATTGTCCTGAAAGTTGGGCCCATCGGGCATAACTTTATTGTACTCCCTCCTCGAGTCACTAGCCGTACGTACGACAGACACAAGTGAACGGTAACCAGGTGTAGCGAAATGCGACTCAATTCCCGACATTTATATAAATCCATGTATTCTACTTATTAGCTTGAAAATGTGGAAGGGGTTTGCACTATATTTAGTTATAAGTATAACAGAACTGAGGAAGAGTGGACAAAGCGTACCGAAAATTTGGGGTTTTATCCCAGAAATTACCCTTATGAAAGCCAAACTAAGTAAACCTATCATGGGTGGCGGCAGAATTTTCCCAATAGGGGGCCGGGCCATGTCAGCTACCCCAAGTTCCGACATTCCCTTTTTTGAGGGATGATGAGAAGGGCAAATGGAGGAGCCTCATTATCCCATGCCATTGCAGGCATATTTTGCATTATATCACTTAATACTTCAAGATCCGAGTTGCGCACTGATAATGTTCTTTGAATCTGGATCGTAAAATTGAAAGCCCAGGAAGCGGGCGAAAATTTTTGATCGGCTTACTCATAAAATATATGACGAAACGAAAAAAGAACTGTAGGGTTTGTAGACCATATCGGGTGTAACATACACTGTATTGAACCACCTGGACTACACGGTGAAATAGCCAAACTTTGTTCCTAAGTCGCTCACCAGCTGACTATGCCGTATGACACACACAACAAGAGAACACCAACTAGGCTTTGTGATATGGGATGAAAGTTACAACCTTTACATAAACTATGTACTCTGGCTCATAGGCGTAGGAGCCCAAGTTGATTGGGGGGGGGGGGGGGCTGTAAAGACTTGCCCGAAAAATATAACCAAAAAATTCCGCGTTCTCCACGCGCGTTTCAACATGTTAATGTATATATCATATAGGCATGCATCGTTTTTATCGCACCGCTTGCCATTTACAGGCAATCATTTGCCGTGTTACTACCCTTCTCATACTGATTATAATTTTTGGTATTTCTCTCATGGGTGTGGGGAGCATGCATTGTGTTGTGTGATCGTCGGCCTGAGGGAAGGGTCTAAGCCCTCCCTTTTGAAAATTTAAGAAAAATTAGGTGTCCTTACATGCAATCTGGTGCCACATATGCTACCTTTGAAGTAAAATTTCTGCTTGAAAAATTACGTATATAGGTACTAAAAATAAAAAAATCGGCATCACTGAGGAAGGAATGGCCAAATGGCCCCCCTCAATAACTGATAACCATAATAAAAGTTGAAAAATCAAGTGTCCTTACATGCAATCTGGTGCCACATATGCTACCTTTGAAGTAAAATTTGTGTTAAAAAAATTACGTATTTAGGTACCAAAAAGAAAAAAAATCGGCATCATTGAAGGAGGCATGGCCCAGTGCCCCCCCCCCCCCTAAATACACCACTCATAATCATGATATAAGTTTAACCATTAAAATACAGACTGTTGAATAAACACCGAATATGTAGGTGCTGGTGTAATTCAAACCAGAACTTAATTTTAATTACCAAGGAAGTTTTTTAACTATTGATTACCTTTAGCTACATTATTCCATTATTTTTCTTTCAGTAGGTGCCCGAAAAATTCTCACTATATTGCCCGAATTTTTACAAAAATATTTGGTTGTGGGGGCTGCAGCCTCCCAGTCCTCCGCCTCCTACGGCTATGCCCTGGCTATATGTTACTTGGTAAGGTGGACAGGACTTGCGCTATCCTGCTATGTGGAATGGAATTATTGAAGAAAACAGAGTGACTCTACAGCGCGCGTAGGGCGCCGAAAATTTTGGGTTCTTATTAGAGAAATTATCCTCTTGAGGGCAAAAAAAAAAATGCTAAACCGTCGGGGCGACTAGTTGTCGTCGGGGACTGCATACTTTCGACTTTCGACGAAATTGTAAAATTTCCCCGATAGGGGGCCAGCCTTCCCCCACCTAGCACCACCGCTATCTGGACTGGGGGAGGGGGTTAAAATACTGTATGTTGTGTTCCCTATATAGTTGCGGCGCGACTGTCAAAAATACTCTGTCAGAACAGATGACTGAAGTCGAATGTTTGCTTTTTATTTGCAACAGCAGACCGGTCATCAGTCCAAAGATGTCAAAGAATTGAACCGACTGAAACCGCGTTATTTGACCTGGTGGTGATTTTATATAGTAAGTTTAAAATGAAACAAACATCGATTCGTCTATTGTGACTTCTGGTCAACTCTTGGATATGGACTTTAACCTAAGATTGGATTTTTATTCCCATCACTAGGGCAGCACTATAAAAGAAGAGAGTAATTCCAGACCATGAATATCATAGCAAAACGTACTTACCTACTCTCTCTTGTTCATGAGAGGAGGGATACTAGCGGGTGGAGGGAAGGTTTCGTAGATGTAGCGTTTAGGGAGTGTAAACAGATCGTTATTTTGTAAGACCAAAAGACTGACTAGCAGTGACATTTTGGAATCAACATTAAAACTCATTAGTAATACGTTGCATAAAGCTAGTATGACATAATATCTGCGTGTTCCACACGTTGTCTCAAGCGAAAAGTGATTAGAATGTCTGACTCTCACGCATGCTGTAGTCCATTCTCTCTGTAAAACGATTGCACTGTTCGTGTTTCGGGACGGGCGATATAGGCTACTGTAGTCAAATATATTACCGAAAGTTTCTGCGATACATGGCTAGACTTTCACGGGTTGATTGATCGATACTGGATGGGGGTAACCAAAATCTCCTCGGAACTGGACAACTGTTATTACCTGAAACTGTCTCGTTTTTTTCTTTTTTTTTAGGCTAATGTGGAAAAATTTCGAAAAGGGCAAAATGGGAAATTTGAGGGGGTCCGGACTCCGGACGTCGGCGACCCCCCCCCCTCCCCCGATCCACCCAACATATTTAGCGCAACCATTAACTGTGACAAAATCAAGCAACGGTCGAAGCAGGGAGCAAATAAAAATTCCTGGTTGTAGCTCGACCCATTTAACAAATCGCTTCTTGGCCCATGAAGTAGAGGTCTGAAGGTCAAGAGGTTGGTCACGTTAAGTCTTGGTGAACGTAGCTCCATTGAAGAGCAGAACTCTTTCAGGAATAACTTTTGGTTTTCACCCTTCGGCTTTTCTCCAAAGACGGTCCAGTGGGTTTTGGAGATAACAATTAAGTAATTCCTCTCCAGCTTCAAAGATAGATCAGTGATAGACGTAGTGTATGAATTGTAAATATGTAAGCAAGGGGTGTTAGCACCTAGCACCTCCCTGAGTGTTCTTTACTGAATGCCTTCCACATTTGTATCCTGTAATAAGAAATAGTTGAGGTGATTTAGTCTCAACTGCACCTGGTACAGATTTTAGTCAAGTCTTTGGTTCGTTTAGGACATTTTGAAAGGTGATAGCAAACACCAACGTCCAACCTCAATTCTTACCTAGACGTCTGGCTAACATTAGCGGCTCGCCATAGGGGCACGGGGGCACTTGCCCCCCCCCCCAAAAAAAAGTTTGCTAAGCATGGTCTTCAATTTTCCGAAAAAAAAATAATAAATAAATAAAACATGTAGGCCTTATTCAAGATGGGTTAGGCCCTCCCTTTTCCTTGACTCGGTTAAAAACTAAAGAAGTGAATAACTTTGCAATGCAATGCGAAGGTTTAGCATAAATAAAGTGCTTTCAAAACGACATTTTTTTCGGCGCGCTTAGCGCGCGTTTTCTTAGTTGCTTGATTGATGCTATATGTACTTCAGACATCACAAATGGACCTTACATGAGTGCGAGCTAAGGTAATCAAAACAAATGATCATGCTGTGATATTTGTAATCTGATTAGCTTAGGCATCATGATAATGTCATTTACGGAGGGTAACGGTAATGCTGGAGTTAAATCAGGGAGCTGCTTGTAGTGGCAGCTCCCTGGTTAATTCCCATAATTTCGCAGACACTTCAGAGCTTTTGGAGTCATTAGATACACAACCCATTAGCTGTGTTGATTATCATCCACGACTAAAAGCAGTTTTGCCCGGGTGTCACCTGGCCAGATTAGCATATCTGTCTACAAAAACTTTCAACGGGCATGTAGCCTAAACGTATTGTTTCCCATAGAAGGAGAGGTTTCCCTTCCCTTGTCCAAATTGTCAGCGCCATTGGCCCAAGAGCGGTTTTATGACTGTCAAATGGCATGTTATAAGCAAAAGGTTCTCCACCTCTGTGCTAAAGTATACCGTTTCAGTTGATTTAAAATAAACACACCAAACAGTCAATCTAAGCTCATTGTAGTGTGACTTTTTGGCCTAGCTATTTGTATATAGCATGGGTGGGGAACTTCCGGCCCGCGGGCCGTATGCGGCCTGCGAGACCAATTCATTCGGCCCGCGAGGCAATTCATAAATGTTAATTCAGAATCACTTGAAAAGTAATTGAAAATAACACTTTTAGCCCACGGTGCCCACCGTTTATCCTGCTTACCCCTATACAGTACCACTTTCCGGGTACTTCACGTAAATTTGCGGCGAAACACTACCAGAAGGCCTATATTACTAAAACCTCTGCAAAATGTAAAATGCCAACCGTTTCGTTAGACATAATTCATTCACAGAACCCTTGTCGCCTACTTCTGGAGGTAACGGAAGCTTTGCGTTGCAGATAGGCTAAATAACATTGTACTTAATTATCTCATGTGTAGGTCTATCTACAGTATTAGGGTACGAAACTCAGCGGATATTGTATCTATTCTTTTTTCAACGGGGGAACGCTCCCCACCATTCTCCTCTGGATTCGTAATTTTGCAATGAAAATTACGAAAACATAAAGTTGGTTTGAAAATACGCATTTTTTTCGGCGCGCTTCGCGCGCACTTTTTATATGTGCTGATTCATTATTAGTTCATAGTTACATAAGTTAAAAGACAAATGGTAATATTGTGATACTTTAGACTTGGTCTGTTTCACCTTGCTCATTCTATCTCATTTATAGATAGTGGATGAATATTCTATTGCCTAAAACTTAGTACAATACTAGGGCTTCCAGGGGCTGTTCTTGCCTAGACTTTGTCCCACCAGGTCCTGTTTGGGGACGTTTTGCCTGCGCCATATGAGTGAAGCTTATTGCAACCTCTCTGTGTGCGGCCCGCGAGTGAATAATGACCTTCAAAACGGCCCGTCAAAGAAAAAACGGTTCCCCACCACTGGTATATAGGATGAGACGTCGTTCTGAGTTAGGGGAATTCCCCTCCCGCGTTAAAGAATTTCGTTTCGGAACGGTACTGAGACCCAAAAGAGTGCTATCATTTCATCGTTTTCAAGTGTCTTCAGTGCCAGAATTTTTCTTTAGTTAAGAAAACAATCCAGAAAACCAACATTTTATGGCTTCTTGGCAAAGCTGAAACATATTGTGACAAATTGGAAGAAACAATTAAATATTCAAAGATGGGGCTCGTTTTATACAAATGGATCAAGCCGCTTTGCCCATTTCATCTGCCTCTTACTCCCCCCCCCCCCCACACACCATAGAGTAGCGATCGGCTGATATGATTGTATTTTTATTTTTAAAGTAGTCGGCTCATTGCTGACTGCCTGAAATGGTTTTTGAAGAGCTCTTGAAAACTACATGAGGCATCGCTGTAATACATAATAATAACCATACTCCTATAGTCTATCCGGAGCTGACCATTAATATTGCCGGGGGGTCTTCCGAACCTCCCTGGATACGGACTTGAGTTTGCCCCCCCCCCCCAAACAAAATTTCTTAGAGCCGCCCATGCTGGCTATTAATTGACTGGCCGTTATCACTTATTAGTACTATATCGTTCTCATATCTTTAGCGTTTAGATAGTTTACTGTCCCAGAAGAACCACGTTTTTGGTGTGCCCATTTACTTGCGTGTAAAGTAAGGACCCAAAGAGGTACGCAATTGCTCTGTTTATTGCTGAGTTAAACTTATGTATTATTTGCGAAGTATGACTGTTTAAGATCATGTATTTCAGTAATTCTGAGAGTTTATACTTGAGGTTTTGCGGTGAGTTCGGCTATTGGATTTGCCAGTCCTTATTCAGGTATTTGTCACTGGGGTGGTCAACTTTATTCTCATTGTATAACATTGTATAACATTGCAGTTTGCGAATTAAGTGCATAATTTTGGTGCGATTGGTGTCATTCGTATTTCGATTAAACGCTTGTATTTTTGTACTATTGTTGTCTATTTTGTGTAGTTCATGATATCGCCATGCCGTCTAGTTTTGTATTTTTCATGTGAGAACAAATTTGGCAGGCGGTGTTGCCTCCGTGGATCACGACTGAGAAAGTTTGGATGAGGTGAGTAATCGCCTAAGGTTACTTTGGTTGCTTCAAAGCAAGTAGGGTCGGAGCAAATACGTATTTGCTCCGACCCTGTTGATCTTGATACACAAGTTTCCCGTATGACAGGTTTCTTCTTGGCAGCCGGCTACCCTCCTTTTGTAATCAGAAAGCAAATTACCCGTGCCAAACAAGCTAACCGTTCGGACTTTCTTCAGAACCAGAAAAGGGTCCTAACACTCGCATACCATTCGTCACCACCTACCACCCGTCTGTCAAATGTCTCATGAATAACCTTAGACGCGATTTTGAATTATTGAAGGAAGACAATTCTTTATCCGAACATTTCAGTGAACCTCCCCTACTTGCTAGTACATCATACTACTCAAGTGATTGGAACACGCGATTCGAACATTCGTATGCTGATTGAAAAGAGGTGAAGTGAATATTAAGGCATAAAAATCGTGATTCAGTTAGACGAAGTTGGTACCGAAAGGCCGTGAAGTGCGCTACCTTTCCATTATTATGTATATGTAGTATTTACTATATAACGCTATAAGGACTGCCTGTGAGTGTAAGGGCAATGCGTGCCACATGGCAGAAAAATCATTCTTCGTGACCTTGAAGTAATCAGAATGTCCAATATTCACCCAGATATCAGCAGTTGTTATGATATTTGCCAATTAATAGTTATTCCGTCTCCCTGAACCAAATTATTCAGTGGAGGGGACTTTTATTTGTTCCACACTCACAATATTTATAGGTATGACACTTTCTAACCCTTATCATAACACTGATCTTCACATAGACTTGTCGGAATCAAGGCGACTGTCGGAACAGAGCAGCCACCCACCATTCTGTCTTTCACATGGTAGCACATAGATAGCATGATAGCGGCTTTGTATCTTTTAGGCTGTGAAGCTTCCACTGATGACGTCAAACGAAAGTAGTATATACAGTATAGTAGAGTGGCTCCATAGAGCAGGATATATTATATAACACCTTATTAATTTCTCTACATTTGATTGGAGGACTGGTGGTCACATGCCATTGGTGATTCGGCACTATCATCAAGATTGAGGTGCTCGACCGTTGGTTAGTATATACTAACCCACGGTCGTTGGTTAGTATATACTAACCAACGGCAATGACGTCACCGATCATTGCAGTACGTACAAGCAGGGAGTTGCTATTACTCCCTGGTACAAGCTATGCCGCGACTCAAATCAGGGAGTTGCTATTTGACAAATAGCAACTCCCTGCTCAAATTGGGGACCGTACATTGCATATCGTACGTAATAGGCACGTAAACGCGTATCGAGCAAACGACAAACCATGGAGCTGCGCTACACGGGCAAACACGAACCATCGTGACCTCAAAACACAACCTTGACCAACGACTAGATCAAGGTAGATAGTTATAAGGTGTTATATAAAACAAATAATGAATGTTTTTCATTCGTGCGATAGTATGAATTATATTTCATTCGTTGAAAGATTTAACATTCTATTCAACTCGGCTTCGCCTCGTTGAATAGAACGTTCAATCTTTCAACTCATGAAATATAATTCATACTATCGCACTCATAAACATTCATTATTTGTATAATATATCCTGCTCTATGAGTGGCTCTTACTAAGTTAGTGCCACGGACTTCAATACATGGACAGAGGATTGCGCAATCAATACGGTCGCCACCGTTCGAACAAATTTCGGCTAACCAAGATGGCCGCCGGGCTACTACCATTTGCCCAATTTGACGATGAATCTGCAACATTTCAGACAAAATATCAGTATGAATGGAAGAACAATATCTCAGTCCTTCATTCTATTTGCTGAATTTGACCTGAGCTTGCATTCTTTCGAAAATATTACAAGTTTTTCACACAATTTGTCGATACCGAGCCACTTGAGCAAGTCCAAACTTTTGCACACAAGACTATAGCAGGCTGCCATATTGGTAAGCCTATTCGTGTACGTATGGTGGAGACAATTTACGCATAGGACGTTAGTGCAATATGCTCTGTCCATGTATATAAGAAGTCCGTGGTTAGTGCACGGTAGAGTATGGCTTCCGCTCGAGAACCAGATTCTGGAGCGTCTTCCTCAGAATACTCATCATCTTCTTCACCGCTGCCCATACATTATGCACTGTATGCCTATCATGCAAATAGGTAATCGGTTTTATCACAGTTTCTATCTATCTTCAAGTTGTGACAATATTTTTTTAATTTCAATGTAGGTTATCGTTGTTACAGAGACAACATCACTAAATACTGATACCATTTCCGCGAAACTTGTTTGTACGCAGAGACTGGAGACCACGGACTTCCCATGGACAGAGGATAACGTGCCCAATACGGTCGCCACCGTTGGAACAAATTTAGGCTTACCAATATGGCCGCCGGGTTGCCACCATTTGACCAATTTGACAATGAATCTGCAACATTTTAGACAAAATATAAACATGAATGCTTGTGCATTAACATCAAATGACAAGTTCTTCCATAACTGTGGTCAAATCTAGTTGGGCTGGGCTCATTTGGTGTTGGTTGGTTGTTTGTTTTCAGTTAAGGTTGTATGGACTTCAGGGTATCTTATGGGGCCTTAGCCCTCCTTTGCCCTTTAACCTGTTACAGTATGTTATCTTATGTTAATGGAAGAACAATATCACAGTCCTTCATTCTATTTGCTGAATTTGACCTGAGCTTGCATTCTTTCGAAAATATTACAAGTTTTTCACACAATTTGTCGATACCGAGCCACTTAAGCAAGTCCAAACTTTTGCACACAAGACTATAGCAGGCTGCCATATTGGTAAGCCTATTCGTGTATGTATGGTGGAGACAATTTACGCATAGGACGTTAGTGCAATATGCTCTGTCCATGTATATAAGAAGCACGGACTTCTCATATGGGCTACGTGTACATGAACAGAGGATAACATGCCCAATACGGTCGCCACCATTCAAACAAATTTAGGCTTATCAAGATGGCTGCTGGGTTGCCACCATTTGACCAATTTGACGATGAATCTGCAACATTTTAAACAAAATATCAACATAAATGGAAGAACAATATCATGGTCCTTCATTCTATTTGTTGAATTAGACCTGAGCTTGCATTCTTTCAAAAACATTACAAGTTTTTCTCACAATCTGTCAATACGAGCCAGTTGAGCAAGTCCAAACTTTTACACACAAGGCTTCAGCAGGCAGCCATATTGGTAAGCCTACTCGTGTACGTACGGTGGCAACAATTTACACATAGGATGTTAGTGCAATACACTCTGTCCATAGAAGTCCATGGCAGAGATGCTTTGGCTATTGACCCTTCTGGCCAAACAGTCCAACAGTGCTCATGTTCTTAGCATAGTAAATCAGAAATAAATCTCAGTCCTATCTGTTTAAAATAAATGTTAATCTCATCAGGTTTCTTTCAACAAAATGTACAGCTGAAGTATCGTGGAAAAATATTACGATTTGCCCCACGAGCGCGTCATCATGATAATGCAAAATTTGTTGTAATGTCTAACTTCCTGAATCTTTCTAATACCTTGATCTAAAGCTAAATAATAAACCTTTCCTGTAGGGATGGTTTTTGAAATAGTCTTCAAAAGTAAATTCTGACCCGTTCAAGTTGTGGTATTTAAGGTAACTGTAGGCATCTGTTTGAGTCGGTATAGTCAAGTTATAAATAGTACAGTGGGCCAGACTTTCATGTGGTGCCTAGCAAATCTAGTTCTCATTTTGTGTATTATATTATACTTTAAGACACTGTCAGACCATATCCAGCTTTTTCCACAATTCTAAGTAAACCTGTTTTTACTAGATAGTGTTTAGATTTTAAATTAAAAGTCTCTTAAGCAGTTCGGAAGATTCTCCCTTATGGAGAATCTATTTTTCTCCCGATTAGGAATAAATTGGTCATGAGCACCGTCATTTTGCTTTTTTACTCACAGTTTAATGCTGAATTTACGTATGTATTAAATGGCAAATAACTTTTGGAGCCTCTTGCCCATTTATCGGTCTAATGGAAAAGACAAATATATATATATATATATATATATATATATATATATATATATATATCAGGGGCGGATCCAAGGGGGGGTTTTAGGGGTTTAAACCCCCCCTTTGATTTTCGAGGATTTTTTTTTTTCATTTTGTATAATATATTGTTTATTTTCCCCGGTATGTTCTGAAGGTTATTTTCAGTTACAACAATGCAATTAACATCCCATAATTATAAGTTTGTTGACAGCGTATATTTCCTTCTGTCGTCCCGATTCTCTCTCATTCAAAATCCTTATAGAGTCAGTGAGTCCTTCAAGAGGAGGTCCAGCTCTAATCTTGGTTCCCATATGCAATGAAATCGCATTCAGTAGTGTCTAACTCTGTTTTAAAAAATGGGAACGCGACTCCAGCTTTTCGCTTGTACTCTCGCTGAAAAATTCAAATATTGTGTTGACTGAAAGTGGTTGTCGTTGAATTGGAATCACTTAACATAATCAGAAATCGAGAAGGCTAATCATACTTTGGACATGCGTTGGATGTAAAGACGTTCAGGGAAAATAGACTGTTCCATGAGCGGCTCGCCATAGGGGCACGGGGGGGCATTTGCCCCCCCCCCCAAAAGTTTGCAAAGCATGGCCTTCAATTTTCAAAAATAAAAATGATAAATAAACATGTAATTCGAGATGGGTTAGGCCCTCCCTTTTCCTTGAGTGGGCTTAAAATTAAAGAAGTGAATAACTTTCCAATGCAATGCGAAGGTTAAACATTAATAAACTGCTTTCAAAACGACATTTTTTTCGGCGCGCTTCGCGCGCGTTTTGTCAGTTGCTTGTTTGCTACTATATATACTTCAGACATCACAAATGGACCTGCCGTTAGTGCGAGCTAAGGTAATTAATCAAAACAAATGATCACGCTGTGATATTTGTAATCTGATTAGCTTAGACATCATAATGTCATTTACAGAGTGTAACGGTAATGCTGGAGTGAAATGCCCATAGTTCTGCAGACACTTCAGAGCTTTCGGGGTCATTAAATACACAACCTATTAGTCGTGTTGATTATCATCCACGACTAAAAGCAGTTTTGCCCGGGTGTAACCTGGCCAGATTAGCATAGGTATCTGTCTACAAAAAGTTGTAACGGGTATGTTGTCTAAAAGTGTTGTGTTTCCCATAGAAAGAGAGGTTTCCCTTCCTTTGTCCAAACTGACAGCGCCGTTGGCCAACGAGCGGTCTTATGACTGTCAAATGGCCTGTTATAAGCAAAAGGTTCTCCACCTCTGTGCTAAAGTATACCGTCGTTTCAATTGATCTAAAATAAACACACCAAACAGTCAATCTAAGCTCAGTGTGATGAGACTTTTGACTAGTGGTCTAGCTATTTGTATATAGGATGAGACGTCGTTCTGTGTTAGGGGAATCCCCCCCCCCCTTAAAAAAATTGTTTCGGAACGGTACTGAGATCCAAAATACTAGTGCTAACACTTCATCGTTTTCAAGTGTCTTCATGCTCGAAATTTTCGTTAGTTTAAGAGAACAATCCAGAAAACCAGCATTTTATGGCTTCTTGGCAAAGCTGAAACATATCGTGACACAATGAAAGAAACAATAAAATATTTAAAGGTGGGGCTCATTTTATACAAATGGATCAAGCCGCCTTGCCCATTTCACCAGGCTCTTACTCCACCCCTATTGTAGTACGGTAGCGATCAGTTGATATGGTTGTATTTATTTTTAAAGTAGTCAGCTCATGACTTACTGCCTGAAATGGTTTTTGAAGAGCTTTTGAAAACTACATGGGGCATCGCTGTAATACATAATAATAACCACACTCCCATAGGCGTAGGAGGCGGGGGGGGGGGCTGCAGCTCCCCCAACAAAATATTTTTGTGAAAATTCGGGCAATATTCTGAGAATTTTTCGGGAACCCACTGAAAAAAATGCAATAATGTAGCTTAACGGAAATCGATATTTTAAGAAACTTCCTTGGTAATTAAAATATAGTTGTGATTTGGATTGCACCATCACCTAGGCCTGTATATTCGGTATTTATTCACCAGTGTGTTTTTTAATGGTTAAACTCATATATTATCATTATCAGTGGTGTATTTGAGGAGCCATTAGGGCATGCCCCCGTCACTGACGCCGATTTTTTTAGTACCTAAAATAAAACAAAATTTTACTTCAAAGGTAGCATATGTGGCACCAGATTGCATGTAAGGACACCTAACTTTTCAAAAATTTTCAAAGGGTAGGGGGTGATGCCTATTTTTTCTTTTAGTACTAAAATACGTACGGTAAATTTTTCACACAAATTTTACTTCAAAGGTAGCATATGTGGCACCAGATTGCATGTATGGACACCTAATTTTTCAAAAAATTTTCAAAGGGGAGGAGGACACCCCCTCCCCTTAGACCCCTCCCCCAGGCCTGCGATCACACAACATAGTGCCTGCCCCACCCCCATGAGAGAAATCTTGGCTACACCACTGATTATTATCATCATTATTGTAACGACTTCATCCAGAATTGTAACCAATATGGAATAGGTAGTAACGTGGCAAATTATTGTATGTAATTGGCATGCGGTGTGATAACGGATGCATGCCTATATGATATGTACATTAACATTTTGAACGCGCGCGGAGCGCGCGGTAATTTTTGTTTCTATTTTTCTGGCAGATCGTTACAGCCCCCCCCCCCATCAACTTGGGCCCCTACGCCTATGCATACTCCCATTGAGGCTATTGTACTATCCGGAGCTGACCATTAATATTGCTGGGGGGGGGTCTTCCGAAACTCCATGAATACGGACTTAAGTTTGCCCCCCCCAAACAAAATTTCTTAGAGCCGCCCATGGACTGTTCAGTTGGAACATACATCTAAAGAAGTTACCATTGTTCTGGAAGGTATTATAATTCAAAATTCGCTTATATACTGACTCCCTTTCATTTGTTACACAAGATATATTCCTTTTGTATCCAAGAGTACGTTATGACCAAGATCACGTTTAAACATTATTCCATGCAAAAGAGTGGGTGTTTGCCTGGAGTTTCTTGCACATGGGAAGTGCCAGTGACCTGTAGGCGGTATTTTAGCATATTTTCCTTCGTGCCTCTAGACGGCATGGTTGTATGTACAGCAAGAGAGGGTATCAAAAAACGTAATGTTTCCATGGAAATGACAAACATACAAAGCATGAAACATGAAGATGTCCTAAGTATAGATTGTAAGGTCTGAGAAGGGTCAATTGTTCTTGGTTCACGCCGCGCAGTGATGGCGTCAGGTGGGGGACAGGGGGAAGTTTTACAGTTTTTTACAGTTTTTTACAGTCGGGGAGTCTTAGTCGATACGGTAAAGTGTGTAGTCCCCAACGGCGACAAGTCGCTCCGACGGTTTACCTGTTTTTTGCTCTCAAGAGCAGTGGCGCCGGCACCGGGGGCATGGGGGGACGCGTGCCCCCCAATCGATTTCAGATTTTTTTTTGAGAATTTTAAAATGATCTCAAGAGGCGTTTAAGCTATAGATTTCCGTAGGGGGTAAGGTGAGGTGTGTTTTCAGCCGAGTGATGGATCTGTGGTTATGATTTTCAATCACAAATGGTTCTCAAACTATCAGAATTATCCCCAATCTTTCGCAAACTATCAAAATTTTCGCGCGCTTCGCGCGCTCCAAACCTTACCTCAGTGATATCCTTATTGTCAATAATTTCCGGTAGCAACTCCCGTAGAAGCACAGTTGAAGGCTGTTTACGAATTTTCAGTAAAAGATTGGCTTTGTGATTGGGCATATAGGTTTGTTGAGGAATTGAAAGTGTTTCGATGCAGAGGATCATGAATGCAGGTTTTGTCATTGTAATCTTATTTAATGAAAAATTTCGGCGCGCTTCGCGCGCATTCGTCACGGTTTGCACCCCGTCTTATGGCCATTATTAAGGTTATAATACATGCAACTATTCTGATCACACTTTTCCGAGAAACATAAGTACATTTCCAACCTCTGTAGGCCTATGGGATCTTTCAGTCTAATTTGTAGCATGATCTGGAAGGTTGAAAGTACGTATTTGCTGTCGGTTATACATTTTTTCAAATGCAGCCATTACCGGTAGGCCTATAGATGGCGATTGTTAATACACTTACGACGAAAAAGCATTTTGAAATGCGCTTTTTAGTCCTACACCCCTTTTGCTATACCTAGAAGGCGTTCGTCTGGGTTTTCGTTCAAACTTAGTAAAACATACGACAGTTGCAAAGTGCTCGGCATCATACTCTATAGTATCATTTGGATGTCAGGTAATAAGCATCATATCAGTGCCCCATTTTATATAATTAATCCAGAGCTTCCAGGAGGCCCTATACAGCTGCCTGCCAGCCTTAGAAATACCCTTTCGTAATACACAATGAAGCAAAGGAAAATTTTCGTAACAGTCCAAGAATGTTTCCGTGGACTCAACGCACGTATTATTAAGTAAAAACTTTCCCCGAATAGAAGGCATTAATTAAAGTAGCCAAAAGTGGGACTTCAGGAGGTTTGCTGACAACATACCATTCTGTTGGACAACATACTCTCCTCTTTCACCTTACCAAAAATTAGAATTCACTAATGTTGGACGTCATCTGTGTCATTTGGACGTCATCTGTGGTGCCCTCCCCCCATCACCAAATCCTGGCAGCGCCACTGCTCAAGAGGACAATTTCCCTTAAAAAAACCCAAAATTTTCGGCGCGCTAGGCGCGCGGTAGAGTCACTCCAGTTTCTTCAGTACTTCCATTCTACATTGCTAGATAGCACAAGACCTGTCAAACTTAACAAGCAACATGTAGGTAGAGTACACAGTTTATGTAGAGGTCGTTAATTCCATCCCATATCGCAAAGTCTACTTGCTGTTGTCTTGTGTGTGTCATGCGGTACGGTCAGTTGGTGAGCGACTCAAGGAGAAAAGTTTGGGTATTTCATAGGGTAGTTCAGGTGGTTTCGATAAAATGTATGCTATCCCTGATATGGCCTACAACCCCTACAGTTTTTCTTTTTTCTTTTTGTTCTTAATGATTAGGCTTCATATATTTTTTGTGTAAAACCAAAAAAAAAAAAAAAAATTCGCGCGCTTCGCGCGCTTTGCAATTTTACGTTTCAGATTCAAAAGTACACCATCAGTGCGCAACTCGGATCATGAAGTATTCAGTGATATTATGCAAAATATGCCCTGCAATGACTTGGAATATTTAGGCTCCTTCATATCCCCTCCTTACCACCCCTTCGACATAGGGGCTGTCGGAACTTCGGGTCACTGCATGATCCGGCCCCCTGTCGGGAAAATGTTGTCGCTACCGACCTTGTCGGTTTACTTATTTTGGCTTTCAAAAGGGTCATTTCTGCGATAAAATCCAAAATTTTCGGTCCACTTTGCCCACTCTTCCTCAGTTCCGTTACTAATAGCTAAATTTAGTACAAACCCTTTCCACCTTTTCAAGTAACTTAATATAAGTAGAATACATGGATTTATGTAAATGTCGGTCATTTCATCTTATTTTGCTAAACCGAGTTAATGTTCTCTTGTGTCTGCCGTGCGGTACTGCTAGTGACTCGAGGAGGGAAGTTCAGCGTAGGTTATGCCCGATATGGCCCAAATGCCTTGACAATTGACCCATATATACGCTTCAAATAAGTACAGATTCTTTTTAGTGTAGGCCTATCCAAAAAATTTCGTGCGCTTCGCGCGCTTTGAAATTTCACAGTTTAGATTCTAGAAAAAACGATAAATCTGGGCGGAAATATATAGGCCTATCTCTAGTATATACAAATATTATGAAATATATGCCCGGTAATGTCATAATTTAATACACAAGTTTTCTTTAAATCCTTCCTCACCAATTCCTCGACAACAGTCATGGCTTTCGTGGCTTCGGGTCGCTGGCCCGCCGTCGGGGAGTCTGCCCTCCCCTCGGACAAATCCTGGCACCACCCCTGGCGCCGCGCCAACCGATGGTCGCGCTCCGCTTAGATAACGAGACAAACAAAAATCCCATGCATGCGATTAAGCCTACCAGTTTAATTTTAAGGCCCCATGACAAAATACTTTCAGAAGATTTCAAAAAGAGAAACCAAGTTTTCTTTATTGAGCACAAGCGAGCAACTTTGAGTGAGTCACTGTGAGTGCCTAGAGAGAGCACAACAAATGACTGAACAGTGCTCCGAACTCTTGACGCCCAAGATCGTTATCGGGCTGTATAGCATGCATCTCTCACAAGGAGGGAGACAACTTTCTGACAGGACATTTATCATAAAATTTCTGACACGGGGAATTTCAATGAAAGCTTGTTTTTATACGGATCAAAGAGCCTAGGAAACGCGTGGGAAATGCCATTTCCTGCAATCTGGGGGTCTTCTAGACCAAAAATTTTCTCTGTACGCTTCGCGCCAACACATGGTGGCGCTCCGCTTAGATAGTAACTATATCGCAAAACCCCCCCTTTAGTCAAAACCTGCATCCGCCCCTGTATATATATATATATATATATATGACTTTGCGAAGTTCCCTTCTTATGCCTTTTACATACAGTCTGAATGGTACCACTAAGCGAGCACTTAAAGTACGGTAATACAGTCTCAACTAGAACTACAATTCAGTGTGGTTTGCCTAGCCCTTTTGAAATTCATGGAGCTGTTCAAGAAGTTCTTATTGGGAGCTGTCGTGGCGATTGCGAAGTTCCTGCTTGTATACATAACAGCCCAAAGGTATCTCATGTTTCTCACGGTGAAGTAGTTTATTTTGCGGTTCAAATAACCCTTAAACAAAATTGGTTGGGAAAGTTGAAAGGATCGTGGAAAAAATCCCAGCAGTGCTTTGATTAGTTTTAGAAAATTAACTAACTTTTTCTTATGAGCAGTTCTTAGGAAAGTAATTAAGTTAGCCGACAATGAAATTGTTCAAAACAATTTTATGTGATATTCTGTAGATTTTCACCTGCCTAATCCAATTCACGATAATTAGCTCCGCAAAGGAGAAATGTGCAGGATAAGTTTTGCGGGACTTTTACACGTACATTTGTTGTAGTGTTCACACGTTGTGAACAGTAATAGCATGGACTACATCAGCCTACACATTCTCTCTACAAAGCTCAGAAAGTGACACCAAAACATTCCGCCGTAAAATTCACAATTAAAGGTCAGCGGTGAATATTTCAAATAGACGTATTTGAACATTCCAACTATGAGAATAATCCAAGGATGACCTACATTGTAACAGATTTACAAGTCTACGTTCTCTCCTTTCGTTCCAGTCATGTAAAACAAATTTTTGTACACGGTTGAATGCAGGGCGTGTCCTGCTACCATGCTTAGGTGCTGCCTAACTACGTAGGCTACCCATGATGTTGTCCGGTTGCGGAAAAATGCACACATACACATATATACATACATACATAAATACATACATACATACATACATACATACATACATACATACATACATACATACATACATACATACATACATACATACATACATACTTACATACATACATACATACATACATACATACATACACACACACACACATACACATACATACACACACACACACATACACATACATACATACATACATACATACATACATACATACATACATACATACATACATACATACATACATACATACATACATACATACATACATACATACATACATACATACATACATACATACATACATACATACATACTGAAATTCCCTAAAAGACAGGCAGAGGCATGATAAATAGAATGAAGAAAAAAATTCACTTTAGAATTCCTTTTGACATATTTCTCAAGTTGCGTTCAATTTTTCTATTCACTGAAAAACAAACTCAGTATGACGATTAAATGCAAAGACAGACTGATAGAGTTTACTTTGTACACCATGGGTGCATGTGCATTCTCGGCCACCGAAAACTCACCATAAGCATCCTACATCGCGGTGTCGAGCTATTCGGACAAATCTTATATACTACAAGATAATTCAATAGTACACTGTTTGTAGGAATGATTCATTCCTACACACTGACTTAGCCGAAAGGATTCAAGAGTGTGGCCTTACAGACCATGCACACTAATTACCTTCATTAACAAAAAAGTTGGCAAAATATTGAGCAACCTTTATGGCTGTCAGATCGTGGCTTATACTAGCTGTCTCTTTCCACGTGAATAAAGTCTTCTCGGGGTGGAACTGAACCCCATAGAATGGGTAATCTTCGGCTGAAACGAAAGGCAACACATTGCACGTTTTCAAGAAGGTACAGTTAATTTTTAAGAAATCAATGAGGACCATAACATTGATATCAGATGACCGTGATTAGACAGTCGTTAAAATTTTTAGGGGCAGAAGTAGCAGCCTATACACCCCTAGGGCCGATTTGACCGGTTTTAGACGTAGATAAAGGACATGGTGAGGACGTAGATATAGAGCAGGGGCTTTACAACTCTGATATAGGGCAGTGCGAGGACTTAGATATAGGGCAGTGCAACATATACTATAAATATCATACAGAGAATATCCAGTTGGCAATGAGGGAGGACCCGAACCCGCGCGTTTGTCACTTAGTGACCGATAAAAGCCACAGCAATAGGTTCTGGTCAACGGAAAGTCTGAACAAATATAGCGCATAGTATTTCTTAAAATTGCCGAGACCAACCGATTTATACAGACACAGCAAAAGAAAAAAATACACAAAAGGGCTGACTGCTTGACGTAAATAAGATTTGTATTTACTCCTCACTACAATAAAAAGTCAATGGCGATGAAAGCTGTACACAAATGATAACAAACTGTGCTACATTGTACATAGTCGACAGGTTCTTAGAGGTAAAAAGGTAAAAAGATTGTGCATTGTTGTACAGTGTCTGTGTAAAGTGTGTGCCCTCTGAGAAATCCATGGTGCCCTAGCAAACCATGTTAGCCGGCAGCGAAAATTGCTTAATACAAAATTTACTTTATGTATTTGGTGACTATCTTTATAATCAGAAAAAACTGTCTGTAACATCCAAAAGCATTGTGAACGAAGAACAAATGAAGACTATTCGTAGCGTGCGTTCCTCCTTACTTTCCTGTAGAAAGGTATGATAGTTTTTTTTTTTTTTGAATGGAGTGAAGATGTATACGTATAAGATACTTCAGACCGTACGGATAATAAGATCCGGACCGCAATATTTTTTTTCGGTCTAACAATCTCGGTTCATGTGAGGCGAAAGTCTTTGTATACAAAGGCTATATCGTAATACTGTGTCTGTTTTGTTCTCCATGGTTCAAAATAGATTAGGTCCATCTCGTCTAGGTATGTGCCTGTTTCTGTCTTTTTCACTTCATAGGATAAACTAGGTAGTAGCTCCTGAATATCACTGCCAACAAAGCACAGCTGTTGCCATTCTTCCGGGTTTCATAGAAGCATTTACGTCGTACACCTCGAGAATGACTCTTTCTTGAATTGAATTGGTCCGTTGTATACAAACATGTCTTGATCGAGACCCATACGTTTCACGGTCACATATGAAGTCTTGCATAACGTGAAGTCATGTGACTAAGAATGGTCCATAGGTTTGGTCACTTTTGAGAAGGCCCGGGGAGGCTCTGGCGTTGGCTGAAGCTCAAGCTGCATGGGTTTTCCACATAAAAGCTTTTGTCGGCTGATTTCCTGTGAGTGAGGGTTATAATAGTAAACTTTCCCATCTGAATCGACCAGTGTTTTCCATGGAGAAGTCGTGGTGCAGGATCGTTGTTGCTTTGACGACCTACAACTATGAAATGACGGTAATGACTCTTTGTGATCATATAAATGATGAATATGTGACCATGTAATCGTTGTATATGTCGGCTTCATGAAAGCCGAGGTAATAAGACTTTGATATTTGGATGAATCTTTCGTAGGTTCGTAGGTTTAAATCCTACCAAAGTCACCCCTTTCGCGCTTTCGTGGGTTCATCGACACATTTTTCAGGTATGGACTTACATATGAAATTTAGCTGACGCTGTGCTTCTTGCAATAGTCCGACTACACAAAAGTGAATTGCTACATTGATCTTTTCAACTTTGATTGCTGGTCACTTCATAGTTGTGAATCATTGCAACACCCATCATATTATTTTACTGTGTGGCATATGTGTCAATCATAGTAAACACATATCAATGCAATAAAAAATGGGACTGTACTGCTTTAATATAACATTTAAAAAAGGCCTACAGAATATTGGATTTAGGCTAATGGTCATCTCAACTTAATTTTTGAGGGCGAGGTTTCATCATAAGTTAAGTGCGTTAATATAATTCTGTCAAGCCTGCAGTTCATGTTGTTCAAGGGGGTATACATAAATGCATTGGACCAGCAGAGGGCAACCTAACACTGAAGTAAATTAAAATAGTCTAGGCCTATACATTAGTTTATATGGTCGATTGACTACACACCTAGGTAAAATGGTATGTAAATACATCCCACCTTAACTCAATTCAGCCTTCCTGGCAGGATACCACGCAGCAAACAATCCATAGCTTTAATTAAACATACGGTACTGAGGCTGGGCCTATCTTCCCGTAGAGCCATAATGCCCTGTAAGCATAATTGTTCCTAATGTTCACATACGTAGACACGATCTACAGAAATGTACTTTTTAATTTTTTTTTTAGTATTATTGTTCGGAGGTATTTCAAATCAAATATCATGGCCCTTATCATGTATATTTTGTACCAACTGAAGTTCATTATCGATAGAAAAAAGTGTTGAAAATAAGGAAGAGCATTGACCAGTTGTGGAACTCATGCAGAAACTCAAATTTACTTCTTTGGTGGTGTTTGCTGGCCTCTACATTTTGTACAGTTAATGTACACGTGGGAGAAAATCGATGTTCGTTTTAAGACTGACAAGTGTGGGCTTCAGGTATGGAGGGTTAAGTGTTATTCTTATATACTTCTTGAATATCATAAAACTGCAGTGGCGACACCCTTTCCTAAGTGCCATAGTTAACCGAATTTGTGGCTGGGGACTTAACAAATAGGCCTATGTGGACATTTCCACGGCTCTTCCCAACATTCGCTTTTTTGAAGAAGTACCAACCTACTTCAACGAGTACGTGGACAGTGATCTCACTAACGTATTTATTCTGGATGATTTGATGACCGAAATTAAACGTAATCAAAGGGTCACACTTCTGTTTACCAAATGAAGTCATCATATTAAGAATTTGTCCGTCATTGTGCTCTTACAAAATTTGTTTCGTCATTCATCAATAAAATAAAACGTCATGCCTTGTCTCCGTCATTTGTCATCATGTCACGACGTGTAACGGAACAAGCACCGTTTTAACATGTCTTGACCAGAGGAACTACTCAACAACGAAGTGCTCTCTTGAAGCGTCTCCTTAACGCCCTTGTGATTTGTTTATGCGGATGTGCTCTGAACATTCTGAAAGGTCACGTAAAGTTGGTCCATTCGAAAAACTGAAAACGCTATCGAGCCAAGTTGAGAAAACTCTTCGATCAAAAGGTGACACTTTCACAGAAGTGTGCAGTGTTCAGACAAAAGGCGGAGGGTATTGCATCAGATCTATGCTATTGCCTATCATCAAAGAATGAAACATCTGATATGGAGTATGCCAAGAAAATGATGGGCATCGATTCCTCGGAGTTGGCAAAATGGCAAACACCCAACACAAATTGCGAACTCCCTCATGCATTATCGCGGATTGAAAAAACCACGAGGGCACATTTGACTCGTGACATACAACGAAAACAACATCTGGAAGCATGTGGTATTGGTCTAGTTAAAACTACATAAAAGCTCTTTCGATCCTCTTCTCTATTACACCAATTGCCTCAAGACTTTATGTTGCCATTGTCCAGATCATGACATGTGATACAGCTTGTTGGCAAGCGATAATTAATTGGCTCGGCGATGGAGATAGCCTCGGTCGTTAGAAAGTGACATATAATCCTACCCCACGAAATTCCAACTTTATAGGGTAGGAAATCTAACATTTTAACGGGTTCAATACGGTATGGACAAAGCCAATCACCTTTCGGAGGAAGAGGGTCTTGATGATGGCGTCAGAGCCAAACTTTATCGAGACGCGTTGACGTTGCAACGCGTCCATCACAAACAAAACCGTCAATTGACGATGACATGTCTCCTGTAAACGATACAAAAGAATATTGCGTGAGTGATGATGCTGTTATAGCCAGTGTTCCCACAAAGTATGGAACAAAAGCTGGCCGTTAACTACAATTTTTCAAAGGTCATGGCATTACTTGGAACCCACAAGGTGAACTTGAAATGAACGACAAGGTCATTAAACGTAGTCATGTCAGCGACTTTTTGAATGATTTGATGCGTTTTAGACTATCATTTGAACCCAGCGGCCGGGAGACTTTATCTCAATGGTTAGCAGACCTTAATATACCTCAAGAGCTCATCAAACATCCTGAGTGAAGGAAAGTCGTACAACGACGGGACTCTGACGAAATGTACGCTGTAGCCTCGCATTTGAGCACGTCCCCTCAGACGCCGTATACAAAAGGAGAGAGGAAACAATATTTTACCTGGGAACCTTCAAAAAATAAGGTTCGAAATTTAAAAAAAGCCATTGTAACCATAGCCGCCATGGGCTGCATAAGTGGGCGAGACCCGCTCGTTTCCGTTCGTGATTGGCTTCAAATTATTCGTATTTTCTTTTCGTGCTGCTCAGGGAAGATTGGTGTACAGGATCATGCTGGCCAAAACGATGGAACAAACTCCTCACAAAGTATATTACGACATATCGCACACCGCTGGTTACACGGGCGTCGTACCTCTTTTCCGATCAGTCAAAATAAAGCACCCCTCGATTCGAAAGCGAGATGTGGAAGCGTGATTGAAGCAAAAGAATACATACACCCTCCACAAACCATCTCGCCGTTATTATGCACGAAATGGAGTGATTATGTCTGGCATTGATGAACAATGGCAAGCCAACTTAGTCCACGTGGCTTCGTTATCAAAGCAGAGTAAAGGATTCAAATATTTGTCGACCTGTATAGACGTTTTTTCCAAGTTTGGATGGGTCGCACCATTGAAAAATAAACAAGGTGCATCCATGAGGTGCCAAGAAAACGATTTTTCGTTCCGGTCGTCGACCTTTGAAATTACAGACGGAGAAAGGCTCAGAGTTGTATAAGCGTAAATCATCCCGTTCTCACGTCACTCTGTCAAAAGAAGCGAAAGTGGCAAGACCTACTCCTGACAGTTTTGATAAATCATCATGGCACTCGTTCGCAATTACTCATGCGAATGTGCTAAATCTGAACACGACCTGTTTACTATACAACCGACGCAGAAGAGGATTGAAAGAGGGAGTACAGACCCTTGTCCGGTATTAATACAGGTGGGCCCATCGAGTTTTACGTGTTGGGCTCTGGCGAACAATACATTGATTTTGAACAAACACAACTATACGTTTGTGCCAAGATCAAGAAAAAGGATGTATCTGTTCTAGAAGAAGATGATGCAGTAGGCTCTGTCAATCTTTTCCTGTACTCACTATTTAGCCCAGGGGATGTGGCACTCAGTGGAAGAGATATTTCCTCGGCAACGCCAACCTCCTATCGTGCTATGATCGAAACGTTGTTAAACTATAGGGATCCAACAAAGGTGGATCAATCGACGAGCGCTTCCTTTTGCAGAGAAACTGCAGGCAAAATGGATGCTGCTGACCCTGGAGCACCTGCCACCACGGTAAACAGGGGGGTAAAAAGCGAAGTCGTTTCACTAATGGAAGCAAAGAGGTAGAACTGATTGGATGACTGCACAAGAAAAGTATTTACTTAGTGGCATGGACCTATGTTTGAAACTCACACCGAGTAAAGATTCCTTTGTCCTCGGGCGACATCCAGAATACAGAGTCATGTTAGAGCAAGTCTAATTGTTCGTGCGAAAAGTGAAAATTGCGCCATCTGTTCTCATTGCCCACGCCAAGGCACAAAAAAGACACGGCAAAATGCAACGATCGTCGGGTGCAAACCAAAATTCTGTCGGTACCGATGTTGTATCCGAGGCCGGTTTATCCGAGACGGAGACCAAGACCGAGACATGACCATCCTAGACCGAGACCGAGACCGAGACACGACTATTCGAAACCGAGACCGAGACCTGCTAACCGTTTGTATTCACTTTAGTAGTCTAGTAGTAGCTACAGTCCTTCCCTTGTATGTGTGCAGGACATATACCGATAAGTATGTTACAGTCGACGTGAGCTAACGCAAAGTCCAGATATATATATATATATATATATATATATACATATATATATATATATATATATATATATATATTTACACAGACAGACAGATAGATAGGAACTTTTAATTCAACGCTGCAGATCCTTTGGAATTATTTCAATATCTTTTACCGTCTTCAAAATTTGATGGTTTCTGAAGTAGCTCATTGCCTATGCAGATCAGATAGTTTACAATGTTGTCAGTAATATCAACACTTCTCAAGGAAACAATTTTAACTTTCATAGTAAACCCTTCAGGGTATAGCAATGTCTTTGAAATTAAGGTTGAAAAAACAAAGGCTAACATTAGCCATATATGGTATGTCCATCTTTCGATGTCACATATTTACATATTTAGCTCATATTTATTCATGGTACAATTGTGAAATAGAAATTACCTTGTAAAATGGTCAATATTTGATGGATTTTAATGGAAATTGTGGCTATTTTCTGCATATTTAATGCTTTTTAAATCACATATCCAACTATGTAATTTTCATGTCACCAGACTTTTAAGAGTATGTGTTAGAGAACAAACAAAATATTCGTAGGCACTTTAGAACAAATATAATTAGAAAAACTTTAACCTCTGTTTAGCTCTCCGAGTAAGGAGATTATTGCAGACACATGTGTGTAGGTTAGGTTCTCAGCGTACATATGTTCCATAAGTTAGGCAATCACAACACAGCCGGGACATTCTGAAGAAAATTACATGGTAGAGAAAAAATTTCAACCTAAAGCTGGCAAATGTATAGCAGATTGTGTATGAGGGTATCTTGCACATGCCTAGTAAATGTTTTGACGATCTTAGCACGTGGAGTATTGTCGACGCTTTTCAATTATTGATCCTGTTTCGCGGAAGGAAGGTAATGTTACTGTTATGCAGAAAGCAGTCACACTTGTTCGATGGAACCATGTATTTCGGGCTGACATTTTTTTCCGTTGGGGAGCTTGTTACTTTGTGTATATAATCTTTGTTTATGCCAAGAACTATCACTCTAACATATCACCAGTTTTTTACCTTTGTCACTCATCTTAAATTGACACGGTGAACATTTTGATCGAGATTCTGATTGGGTTTAACAAAACCACATTGCGTACACCAGGGGTGGGGAACCTTTTCCTCTAGTCATAACCCACTCGCGGGCCGCAGATAGCGAGGGCGCAACAAGCTTTCCCCATATGGTGCAGGCCAAGGGGCCCATCCGGTCTGTTGTGGTCTAGGGGAAGCCCAGGTAAGGAACTGCGGCCAAGCCTCTGAAGGTATGAAGGTTTTACAAAATTCGTAGGCAATAGAATGTTCATCCAGTATACTTAAATGACATTGAATGTGCGAGGCTACCCGGACCAGAAACATCACAATATGATCATTTGTTTTTATTTATGTATGATGTAACAATGGAAGAAAAGTATTCGAAAACCGCTTATTTTGAAACCAACGTTATTTTTTCTTCAATTTCCATTACAAAAAATAACAAAACTTTAGCGTTTAATTCAGTCTTCGGAGGGACAGTTCTACCCCCCCCCCAGTCTACCGGAATAAGTACAGTAACCTCTGAGTTTCGCACTGTTATAGATAGACCTAAACGTGTGATAATGCAATTCAGTGTAATGCTATGTAGCCTTACACGCAAAGCATCCGTTACCACCAGAAGTACAAGGATTCTGCAACTTGTTTTTGTCAAAGGGAACAGTGGGCATGTTATGTTGTGCATACTTAGGGTTTTAGTAAAAAACTGGTTGTGTTTCATAGCAGTTAAACAGAAATATCCGGTAAGTGGTATGGCAGAATAAACTTTCGGCACCTTGGGCTAAAAGATTATTATCAATTACTTTCCAAGTGATTCTGAATTTGCATTTATGAATTGCATTGCAGGCCGGATAAAATTCTCTGGGGCCATATGCGGCCCGCAAGGCCGGAGGTTCCCCACCCTGGCATACACAACACTGTACATAGAGTTGAACGTTTCAGCCAATCAAGTTGGTGTTACGTAATTGTATGGACTGGAAAGTCCAATGCCATTCACTAGAAAGCTTAAGTATCTTGTAACGAAATTTACTACATTTTCCCGATGTCTATTTCATTTGTTTCCTCAAGCTGGTCACAAATTTTCATTTCGTCATATTTTTGCGATAATTTTGGTGAATTGTACAATTAAGGCCGGTTCATACTTCATTACAGCGCTATAAAGCTGTGTTTAAGGATGTTAGCTGGGTCTCGATATGCCGATGTAAAATTGATTCATACTTCAGTTTTCTCGCATAGCTCAACTTTCACAGTACTGCCATGCAACGCACAGTCTCCCAATACCTGACTATATGCAAAGGCCAAGTACAGTACATATGTGTATGCGGTTTGATCGGCTCTACGACAAAGTACACTATTGATTACCGTGATAATTTTGGGGAATACAAGAAAATCCTGCCTTACTAACCTTTATGTCTTAATTCGTGGGAAGCAATAACTGTTTCCCTCCATTCCGACAACTCTCACTGTCACAATCAGGCCACCGATAGTCGCACGGAACCCGAATACATGTAATGAGCTGGTATCTGAAAAGGTCCGCCATCGTTGTCGAGTAGGATCGTGAGCTCGTTTCAAAAGGTCGTTCACCTACCAAGCAGCCAATCAGAAGCCGTTTCCTTTGCGATATCTCGAGAGCTTGCGAGAAAAGTTGAACAATGTTCAACTCCAAGCGATGACCGTGAATCTAACTGGCGGCAAAGATATTTTGACCATATATGGTTATTGATCGCTTTATCGCGCGAGAAATTTGGAAGTATGAACCGGCCTTTACGTTGTCCATTCGAAGTCGGCTATTAAGAAGAGATTTAAAATAGACGCTTCACCAACTTTTGGGGTCGTTTCCACCGGGTGACGGGCGCTACTTTCGGTAAAAAGAAGCCCCTGGTAGGATTCCGTTTGGGGTCAACGGAAGCTGTTTGGCTGGAAACGAGGGGAAAACAGCGCCTGGCGCCCGGTTAATTTCACCCTTGCACCAGACCCATTCCGATCCTTTGCGATGAACGATGTAGGCAAAATTTTTCAACCTTGTAACCCGAAAGTGATCAAGTTTTATTCCATGCCTCGTTCCGGCCTCAAGCAGAGACATCGAGACATTAGACTCCGAGACCGAGGCCGAGGCCGAGACACGAATGACCGAGGCCGCCAGCAGGAAATTTCAGTCTCAACGAAGATCATGTGTTCCTAGGACAACTTCTAAAACGCATTGTCATAGTGTAAGCAGACAGTGACTCGTTTAATGGTTTTACACCAAGAATCTGTTTCATTTCAAACATATTAAGATCAATAATTTGGTACTCTATTACGACGGTGTGCAAATTCCGACCAAACCACTGAAACCAAAGTTTGATGGGAATGATGCCGCCGCCCAAAGTGTCCGATCCTGCTTCACAGTTTTCACAGAAACTCATAAATATTACCTTGACGAAAGCGTGGGTATCAGTCGAGAGGACTGTTGCGCAGGGTGCACATCATTTGCTTTCGATTTTTCCCCAGACCTTTCAGATGGCGGACACTTCAATTAGTGAAAGATTGTAATTTGCGGCTGGAGATGAACTTTCCAGAGGCACTGCCCAGGACCATTAATATCATTGTGTATGTAGAATTGACAACGAAATTTGATCGAAATTGACCTAGTCCGCAATATCAGCTACGATTACACTTAGTAATGGATGACGCAGAGATAGCAAACATTGTATCCCATGATCCTTTTGTGCAACCCACATTTTAAGGTGTGTTTTCCTCGGATCGTCTCCCTCAACTGCCTGTGAACCAGCGCAAGGCTGCCCTTGTCGTGAACACGGATCCAAGCCGTCGTCCCTGGATAGCCATAAATCAACCAAACTGTGGTCCTATGGAATACCGTACTTTGACTCATACGACAAACAGCCTAAAGTCGCTTCGATTCAAACATTTTTAGCTAGAAATGGTGACACCTTTAAGATGAATCCAAAAGCATCACAAGGATCTTCATCACCTGCGTGTGAAGATTATTGTATCTATTGTTTGCTTCATCGCTGTAGAGGCCAGTCTATGGAAGCTATCACTGGCAGATTTCATACCGATCAGCAAAAGAACGATTGGGATGTCTTTGAATATACAACCAGTCTTATGACAATGTAACTGTTTTGCATTTACTATGCTATTTTTCAATTTAATAAAATATGTTATTATTTTGTTTACCGTGACATATGTTAATATATATGCTTTTTCTGTGGTAGAGTAGACAAAAAGGGTAAAAGAGATACATTCTGAAAACACCCATTAGGCTTTTATGAGGTCAGCACCACACAGGCTGCGACCTATTTTCTGGTGACTGAAGAAAGAAATCACGGTCTGTTGCTTTTTACGCTTTGAGGGCGTTGGGTGAGGCCCAAAAGGCGTTTTCTGTAACATAGGATTCGAAATGACTGATACAGGAACAGGTAGTGTCTGTCTCCCCGTCGCAATGACATGTATTGACAAAAGTAGTGAATGTTGCATATAAACGCGCGTCTTTGATATATTCACTCCGGAGTGGATGGCCAAATAAACAGAGCTGCACTCAAACTTCATTCTTTTCGTTTTTCTTTTCTTGTAGTGGGCCATGTGTCATTCCGTAGTATTCTTGGTGTTCAATATCAAATTCGGTAAATTACCTCTGTCCTTCAAAGTACGTATTGGTTATGTAGGCTAAATCCAGGTAAACATTCATGTATTTACCCTGAGGGTCTACACCCATGTCTGCCACCACCCGATCCTCATGGCTTGTACAGTAATTACTGATGTTAATGGTAAGAAACGGCTGAGTGATTTACACGTAATTAGTTAATTTTAGACAGGAGATTTCGAGTACTCCACATGGTACAGTGTAAAGAGTATAGACTCTTTATACCTTGTTCCGGGGTTCTTGGTTCGAGTCCCCTTAAAGACTTACTTGCTAATTTAGGGTTATTCTTAGTGATAGGGTTGGGGAAAGATTCGTGATTTTTATGTCTTTCGTGCTACGATGCTAGTAGCATATCACAGTAATTACTGGAAATGGTCTTCCACCATATCAGTAATTACTGTACATGCTATGAAATTGCCTGCTGCCCTAGGTGTGAACGACACCCCTGCCCTATATCCGAGTCTTAAAGTGCCCTTCCCTATAACTACTTCCTCGTACTGCCCTATGTCCGAGCTTTAAAGCGCACTGCCCTATATCTACGTCGTCGCCCTGTCCTATATCCGAGTTTTAAAGTGCACTGCCCTATATCTACGTCTAAAACCGGTCAAATCGGTCCTATAGGGTGTAAAGGTACTAACTTGCAGACAGGCCCGTAGTCAAGGGGGTGCCAGGGGGAGCGAAGCCCCCTCCCCCTAAAATTTTTTGGGGCCCCCTAGAGAGTTTGAATCTTACCATTGACTTAATACATTTGTACACATTTGGCCCCCTGAAAAAATTTTCGCCCCCCTGGAAAAATTCTGGCCCCCTCCAGTACCTTTTCTGGCTACGGGCCTGCAGATAATCCTAAGTATGATGATTATTGGGAGAGATTACACAAATTAAAGATGTGGATTACAATGAAACATCCAAAACATCTTTCCTAACGATAACTTTATCAAGTGGGGACAAATTGTCTATAACAAACTTTATTAGAAAGTTTCGTTTGAACAGCAAATAAAATGGCTCGTACTGAGTTTGCAACCTTTCGGTGGTTTCATTTTGAAATTGTATATTTACCGGTATACCATTATTTCTTACCGTTAGTTGTGTATTCGTTGATCCGTGAACCTATAGCAAACGAGTATTGAGCACACATGGCATGGAAGTCGTTTTAGTCCAAATTCTTGTAGAAGCTGATCACAGTTAATCAGGCTTGCATCATAACAAGGTAACAAAACTCCAGCTATATCAGCACAATGTGCACTCAAGCGAATAATGACTGTGGTGCTTAATAAGTAGTTGTAGTGGCTACTAGGGCTTGGCCGGATCATATGTCCGGATTGAGCACTGTTGTGAAAATACAACTCGCTGGACTAAAACCACAGAATGGGAAAGTTACAGACCATCACTAACAAGATTTTCCCATGCTGTGGGACTGTAGGCTAATGGGCATTTTCATGGCATGCCATGGATTCTGACTCCCCAATATATTGTTAATATTCACCTTTAAAGTTTATTGTAAAGTCTGATGAAATTGCAGCTTACCTTCTATCATAGAAATAAATTGCCTCCCTTCTGAATTTTCACTCGTGGCAACGACATTGAACATTGACCTCAGTTTCACGCTTTCAGCATAGTTCTAAGACAGACATTAAAATGTAATCTTATAATAGTAGATTGACATTATTGATAAAGGCAGAATTTTCTGTTTGAAATGATGTGCAATCTTTCTTGTTCTTTGATAGTTAAAAGATTAAAGCTGTTTCTACCCAATGTCCTTCTAATGTTGGTACCTTCTCATGACATAACTAAGACCCAATTGAGCATGAAGATGTGAATTAATTTACATATAAGAAAAAGAGTTGGATCCGCTTATTTTTTCTATTTGATTTTTAGCCTTAAAACACTTTTCAGCACCGAGCTTGGATTAGAACTGTTACTTTTAAACGACTAGCCGTATGTATATGACGCGTGCGAAGTCTACGTCCTGCGTGCAGTGTACTTCATCGTTTACCCTATAAAACAATGTCGCGTGACAGTCAGTTCATAAGGTCTATTCAAGTGGACCACAATAATAGACATCAAAAGTTGGAAAACAAAGGTCTAATGTCCTCTGCAAGAAGAATTTTTCTTTGACCATATAAATTTACAACCTATGTCTCCGAGCAAGGCAACAGCAGTTTCAGTACCGGTGCTGTGGCCGAGAGTATAAAGGCGGCGATATTTGAAGGGACCAGAACCTTGGTAACTGGGAGGTTTGAGGTTCGATCCCAGGCCGGGTCAAAGTAAGGTGGGTTTCTCATCCAAGAGCAATCTACGTTTTTCCCATTTGAACTGGATTTTAAAAGAAACCATATTTGATCTAAATTGTTGAGTTGGTGGGCCCGACGTGAAGTTGTAATTCATAAGCATTAGCCATATAGGCTTCTCCCACATGTGTGGTCGCTTAGCGTAAAACAGCTGCCCTTCTAGGCCTGAATTAATAAAGCTTGAAAGAAGGGATGGGAATCTATGAAACGTTAATGAACAAGGTATTTAATATGCGTTGTACAAAATATTCTATAACACATCCTTAAAAGTACAGGACCATTGCATTATAGCTCTTAAACTTTTTCCCTTATGCCCCAGATCTGCATGGCAAAAGAAACTCTTACAGAACATTTCTAAACTATTTATTTTAAACTCTGAAAGAGATGGCAATTCCCATCATTAAAAATGAAGCCTCGGCAGCGATGCAAAATGTAAAGTCTATTGCTTTGCATGACTTTTAATGGTTCATATCGCTCAATAACTTATGATGCCATTTGTTCCAAGTACTTTTTTTTGTCTTTAATAGTACATATTAATATGAACCTCGGAAAATAAACTGTATCTTGTCCAACACTTTTGAAAACCATGCCGTACGATCAAAACATTGAGTACAACAATTAATATTAATAACATTCTCCAAGCAGTTGTGTCTGTCTCAAGGAAGAAAGAGAAACAACTCAGCTGATCTGAGTTGCACAAGAGTTACTTCATAAGTCATTTGGAAATCGACTGGTTCAAACTCAGTAAATTAATTCAAACAGGTAATATTGTTAAAACTGAGAAGGACTGTGCTGTGGAGATGAAACTCATAACAATACTTAAGTTTTTCTACCATTGTAACAAATATTTTTGCTATTCTAGGCTGCGGCCGCTACTTTTTAAGAACATCACACAAGGAATCCTTGGCCTATAGGAATCCGAACATACACCGCTAACCAGTCTAATTTACTGTATATTACTTTCATATACCTTTTCTTTAATAGTAATTTTCTTGGGGTGGAGTAGGTTGTTTCATTTTTCTGTTTCCATCGGACCATATTTATTTTGAAAATCAGTAAAATATACATTTGAATATGCATTCACATTTGTTACGACGGATAAAACAGGGTGATTAAAGATAAGAACATAATTGCACATTTAACTTGATAGTTTTAAAAGCAGCCTGTTTTAAAAATACAATTAAAGAAAGCAAACACTTTTAATATTTGCAAACCAGAACTCATTCCTTCTTCCTTAGTACAAATTGATACTGCATCTAGGTATCTCATTAGGTCTTCGAAATAAATAAAAATACAAGAGGGCAATCCACGGAGTTGCTTATCTCATCGCTAGCACACGCATTGAGCCATATAACTCACTTACAAGAAGAACTTTCTCTCTTCCTTGTGGTATAAGGCCACCACTGCAGGGATCGTGGAGACGGAGTGGGGGGGGGGGGGCTACGAGGGCTTCCGTACCGCACTTTTTCCGGGCATTTTGGACCGCCTTAAACTGCATTATGGGCCGCATTAAACTGCATTTATTTTATTGAACATGTTTGGCGGCTTCGATGATTAGCCCCCGCCCTTCAAAATTTGCTCCCCGGTCTCTGAATAATTGCACTTGAATATGAACGCACAATGAGTTTGAGTTGAAGCTCATAGTCTATTCATAGGCCTATGTCAGTTTCTATGGTATCTTCAAATTACGCACTTTTATATCGGCCTTTAATTTTTCACGCGCTCACAAAGGGAAAGCAACTACCAGCGAGTTCGTCGATGATAATGCAGAAGTGCTCGTCAAGTATTCTAGATAAAAAGACAGGCCAACAATGTTCTACGGGTATACAATGCTCACGCATGCTGCGCTGTCCTAACAATGGCTTTTTCTCTAATGTGTGCCTATTATACGCACTTCACCGAATAGAAAGGTGCGTGTGTCAAATCCACAATTCCGCCCGGATATTTGCGTCTCCATGCACCCTTTTGTTGTGCAAAAAGGACGAATTCAGAGCGCTATACAGAAAATCTGTGCACATAATATATGATATGCATGCTTGCGCTCGTTAGCATACACATTATTGGAACGGAGAGCCAGTACTAGTAACAAACGCACCTTTACTCTAAAGAGACAAAAGTTGACACACTGGGGTACCTCCCTACCAAATTTGAAGGGAATCAGTCCAGCTGTTAAGTAAAGGTTTCCAAAATAAGAAAATTTATTTTTGACTTTTTTCACGTGACCTTTGACATGAGTTGCCAAGGCAACTATATATTTTGGTAGTACTAGAGATGTTTACTACTATGAAAGTGCACACATCTGATAAACGTATTAAGTACTAACAAAATACAAGGCTGGCATGGTAACCGAGGTCAAAGGTGATGTGACAGAAGGTCAAATGTACATGTTTTATTTTGAAAACTACTGCAAAACGGCTGAGCCGATTCTCTTTAAACTTGGTGGGAAGGTACCAAAGGGTAAGAAAATATGTCTCACTTAGTTGAGAAGTAAAGGTCAAAGGTCAGAAGTAAAGAAAAGCTGGTGTGCCTGCGAGTGGTAAACACACAGAATACATTTTTCTTAGTATGAATCTTAAATATACTTGACGCGAAGTATACCGCGCGTTAAAAAAAACGAATGCACAAATTGCTTCCTCATAGAAAGCGCATAGTAAGAAACCAACGCGACCTTAATGAGTGGTCTAGTGTATATTTTTAGTGTAGGGTGTGTGACCGCTCTCTGAGTAGAGCCTCGCCGGTACGTGATGACTGCTTAACAATGGTGATAGCAACGTAAGTGAACAGAACACATTGTAGGTGCGTTTCGATACGCGTTTTTCCTCCATTTTCCTCCAAACGAGGGAGCACTTTCTCATTTGTAACATCATATGCATAAGGTCTATATCTTTGAAAAGATAACACAAAAGGCGCCGATCGCGGATGGCGCACTGATCTATGTGTAAGATCAACATACATGTACAGATCAGTGTGACCGTGTTTGAGGCGTCTGCACGCGTACTAGTTTCCCTTCATGCACCCCTTTGTTGTTGTGCAAAAAGGACGCCTTCAGTGCGCTATACAGAAAAAAATATGTGCACATAATGCGATGTGCATGCTTGCACGTGTTAGCATGCGTATCATTGGAATGGACAGTCAGTACCAAAAATATTACAAGCATAAATTCCAAATTTAAAATAGGAAAATATTTTGGGCCCATGGAGCCCAAAATATCGAGCGGAAGTGCTGATCACTGTTCAGCCGTGTTAAAAAAGCATACAGAGAAATGAATGTCTTACAAACATATTAATACTTGTTATTTCGGAACATTGTAATGTAAGAAGTATCACTCCTCAACACTAAATTCTACTTACAAGAAGTTTAATTCTTCCTGACAGCAATACAAATAAGTAAACTTGAACATGAGCGCACAATGACTGGTTTTATGTTCATACACTTATTCGCCTACATCCATTAGTCAGTTCCTATATCTTTAAGTAACGCACTTTTATATGCGCGTTTAATTTATTACGCCCTCACAACTAAAAATCAACTAGCGCGTTTGCTTCCTAAGAGCGCAGAAGTATGCGTCAAGTATTCGGATAATACACAGAGAAAAATGTATTCCGCGCGTATAGAACGCGTTGCAAAAAGACACGCACGCTAACATCTTTTACAATAACAATGAAATTTTCTGTTACGTACGCGTTATTATTCCCCTACGCAGATCGCCGAAAAGAACGGCGCGCATGTCAAATTCACACTTCGATATTTGCGTCTCTACGAGGAGTCACTGAGCGTAAGAGTGTAAGTATAGTAGTTTGGAATCTATGCTTATAATATCTTTTGTCAGTACTAGTAACAAGCGCGTCTACATTGTGTACTGTTCATAAACGTTGATATCATCAATTTTAAATCATCGTGTAGCGAGACGCTATTCACGTCCTACCCTATAAAGAGTACGCTGGGTGGTTAAAAAGTCGCGTTGTTTCTTACGCGCTTGCTACGGGGAAGAAATTTGTGAATTCGTTTTTTATACATTTCAACTTTCCTGTCAGTGCAGTGTTTTCTCTTGGAACTGAAACCACAAAGCGATTTCTGCACAATTTGACCGTTGGCCTCTGACCTTTAAATTTTACCTCTACCTTTGACCTTTTCTTTTGGGGTTTGCGAGACACAAGTTCCCACTCTGGGTATCTTTCCACGAAGTTTGAAGAAAACCAGTTAAGCTGACTACAGCGATTTTTTAAACAAAATTTGTAAATCTGACCCTCTGTCACGTGACCATGTCAATTCGAGGTTTTATTACGGAAATACAGTAAAAAAGTGATATTCACCGAATTGACCTTTGACCTCTGACCTTTGACCTTAACTTCCGGTAATGTAGTATGTACAATGGTTCTACCTTGGGTACCTTCCTACAAAGTTTGAAAAAAATCGGCTGACCCGTTTAGTAGAAGTTTTCAAAATAAGAAGATGTAAATTTGACCGTTTGTCACGTGACCTTTAACCTTGGTTGCCATGGCAACCATATACTTGTATGGTACTAGACACATTTAATATGTGTGTGTAGTTTCAATTGAGTGGGATGTTTCTTTTTGAAATAATACTAAAAAGTGACTTTTTAAATTTTCACCAAATTTGACCTTTGACCTCTGGCCTTTAACCTTTACTTCCGAGGGTCTGCTAGACACACGTGTCTGGAGGGCGGGCTGCTTCCCTCCAAGTTGCAGAGGATCGGTCCAGCCGCGCGAGACTTCTCATTGCAGCGACGGAATTTTCGGGCAGCTACGCCCAGTTTCGAGCTCCGCGTGAGCTAGGAAAGACGTGCGAGAGCGGAGCTCTCGCCGGCTGTACCGTGTCCTGTTAAGGACATGTTGCTGAGTGCACCCATAGCCACAGGATCGCTCAAACACCGCGGGTGCACACTAACTCACACACTCACCCACACACACATACACATACACACACGGATACGTTTTGACCCCTCCTACAGAAATTAAGTTCGGGTTACCTTTGGGTATCCTACCTTGGGTTAGACCCTGAGACTAGTAACTTGGGGGCACCAACCGTTACCATGGCAAAGGTGACAATTTCAGCTGGCATTGCCAAATATAGCTCAACTGGCAAAGTGATTACAATATCTCATCCTTCTCACGGAGGGATGAGATAATAATAATAATTGGATGTTTATATAGCGCTCTATCGCCAAAACGCTTCCCACAAATATTACCAATTGTCAGGGATTACATGTCCAAAAACAGTCCTCTAGACGGCTGCAGCTATAAAGAGCGCCAGATGACAAGTTACCTCACAGGTACCCATTAAACTCTTAGTTGAGATAGAGGCAATAGAGATGAAGTATTTTCCTACAACTATCACCTTGCCAAGGACAAAACGTAATGAACCAATCAGGAATCGAACGAGCAACCCTTGGATTGCAAGTCCGACGCCCTAGCCAATGGTCCATCACGCCCGACATATATGACGCCCCCCTCCTTCGCAGATATATCAAATTTATAATCAAGAGAATGCATTGAGTAATTAATGACTCAGTCCCCAAAAGAATGATACTAACGTCACAATAATGTATAATATTATCCTTTTGCATACCGATATGTTCTAAACTCACCGTTGGTGTCAGACTGTGTATGTGATGATTGTATGTTACCCGCTTTGTTTGTAGAGCATCCAGTACTTCTTCTGGGGCACTAGACAATAATTTGCCACCTGAGTAATCTGCTGGAAAAGGAAAGATATTTTGCAGTAGCCATAGAGGATACCTCACCACATTTGTCCCCTCGTAGCAGGGGCGTCAATCCGTATTGAAGTGTGGGGGGACACATATGACCAGGCGCGTAGCCAGAAATTTGTCAAGGGGGGCGAAGCGGTAGATTTTGCGAGGGAGCGAAGCGACCGAGCGCGCTTGCGCGCGAGGGGGGAGGTGTGGGAGAGGGGTGTTCCCCCTCCCACGGTAAGGACCTTTGTGTTTTGTAATGTGAAAATATGTGATATGGTGCATACTTTATATGGTATTTTGTATGCATAAAGAGACATATTATTATGTATTTTATGAAATATTTTGTAGGAATAACCATATAGAAATCAAATACACACATACTGCTGGCAAATAATTTATCATTCTACAAGTATGCAGAATCATATCATAACAGCTTCAAACAAGTGTAAGGTGTTGCTTTTGTACATAGGCCTACCACTAGATACCATGTGTTCCTGATATGGTAGGCCTAAAATTTGTCCCCTTACGGTATCGATAGAGTTGGCCAATATGCTGCCAGTACTCCGCGCCAACCCATGGGTTGGCGCGGAGCACGAGAAAATTTTGGTCTAAAATGCCTCCAAGATCGCTGGAAATGGCACTTCCCAGGCCTATTTACTGTATATAAATAGGGGAAACACTAGTAATATTGTAAAAAAGACATAAAAAATACCAAAATTTTGCTCAAGGGGGGGGGGGTTGCCCCTTCTTCCCCCGCACATGACTTAGCACAAACTATCAAGCCCTTTTTTGAAAAGGGCGTGGCTTTCTGCAGGCCCTTCCCTGTGTCCTTTTTGTGATGACTGAAGTGTCCTATTCTAATAAGAGTTAGGATTCCAAACACTGGCGTAGCCAGGATTCTTGTTTGGAGGGGGGCAACTGTGGAGCCTGATCACCGGCCTGGGGGAGGGGTCTAAGGGGAGGGAGGTGAGGTTTAACGGCCCAGTTTCCAACCAACTGGTTCAATTCGAGCCGACCACTGCCTTTTTTTCCAATTGTGGCTCACTGGCTTGTTTTCCCTTACTCCATTGCTTATGCGGAGCATAGCGCACAACGGCAGAAGGTTCTATTTTTAAAGTCTGTGGTATGACTCGACCTGGGAATCGAGCCGGGGACTCCCGCGTGAGAGGCGGATGCTCTACCACTATAAAGACCAAACACACGGTCCACCATCCCCTTTGAGAAATTTTTAAATATTTAAGTACCCTCAGATGCAATCTGGTGCAACATTTAGCATCACTTGAAGCCAATTTTTGTGTTCCATTAACAAATTTTTTTCAGAGTTCGATGGGGGGGGCACATAGGCTTACGAGGCGGGGGGTCGGGGGGCTGCAGCCCTCCCAGAGCAGGGAAAATGCTTATTTCAGGGCACTGACACTTGTATTTTCAGGGCAAGGGGGCAGTGCATTGGGAGGGCACGGCGTTTGCCAGCAGGGCAAAATGCTTATTAGTTGCACAACGCATACGGCAAAATTTTCAGGGCAAACACCCTTCCCCCCGTGAAATGTCTTCCCGTACGCCTATGGGGGGCATGACTCCCTGTCTCCCCTTTGGTTACGCCAACGATTCCAAAGTTAATATGACCATCATAGATAATCTGCTAGTCGAAATACACGGAGTCCAGGGAATTACTTCAAGATGTTACTTAAATCATGTCCAAAAATAGCTGAAACCACGCTCCGCAGCGTTGGTCATTGTCAGAGATCATGGACCCCAACCACGCCCTTTGAGAAATTTTTGTAAATTTAAGGTTACTTAGATGCAAAATGGTATTATATTTGGTTTATTTTTGGAGTTGATCGAATACGTTTTCAACAACCTTCCTGAAGCCCCCTTTATGGCTACTTTTTTGACAGTTTTTCAGCAAAAATACCTGTGTTGAGTCAACAGAAACTTTTTTGGACTATTATGAAAATTTTCCATTCCTTTATTGTGCATTATGAAAGGGCATCAAAGGCTAGCAAATGCCTGTATAGGACCTCCTGGAAGCTCTGGACCAATTATATAAATGGGGCAATGGCGTAATGCTTATTACCTGACATCAGAATGGTAATTTAGATTATTAGCTAAGCACTTTACATCTATCGTATTTTTACTAATTTTGAACGAAAATCCAGGCGAACAGCTTCCAGCAATGGAGAATCGGCAGGAGAGAGAGAATAGGCGCAGTAAGGTGATGTTAGACATCCCTGATAAGGTGTAGCAAAAGGTGTGAAGGACTTACAAGCGCGTTTCAGCTTTTTCTTCGTAAGTGTATTAGCAATCAACATCCATACCGATAATGGCTTCGCGCGAAGGGCTCAGTAAAAGTTTTCAAAAATGTATAACGGCAACAACGTGCTTTAAAGTTTCAACCTTCCACATCATGCTTACAAATTAGATTGAAGGATCCCATATTGATGCGGGGTCCTATACAGATAATTGGAGATGTATCTCTGTTTTCGGAAAGTGTTGTGATCAGAATAGTATCTTGTATAATCATCTTTTTAATGGTCATGAGATGGAGTGCAAACTGTAACGCATGCGCGCGAAACGCGCCGAAATTTTTCATTAAATGAGATTTCCCTGACTAAATCTGCATTCAGAACCTGCTTCGAGACACTTTCAACAAACCTACATGCCACTCAAAAAGCCAGTCAAATAGAGCCACGACACTACTCTTTACGAAGTGTGGGGGGACATTTGATATCGTGCCCCCCACCCATCGAAATGTGGGGGAAATGTCCCCCTGTCCTCCCAGGATTAACGCCCATGCCTCGTAGGCCTTCGTCATAGGGGCAATGATCAACCATATCACCCATTAGCTGTTTTTTTTTCAAGATTTTCACAAGAATCCTCTCAAATAGATGAAAAGTAGGTGTTTAAGGTCTGTTCAATAGATTTAAAGCGTTTCGATTAGTGAAATTAAACCACTGAGAAAATGTTATCTTGCAAACAAGTTTCACAACAATGGTTAGCTAGTAAACGCTTAGTAAATTTGATCAATTAAGTCTTATTACTACACGTTCATAAACGAATCTGTCAAGCTGCCTCCTTTTATATTTTCGGAAAATGTCAGAAAAGTTCGTTTTTGGTTAGGCTATTATTCTCTCTGACCATGATTATTATCACTGATCATTATTTGTCATAAAATCAGTAAAATTTAAATAAGATTTCTTCTTACTTTAGTAAAGACACATACTTTATCCAACATTAATGCAACTTTCCAAGGATTTTTATACTAAATCATTGCCTTCGTAAAAGGCCTGTCGCTAGAGGGGTGTGATACCCCCATTCACCGATCCAGTCTGCAAAATTCTGCATCAGGCCGCAAAACGAAGGGAAGGGGAAGAGGAAAATGAGGAAAGGACCTAGTAAAAAGGAAGAGGGTGAAGGAAAGTTAGAAGAAAGAGGAAAAAATAGAAGAGGGAAAGAGAAAAAGAAGGAAAGACGAAAAAAGGGCGCTCCCGAGTGTATATGTGTGTGCAGGGGGAGGGGACGCCAAGGGAGGAGAAATTGGAATGTACGTAGACTGTGAGCTGTAGGCCTTAGGTAACTCATGTCGTTATATTTGGGAAAACTCGTCAAAAACATAATTTGTAAACATATTTGGTTGGTGGAATTGCACTTCAAAGAGCTTCAAGGGTGACAACTATCCATGATACGCAACTGGACGCTGTCCTGAACTTCTCCTGGGTATTTCCCCAGGCCACGGTCCTGAATTTCGAACTCGAGTCCGTTATTGACTTGAATAGGAATTGATCTAGAATAGGCAGTCCCAGAGTAGGAATTGGCCCGAAATGGGTTGCAGGTAGACTCGAATTCTATGCCAGCTGATTCCACAAATGAAAGTTACATGTTACTTAAGGCTAAATTGTTATTGGTACACCGTTTAATACATGAATAGTCACACGCAGCCAACTAAATTACAGGATGGGCCACACCATGAAATTGACTCCTAAAATGACCTTTTCAATGAACTGCACCTGAAATAGTATAAAAGCAAGAAAGGACACCAAATCCTAACAAATTTCAACACATTTTGAAACAATACCTTATGTCACTGTTTTCCTTGATTTCAAACTTTTAGTTTACCCTCTCAAAATAGAGATGAAGTAAAAAAAAATAACCAGCCTGTTTAAAATTTGCTGGGTGGTTACACTGCATTTTAATGCACAATTCCACATAAAATGTTTCTTTGCATCCGTAACGGAGACCGTAGCATGTTGATACACTTTTGGGGATTTGATTGTGCATAATTTTTTTCGAGATCTATACTTTCCTTAATATAGAGGTGTCCAGTAATAAGAATTGGTTATATCATAACTGAATTTCATAAGATCACAGAATAGCGCAAGCAAGGATGTGCATGTTGGTGGGAGACACAAAAACCAAACCTGTCAAATGATTGCTCGAAAATGATTAAATCCCTTTCAGGTATCAAACTTTGATTGATAGGTATCTTGGTTTCTATTGTTAAGCCACGGTTGATTAAACCATTTTGCTGATAACCTGCTCCTTTCATATCTAAGTAATGTTGGAACAAAGACCACTGTAAACAAATGCCTTGTTGTGAGGTTTGTTGACGATAATGACCTGACAAAATCAAGATTTTCAGTCAAATGACTGTCGATGACTTTCAAATATTGTCGGTGCTACCCTTGTTTTCTTGCGAGTTTGATGCATCAATTGCATATTGTTCAAGCCTTCTACAATTCTTTCAGCTTTTTCAACTTTCGCATAAAGTTAGGAAAATAGTCGAACACTTTTTCTGTGACGTTACCTGAAATGAGGTTTATCGAGATGAACAACGACGAAAGTTTTAAATTTCATATTTTCATATGACGAGTAGCAATGATGAGTAAACCAGTTCAAGGCAAGTCTGCTGGATAACCTTACCTGCAGCACTGGTCTCACTGCATAATAATGACACTCATACAAGTGATATTTTGTATAGTAAGTACTAATATCAGTCCTTAGATGTCAGGACATCGTATCTTCGGGTGTTTGATTTCACAAAATTTTCCCAGACCCTCCGTGTCTTTACCACATTACCGGTATACGATTGTTAGCCAGCTGGTAGGGCCATCCCGAAATTAGAGTGGTCACACCTCAAAATTATATAGCACAGGTGATCTTGATCGCCGGTGCGAAGAAATACCATGTCGCAATGTCTAATTCCAAGACTTTTCCTGCACCTTTTCCTCTCCATCGACTTCCTTCATTGGACACTTATAGGGATAAGCCCGAACTTTGCCCCTACCACTTTTTATAAAATCCAGGCTTGTTTCTCTAAAAGGTGGGACCTTTAACTTTACCCGAAAATTTACATTCTATTTATTGTAAATCTTACCTGGACTAAGTGTGACATTTAGGTTCGTATCAAGTGATTCCAATGATGACAACACAGATTTTCCTGCTGCAAGAAGTACCATCAATTCAAACCCTTGACAAACTCCCCATAAAGGAAAGTAGTCGCCACCTTGGTTGCTCTGGGAACAAGGGAAGATAAAGTTACAAAAAATGTCAGTTCTTAGAGTTGCAACATAACGATCCTAATTAAGACATGTTAGAGGGTATTCAATGTTTCCCTACTAGCCAATCGTTTCGCCACTCAACGGTTGATAAGCAATGTGCAGAAGCAAGAAGAACCCTGCATCTTGATTTTAATTTTAACATTCAACTACAGGAGCGTTATAAACAGTCACATATAGTCTTTAGTACTGGAAGATATCATGCTAATGTTCTAACGAACAACGCAATGGTAAGTAGAAAGAACAGTAGACATCCTCAGGTTGTGTAATTAACTGCGGAATACAAAAATATACTTAAAATTAATGAGCAACACCAGTGGATCTCAGAACAGATGTGGTAACAGGGTAATATATAGAAAATGAACTCCGATGTTATCTATAAGCTATATACATATATATATATATATATATATATATATACACTCAGTATAGATGATACAGTTGTGCTCAAAAACCAACAAGAAATAAGAACAAGAGTTATAAACTCATGAAGTATATTTCGGTCTGCCTCAGACCTTCTTCAGCTTCTACTGATACAGTGATATAATAGTTAAATGACAAATTGAACCAAGCTTTCTAAAAAGCTGCACATAGGGCCTCGGGCCGTAATGAATAGAAGTGCAGTGAACCGCTACACGTAGATCAGTGTGCTTTAGCAAATGAGTACCTGGATAAGAGGGCTAATCTTCATTAAGACCCGTTACGTGTGATCTTAGCTTGTAAATAAATTTGAGTTCACAAAGTTTCCTATCGTTTTCATAGAACAGGCCTGTCCTAATAATGACGCATTTTAGGTGGGCCAAGGTATGGCCGGGCTTATTAAAATGGGCTGCGACGGGGTAACCGGAGAGGTTATGTCTGATGCTGGATTTATGATTGTTAAAGCGTAAACGAAGTTTTAGGGAGGTTTCACCCACATGGACGACAGTGGGACAAATGTCACAAAAAAGGATACACACCACGTGCCCAGTGTCGCAGTTTCCGGGGGGTGGGGACAGGAGGATATTGCCGAACCTGACTGAGCTATCCGTGACTATATGGTTACACACGAGGCAACGAGGTTTGTTGCATCTTGTGTTAGCATTGGTGTTTGGGGGGCTGTTACGAACCAGCAAGGAACGAAGGTTCTGAGGTTGTTTCCTAGCCACAATGGGGGGTAGGGAGAACTGTGAAGGGAGGGTATCATCCTCTTTGAACGACTTCCACTCCTGTCTGACCTTTTTTAGAAATGGATCTAAGCTGGGGTCAAAACGGGCAACAAAGGGGATGCGTGGGTACTCATTAGATTTGGGTTTGTAAGTTAATGCAGAAGAACGGGAAACCTTACACGCACGGGTGACTTTTTGAGATATAAATTTAAAAGGATATCCGGCGTCCATAAGGTTATTTACGAGTTCCCGTATGTGGTTGTCCCGGTAAGTGGCATTAGAACAAATGCGAATAATACGCAAAACTTGGCTATACACAATCGAAGCCTTTATATGAATAGGGTGGAAGCTGTCAAAGCGTAAGTAGGAGGGACTGTCCGTGGGTTTCTTATAGACTGATAGAGGGAGGTCTTGAGTTTATTATCACATAAACTCACAGTAACGTCTAGGAAGGGTATGCTAACGGATGATTTTTCCGTGGTGAATTTAATAGATGGGTGAGTGGAATTAAAGTTAGTTACGAACTCCTCAAGGGCATCCTCCCCATGGGGCCAAACAAAGAAAATGTCATCAATGTACCTAGTATAGCAGATGGGGGTAAAATTGCTGGTGGTGAGGAATTTTTCTTCCAGTTCTGCCATAAATAGGTTAGCAAAGCATGGTGCCATCCTAGTGCCCATTGCTGTGCCGTTAATCTGTAAAAAATTTCTATTGTTAAAAATGAAGTTGTTGTGCTTCAAAATAAACATAATTAACGATTTGAGAGTTTCAATTAAAGTATCTGATAAGCCAGAACGCCGAAGATGGTTACCACAAGCGTTTATCCCCTCCTCATGCGGTATGTTGGTGTATAGGGATTTTACGTCCAAAGTGACTAACATGCAATTAACAGAGAGATCAAGTAACCATCTTCGGCGTTCTGGCTTGTCAGATACTTTAATTGAAACTCTCAAATCGTTAATTATGTTTATTTTGAAGCACAACAACTTCATTTTTAACAATAGAAATTTTTACAGATTAACGGCACAGCAATGGGCACTAGGATGGCACCATGCTTTGCTAACCTATTTATGGTAGAACTGGAAGAAAAATTCCTCACCACCAGCAATTTTACCCCCATCTGCTATACTAGGTACATTGATGACATTTTCTTTGTTTGGCCCCATGGGGAGGATGCCCTTGAGGAGTTCGTAACTAACTTTAATTCCACTCACCCATCTATTAAATTCACCACGGAAAAATCATCCGTTAGCATACCCTTCCTAGACGTTACTGTGAGTTTATGTGATAATAAACTCAAGACCTCCCTCTATCAGTCTATAAGAAACCCACGGACAGTCCCTCCTACTTACGCTTTGACAGCTTCCACCCTATTCATATAAAGGCTTCGATTGTGTATAGCCAAGTTTTGCGTCTTATTTGCATTTGTTCTAATACCACTGACCGGGACAACCACATACGGGAACTCGTAAATAACCTTATGGACGCCGGATATCCTTTTAAATTTATATCTCAACAAGTCACCCGTGCGTGTAAGGTTTCCCGTTCTTCTGCATTAACTTACAAACCCAAATCTAATGAGTACCCACGCATCCCCTTTGTTGCCCGTTTTGATCCCAGCTTAGATCCATTTCTAAAAAAGGTCAGACAGGAGTGGAAGTCGTTCAAAGAGGAGGATACCCTCCCTTCACAGTTCTCCCTACCCCCCATTGTGGCTAGGAAACAACCTCAGAACCTTCGTTCCTTGCTGGTTCGTAACAGCCCCCCAAACACCAATGCTAACACAAGATGCAACAAACCTCGTTGCCTCGTGTGTAACCATATAGTCACGGATAGCTCAGTCAGGTTCGGCAATATCCTCCTGTCCCCACCCCCCCCCCCCGGAAACTGCGACACTGGGCACGTGGTGTGTATCCTTTTTTGTGACATTTGTCCCACTGTCGTCTATGTGGGTGAAACCGCCCTAAAATTTCGTTTACGCTTTAACAATCATAAATACAGCATCAGACATAACCTCTCCGGTTACCCCGTCGCAGCCCATTTTAATAAGCCCGGCCATACCTTGGCCCACCTAAAATGCGTCATTATTAGGACAGGCCTGTTCTATGAAAACGATAGGAAACTTTGTGAACTCAAATTTATTTACAAGCTAAGATCACACGTAACGGGTCTTAATGAAGATTTAGCCCTCTTATCCAGGTACTCATTTGCTAAAGCACACTGATCTACGTGTAGCGGTTCACTGCACTTCTATTCATTACGGCCCGAGGCCCTATGTGCAGCTTTTTAGAAAGCTTGGTTCAATTTGTCATTTAACTATTATATCACTATATCAGTAGAAGCTGAAGAAGGTCTGAGGCAGACCGAAATATACTTCATGAGTTTATAACTCTTGTTCTTATTTCTTGTTGGTTTTTGAGCACAACTGTATCATCTATACCGAGTATATATATATATATATATATATATATAATATTAAACTTAAACTTAAACTCGAAAATGCCGGAAACAGCCATTAATGGATTAAGATCGTAACAAAATGTCTCAGATTGCGCCGAAGCTAACTTGGAATCTAACTTTTGTCTGGGGACGGATTCCTCGTGTGGAAAGCTTTACAGTTTCGCTTGGAACAGTCTTAGTTAAGATAATACCCTCATCCTACTTTTGAGAAGCTGTTGACGGTCTTCCCAAAAAGTAGGGCAATGTAGACATTGATATTTTGAGAATGATGAACTCGGCAACATGCGTAGCTTTTGTTTAGTCTTATAACATTCCCTTCTGTAAGATAGTTTTAAAAAGCTTTTAAACTCATACCTTCACAGCAAGGTCATAAAATATCTTCCCAGTTTGGCCGTAGTCAGACTCCAGTAATTTGGGTCGTGCTCCACCAGGCAACACGAGGCTGAAGAAAAGGGGAGAAAACCGTCGGCAAGTGCGAGTTATTTTACAAATTATAAGTGATGATTAAACGAGTTATGTAGTTCTGTGCAAAAAAACGCATCTTTGAAAAGCTGTGAAGGCTCTAATGTCTGCTTGTTTTGAAATAATCTGAACTGAGAACATGGATACTACAGTTCGAGAGCACTCATGAAACGTTTAATTTTAGCAGGGCCCTTACAGCTCCCTGATTTTAGTGGCTTTCATTTTGATTGACATCAATCAAGCCGGTAAATGGTCATCTGGGGAAGATTCACGATTTTGCAAAGGGGATAACTGCGTGATGGGGCAAAGATTGAACCTAAGAGCTTCCAATGTACAAAGACTTGATGGAGGGTGGTGGGGTGGGGACGTTGGGGAAAATTTTGATATAATAGACTGCTAAACGGTATTTTCGGGCACCTGGAAATCAAGAGAAATGATAAAGCGAACATTTCTGTGCATCACTGGTGCTATTAGTGGGACCACTGCAATTTTGGAATAGGTTTACCAATCAATAGGCTTTATGTTTATGTATTGGAAATACAGTCATATGCAATTTCCTCGCATTTGGCGAGATATTAACATAAGCAAACATCATTTGCGTGGAGAGCTGGTGACATGAAGTGTAACCGCTCTAATTTCGGAACAGGCCATCCATCATACTATTTATCGTAAACAGGCTAATAATCGTAAACTAGTAAGGAGGTCAAGACTAGGAGATCTTCGGAAATTTTGTGAAACGAGCACTGTTAAATGCAATTTCCTTACTTTTGAGAATCAATATTTATGGTAGGTATACATACAAAACCATATAATGTTTTAGAATCATTATTATTCAGTTTGACCATTGCTGCAATTTAGTCTATCCAGCAAACTTATCCGGCAAACATTGCCAGACTTTCCCAATTCATTGCCAACTCTTACGACCGTCAGTTCTGTGGGATCATCTTGGCATGTCGTGTTTTCAAGCAGTTTTTAAGAATTTCGTTTTTTTACCTCCGGTGGCCTCAAATAACCTTTGACGTTTACCAAAATCAATAGGGTTTATCTTTTGACCATAACGCATCCACATGCCAAGTATGGAAAACATCCATGCTTCCTTCCTATAAATATCGTGTTTAAAAGGTGTTCGGTTTTTGAACTCTGGTGACTTCACATGACCTTTGACCTCCACCAAAACAATAGGGATCTTTCTCTCAGTATGATATTTCTACATCTCTTTGGAAAGGAGTCCAACCAGAAAGCCTAAAGGCTTAGTGATTCCTTGCGGAAAGGAAATGCTTTGTCGCACTGAGTTTTATCCCTCAAACATATCCCTCTTGAGATAGGTCCATCTGTTTGACGACGTTGCCACAACGTCACCTCTGGTAACCTCACGTCCTTTGACCTCCACTAAAAATAATGGGGTTCTTGTTAAAAAAAATTGGTCGCCCACCTGCTGCGTATTACATCCCTCAGAGTATAGTCAGGTTTTCAAAGTTTTACCTCTTTTGAATTCCAATGACTTTTAGTCGGCACCAAAATCAGTTGATTTATTGAACGCAGAATGGGGTATCCACAGGTCAATTATGAAATCCGTTACCCTTTATGGTGTATCGTGTTAACGAGGTTTTCACCATGCGACCTGTAGTTACTCCAAATGAATTTTCGCCTCCACCAAAAACAAAACAGTTCTTGTAATTAGTATTTGGCATCCAAGTATGAAATATCTCAGTTTACAAGTTTTTGTAATTTATCCACTGGTGACTTCAGATGACCTTTGAACCCTACCGAAAACAACAGGGGTATTTTCTAATGATAACGCATCCACATTCCAAGTATAAGCAGCAGTCATGATTCCTAACTTGAGATATGGTGTTTGAAGTTTTCATTATTGGACTATTGGGACCTCAAATGACCACTTACCTCCACCAAAATATTAGGATTTTTCCTTCAATATCAAAATCTATATACCAAGTATGATAAGCAACATTACAAGTCTGAATAACCAGGGAGCTGCTACTGCTCCCTGGAATAACGAGAGTGAAAAAGTAAGTGTTTGAATGGGAATCCGAGCACTTTCCACCACATCATCAACGTACAGGTTAATTGTAGGCTGTTTTTAATTATAAAATGTTCACAGCATCCTTCACACAAGTCCATCATTAAGTATTTAAAATTGGAATTAATAATGAATTTACTAGAGTTATACTTGTGAAAAGATATATGTTGTTCCCTCGTGTTCACATTATTTCAGGCTTTTTACCTCTGGTGACCTGAAATGACCTTGGACATCTACCAAAAACAGTAGGGTTTTTTCTCCTAATATGATTTATATACATACGAAGCACGAAACTAGCAATCGCTGTTATCTTGAGATATCGTGTTTACAAGCTAAGCACCACAAGCACATACATACACGTAACCTTGCACACATACACAAGTACACACTCTTCAGCGTGATACCTAGATTTCTTTCGCCTTCGGCAAGGAATCAAGAGGTCTAGAGAGCTAAAAATATACGCTATACGTTTGTGTACAACATCACAGTGAGTCATGGACAGAATTAGAACCAATCCTGAAATAACCCTCAATGTTTCTCTAAGTCATTTTCTAGTTGTGTAGAAGCTTCCCCCTTTCTTTCAAGTATAATTTCGTTCCAAGCTTTAAACGGTCCCCAAAGTCAAGAAAATCAAAAGTGTAAAAGTTACAGACCTATTTGCGGTACACACTTTTGTGTTATCCACTCCTTGGACGTTCATTTAACCTGCCCTTGTATTGGCTGTACTCATTTTCGCCAACATTTACTGCGGCGGATACTATTTTTGATGGATGTAATGTACCGGTAAAATGTTGAAATTTATTAACCTAATTTGAACTTGAAGGGAGTTGCTTAAAATTTGTCATGTCAAAGTAGTACTACCCACATTATATGTTTTTGTTATTCTTTATCATTACTAATCATTGCTTTTTGGCATTCTGCCTACAGAGAGAAAACTTCCTGAAGAAGATTATTGTCGCAGAGTGCGTTAAATTTTATAATGGGTTGCTAACTTCGGGTTGGACTTACTGTCCGGGGATGGAAATATATTACGTAGTCTAATTTGTTTACCGAGGGTAGTTCTATTCAAAAGATTTTCGCGGGCATTCTAAGGGCGATTAGTAGGGGATAGGTTAAAAGCTAGCTGGAAAGGCTAATTTGTGTTGCGTTTCATAGGCAGATTCGTTCTGGCCTCCTGTATGTGAAAACGGAGGAAACATCTCTCACGGCGAGTATAGTCCTCGTATATGGAAACTAGGTGAAGCTGATGAGTTAACCAAGTCACCTGTAAGTGTCTAAGTTTTGTTTCTATTTATTTCTACCTTAATAGGAATGTGTTAGGGTTTCTTTTGTAAGTTATAAGAGAGTAGTAGGGTCGTTTGTTTAGTCAGAATTAGTTAATAGCAAAATATGCACCATACGTATATCTTACAGCTCGAGGGCTGGGGGTCACGCTTTACAGAGAGGGGTCGAATATTGCTTGTAAATATTTGTCAACTTATATATATATATATACATATATATATATATATATATATATATATATATATATATGAATTTCAGATGGGAGTGAAATATTGCTATACGATTTATGCGAAATCAAGTGGTCTTAAATGTGGAGAAATTGGTTGTGAGAGGGGAGGGCGTACTTCATTTCCAAGTCGCACTAGTGTATTACATATATGTGCATGCGTATGTTCAAAATGCAAAGTATAACCTAGGATGTAATGAGTATGTCGAGTAAAAAGCGCTTCTGGTGTTTAATTGCAAGGTTTTTCCTTGAGGATTGAGATGCGCATCGGTTATTGAGGTGTCAGCGATAGCTGGTTAAATGAGCAATTTCAGAGTTAGCTGGAAAAATGTATTACATAGTACCAGCGCTAGCTGGAGGCAAGTCAGATCATATTACACTGTATATACCTGTAAATAAAGAGAAAAATCGGAACAACATCATCATCATCAAAAAAAAAAAAGTCCCATTTAATTTCTCCACTGCGTATCAAGCTGGTAGAAGATGGACCCTGGAGTATCTTCAGCAGGGCGTCGAGTGGCGCTTTGTGACAATTATAATGATGACGATATCGATAACGACGGTGATAACCCCATAATGAAATTCATAAATATTATTAAACAAAAAATACAATCTCAATGCACTTAGCAATAAAAGGAATTCTACGAAATGCTTACGGTTAGGAAGCTGTTTTAAAAAAAGTAACATTTGAGATTAGTTTTGAAATGATAAAGGGAAGACGAATTGCGATGTAGTTTCAAAGACGGGGAACAGCAATTGGCAAGAAACTACTTGACTGTAACTAAAGATCCTTATGCTAGTAGAATGGGTTTTTAAGTTACAGAGATTTTGAACTATTGAAAGCAGTAAAGCAGAGGAAGTACAAGAAGTGAGCAGTTCAGGATAACAGACTGACGAAATGAAAGTAAAAGTAACCCTGCAGCCAATGAAGATCCCGACTAAGCAGAAAATGTTTTCCTTTTTCTGTAAGGGAGAGGGGGTAAGGAGGGGAACTTTGCACTCGTTGAAGCTACTTCATGGCTTTGGGATACACCACCATCACCACCACCACCATCATCATCATCACCACCATCACCACCACCACCACCACCACCATCATCATCATCATTATCATCATCACCATCACCATCACCACCATCACCATCACCATCATCATCATCATCATCATCATCAACATCATCATCAACAACAACAATAACGACTGATAAAGTATAATCTTATTTTTGAACACAAACCCATTGATTGCTTTGAAGATGTGTTCGCAGTAATCAAAACCTCGGTTGACAAAGACAGGAACTACTCTCGCCCCGGCCGATTCAATGAATTTCACGTATGTCGCAGGTAAGTAGGTGTTTCCATTCTCACGCAAACGGGCCGATGTAGCCTGCGTCAATATTCCTGAAAAAAATACATTTTGAAGTGTATCGTTCTTTAACGTATAAATATAAGTTCGTTACACAAATAGCAAATCATTTTCAATAGATCCAACCGAGCAGTTTTACAAAGAAAATAGCAAACTTTAAAATTGCGAACCTCTTAATATATTTTATATTATCTAACTTCAAGTGGGGATTCAGAGAAGCTGTAGATCGGTTCAAAGGGTCGCATCCAAGCTGATCTCAGATCTTAGACCGAAAGAGTGATTGCGAGAAATTTGATTTTACGAAAACGGTTCAAATGTTAAAGCTTACACTTTTACAGCTTACAATTTTTTCAATATCTCACGTTTTTGCATTTCACTCACGAAAGGAAAAGTTAATTTAAAAAACAGACCTATATTTGTCATCACTACTGTACCAAGGTAATATGTCTCCCTCAGAATCCTTAGGTCAATGCCAAAGGTCCTCTGTGTCAAACTGTCTGATCAAGCCTTCCTTATCACTGCTAACGGTGGTCGGTTTGATGATGCAGAAATTGTTGTGTGTTCAAAAAGAGAGCGGGTCGCAAAACAAATTCCTTTAGTTAAACTCAAATGCAACTTAGTAATGGTTATGCATTTTACTTGAGCAGATCCAGGACTTTACACAGGGACATCAGACGTTCTGGGGAGGATACAGGTACCTCTCCCTTGAATTTTTTTAAATTAAAACTTATTTATACGATTTCCTAGCATTTGGTATGGTACATTTTATGGAATTGTGCATTATTCAGGATCGTAGCCTTGGCGAAATTCCTAGGGGCAGTTCATGGTAGCGTCCAGTGGCGTGCCTGGGATAAATTGCACCCAAGCGGGTCCTTTCTTCCCCACCCACGTTTATATAAGTTCGCTCAGGTGCAAATTTTTTACCACCTTTTAAGTGATCATATTTAGTGTCCTTTTGTCTATTCTGGGGGTGCTCTAGGTGCCGGGTGACCGTGCACACCACCTCTTGCCGTGAGACGTTTTTGTGTACATACCGGTAAGATGGCTTAGATGTAAAACCATGCTATGTTTGGGAAAGATTGGAAATGGTTACATGTTTTGAAATTCTCATTTTTGGGCCTGTTTCTATTATCTTTTCGTCTAGGTGTACGGAAGAGGGTGCGGCTGTTTAAGCTCCCACACCCCCTGAGAAGCTTTTGTCATTATAAGGTTGCTTTGATACCAACTGTTGCTTACATTGCCATGGCTTTGAATTTATTATATATTTTAGAATTTCTCATTACTTTTTTTGGCTGTGGTATGGCACGGTGCCGTGCCACAGCCAGTACCGACCTTTCCCCTCTGAGTGCGCTACTGCCATGGAGGGCCACCATCTATTTGTGCATAGCGTAGCCTATGTTTGTCCGAAATGCTTATTAGATTGGCGGAAATGGTTCTTTCTAGACCTCCAGAATAGCGTGTAAACATTTTGGATACTTCATGCTTTGGAAAAGAAGCTTCAATATCAAAAGTTCGACTTGGCAATCTTGTTCAGTAAAATCGCTTTGTAGAAGAATCAGAAAGCCCAAAGGCTTAGTGATTCCTTGTTGAAAGGGGGTAATTTGTTGCACTGAGTTCATCCCGCAAATTTATACTTCTTTGTTATATCATTTTTGCGATGTTTTCACAATTTGACCTCTGCCAACTTCATGTGACCTTTGAATCCCACCAAAAAGGGGGTACTAAAAATGAAAAAAAAAAAGAACGTATCTTAGGGTGGATTCGAATCCAGACCGTCTGTCTGACGAACCAAGCTCTTATCCACTACGCCATCAATGTACTCGTTCAGCTTAAGGTATTTTATCATTCTATAGTCACATCATTCTTTTCACGTATTCATAACAAGGCAAATTGAATTATTACTATTCCTGTAACAGTTACGTTTATAAAAAAGTAAAAGTTTTTCTCTGAGACTTTTTCTTTGGAATGGCAGAATGGCAGGGCTAACTTACGCTAGTCACGATACAAGATACGTCACGTGTGCATTGATTTTATAACGTATTTTGAGTTAATTATAGGCTATCTATAGGCAAACTCAGACCAGAGATTTGCCAGGGAAGGAGATCCAACGCTTAAATCCGTCAGACAATATGTGCTTGAAAATAGTTTTTTAATCCCTTTCCTTTTCAAGTAACAAAATTTGATTGGCAGTTCCCTTTATTGCCATTGTTAAGTCTTTTCTGACTTAAATTTCTTAATGATTGTCTGCTCCTGTCAAACCCAGAAAATCCAGAAAGAAAGGTTATTGTTAAAACGTTACATTGAAGTGCAGCCTCTTTGCCGACAAGGTCTAAGCTTTAATAAAGATTCTAAGTTAAACAACTGCCAAAAACGATTAATTGCTACAAGTTCTTTGTGTTCCTATGACCTTAGTAGGTCGCCTACTTGACACGTTGCTCAAGCCTAAAAAATAATCACAATTTTCACAACTTTCCGCATTAGTATCAAGCACTGTCAACGAACGAGGTTTTAAAAAGTTCTTGATTGAAGTTACTTGAAGTGACTTGAACTGCTACGACAAACGATGAAAACTTAATTTGTTTTTTTAAATTTTCCCTTGAAAATGTTATGCCAATTAGTAAAATCATCATGATGAGTTTTTGAGATGTAGCAGACGACACAAACCATTGTCTTCAGCACCAAAATTCCTTTCACGTCTTAGAAAGGTTTCAAGACAAGACAATGAGCAGCTTATTTTCGGCAACTACCTTGTTTCAAAGGACATATAAATGTTGGATCTCCTTCCCTGACAACTCCCTGCTCAAACAACGCGTGAGCAGGGAGTTGTCAGGGAAGGAGTTGTCAGGGAAGGAGATACAAAGCTTAAATCCGTCAGACAATATGTGCTTAAAAATGATTTAATCCCTTTTCAGGTAACAAAATTTGATTGACTCCCTGGAGTGAGAAACATCCCTAAAGATCTTTTGAGTCTAGGCAGGAAGTTGCCCCTGACAATACAGTGTTTAAGTTCCATCTGATTCCATTCCTTTCCGAGGGTGTAACATTCTGCATTATCTAGTCAACAACCAGTAGGAGTACAGATCCAGACATGACACAGCCTTGGTTAACTGACACCTGAAGTAACTGGGAACCAGTCTGTCAATTACCCCATCATCCAGCACTGCACAGCTGAAACCAGCATACATACGATGATTAATAACTACGATGATTAATTTACTACGTATGTCATAATTCTTCATTATTTGCCATAAACATGGTCTGTGTACAAAGTCCAGAGCTTTATCGATGTCAATTAAATGCAGGGTTGTTCTCCACTCATAAGACTTCTCTACGTGTTTCGTAGTATTAATATCAGTTCAGTAGCTTCTCTGCCTTTTAGAAAAATCGTATCCTCATAGTACCCGATACTCAGGTTCCTCAACCTACTCAGATTTCAGGAAATCGCACCCTAAACAAAAGTCGTTTTCTTAATCTCTGTTAAGACAAGCCTGACATCAATGTGGTTTAAAGTGTTAAGGCTTACACTTTTACCAGTTAACTCTAATATATTTTGTTGTAAAAAGTCATTAAATTCTTACTTCACAGACTACTCATCTCCCACTCGACGGATTCAATTGAGCTTAGACTTGGTGTAGCATGTTGAAAGATGATGTTACTTTCTGTGTCATTGAGCATTGAGCATCCAGACCCTATTTATGAAACCATAAACTGTGTATCTGTTACCTAATCCAATTAAACTTAGTCTCTTCCTACATAGTTGATTGATTCTTGGTGTCATCGATGACCTTTTTAAGTAAATAAAGACTTCATGTGCATACCCTTACACAAAAGATTTCCCTGTGCAATGAGGGGACATGTCAATAGCTTACCTGTTGTGTTATCAACTTTACACAGTTCCTCACTGACCAGAATTAAGTGTTATTCTAGAAGTGATAGTGGTTTCTTACAACAAAGAAATCAACAGATTAGAATGATTTTATTATACCCGACCTTCCCTTTGTGAGGTCTGGTCAGAGTGTTCTGATTTCTAGGCAAGCCAAGTTCTAATGATAAGTTAACATACATTATAAACTTAAGGCAAACTTTTCATCGGAAATTTCCTGGTCACTCCCCCCTTTCGATTTGCAATGAAATCAATGGACTGACGTATGATACATTTCCTGCTGGTTTAATTAATCTGCCGTCATCTTCGTAGTGGAAGAGACTAAAAGTAGCAATCATCCAAAATTTCCAAGATATTTCCCATTAAGCTGTCAGCCTATTGTAAAGTTTCTTACCCTGCACTGAATGACATCACTCTTTACGTGACTCATTCATTTCAACAAAGACCCATTGCCATGCAAAGTATCTGTTCCGATTTACCGATTCACCATTCGAAGTCCACTAAATATTCCGTGAAGTTATCGCGACTGCATAAAAATATTTGCAGGTAGAGCGGTATTTGCAGTATAACTTTTAAGTAACACAAAAGAGTTACTAATGCTTTTTGCAGTGCTGGATTACTCGAGACCGTTCTCGGGCTCGAGACCGGTGTCGAATCCCGATTGTCGTGATTCGTGATTAGGACCTGGACTCGGCGTTCAGGACTCGGACTCGCCTACATGACTCCGGGACTCGGGCCCGAGACCGGGTACGATACCGACTACTTTTTTCCCACGACCGTACAACTCAGGTCGGAACTTCGCAATAAAATCTTTGCTGAAAATATCATTACGTACACTAGGTGTACGTACAAAATCGTTTCTACATGTTACGTACAAAGCATTAGTCAGGGTGCAGTATGAGCAGTGAACACTCGGAATAAATTGACTCAATATCAGGCCTCCAAGGCTAGTTTGAAGATAGCACGGATCCAGCACAAAATGTTAAACACAACGTTCATCCTGTATACAGTGCTGCATAGTAGCTGAATGTGGTATAATTTCTGCTACCTTCGGGAATGGGAGAGATTCTGCTCTTCGACTGCACTATGGTCGCTTATTGCGCTTACTTCAATAGCTGACCTATTACAGATAAAGTGTTGTCGATTTGATTCTGTGAGAACACCGTTCTGGTTTAGAAAAAGTATTGACTACTCCAACAGATTTCATGATTTCCATACAAAGAATGGTATAAATAATTCCTAATATCTATATTACAACTCCTGGAAGTTTGATTCTCAGCTTCATTTCGCTACGAAACAAGGCAGATTGTTAATATGAGAGGTATTCGGTAGTTGGGGACGATTCATGAGACTCATTAGTCTTATATTATTTGGCAGGCCAGGCCGCGGATTTCTTCTAGGACGAATAGGGACGATTTTCGGAAATGTCATTGAAATCATGCAAACTTAAAAATGATGCTCAGGTTAGGATTTAGGTTAGGGTTAAGGTAAAAAAAAAATGAAATTTCCCCCAATTCGTTTTGGGGAAAAAGGCGCGGCCCGGCTGGCTTCAAGTTCTTTCTCAACTCGTACACACGCGTTATCGACAGTTTCAGTAGAACAGCCTTTATATGTTCAGTATAGACAGCGGGTCGTACCCAAATATGTGCTTTCGTTTTCAAATTTTGTGACGCGCACATCAGTGAGGGACTGAATGAAAATTACCCAGAAAGGTTAATTTTAACCTCGTGAACATAACACCGATCTACCACAAGCGAAAGAGTTGGCCTACGAAGAGAAATTTGAGAGTGAATTGTTAGCTTTATTGTGGTCACAATTCATTGCACGTACTAGTTCCACGAATCTTCTAACACGTAGAAACTGTATGTAGACTAATACGTACAGTGCCACAGTACAGTAGTCAGTGTAATTCGAATGCAAAATTGGTACATCTGAACCGAGTTAAAGACTTTTATAATAATTTGAAAAACAAAGATAATTTAGCATAAGCCCTTTGAACTGGTTCTTCAGTGGTTGGCGTAAATCCTATCCAAAGCTTTAATTAAGGAAACTCTCTAGGCTTACTGGCGTACGTTAGCCGAGCTCCAAACCAATGCAGTTTTCATGAAGACAGATATTGCCAAACAACGGCCAGCAACCTTCCTATTCATAGCAACCATCACTGTTAGCAAGGAAAACTTAAGCAGAAAAGTTAAGCGGCAACCCTGTTCCCGAAATTAGTGGACATCCAGTACAAAAGATTCGGACGTAGGCCTTCTAAGCCCCCCAACCCGGCCCCCACAACAAGTCAGGCTACTATCTCATCGCCCATCAGATCAGAGTTTCTCCTCTTCTCTGTTAATTGCTGCCGTGTCTCTTGTCTCATTTACCTTTTTATCTTAGTATGATGGCTACACGACGTTTTACCAGACCCACTTTTGCTACTACCCGACCCAAACCTCCCATTTCAAGAATACGCATACGCGTTCCACCTGTAATCAGACCCTATTACAAAATAAACTTTATACCTGTCTCAAATTTATCAAGAACCTTTCGACCCGAACCATGCTGGACCCAGAGATCTCATGGGGAAAGGTTTGGGATTTATATCCACGCCCGGCCCGAGGCCTAAAAGATATATTCTCTGCCACAAACTATTAACCAGCTGACCCGGCCGTAAAATGATCGAGAAGTAAATATTTAATGAATGATAAATCCTCACAACCATGCCATAAGTTCCGTCTATCATCTACCTGGAAACCTAAAGTTACCCCATGTACTGCATAAGCGGACTACCTACAAATATAACACCAATTAGGCCTCCCCCGCTGAAATTCCGATTCATCTAGACGAATCTAATATATCCAATCGCGAGCGCTCTGTTATATTACGCAATGAGCGTTATGATTGTCATAAGAAAGTCTGAAAGACCACGAGGCGTTGCAATTATTAATAAAAGTCTGATCAAGGCAGAGGCTTTGCAATTGATAAAAGTGACAACAAAAAGGAAGCACTCAGGCAATATATCGGGCCCACAGTACGAACAACTCACATCGGACATCACCATGGAAACCATCTCCATGGTCAAATCTCTCAGGTTTGACCTCTTCCGAAATTAAGAAATCTCCGAGGACATATTACTTTTTTTTTTATTTTACCTCAATCCTAGTAACCACAGTATCCGTGCACCAATAGCTCTCGTCCCCATGTGGTCTGGGGGTTGTAGAATATGCCCACGGTATTTCCCGCCTGTCGTAAGAGGCGACTAAAGGGAAGGACTTGAACCGTATTTAAACTCGTTGACACTATATAACACATTCGTGTCGGTGTGTCGTTAAATCTCATCTAACTAACTATAACTAACCTATAGCTCTCTTCTATATGTTACCCAAAGTAAAAGGCCACCCGAGGGCTCCGTCTTTATCGGGAGACCCATAATCGCTGGCTGTGTGGGACCTACCCAACAAATATCGAAATTTTTAGATTTCTTTCTCCTTCCTCTGGTTCAAAGACAACAAACGTACGTGAAGGATACGAATCAGATCCTTGATTTAATTAAAAATCTAAAATAACCAAATGACAGCATTTTATTGGTTATTTAAGATATAGTCGGAATGTACATCACCATTTATTCCTGATGTTCAAGCATGCACCGATGTCTACGCATCATCCGACAACGGCTTATACTCATTACCTGTCCTAAAGTATCAACTGAATCTTTCCAACAGATTGTAGAGACCATTATAAAACGCAATTGTTTTAAATTCGATACAAACTACTATACTTACAAACATGGGCATACGCAGAAAAAAATGTTTTAGGGGGCAAACTTTTTTCATGGGAAATATTTTACTCCCAGAAGAGAGTTTAAATGCTACTTCACACAGTGTTGACAAAGGCGTAGCCAGGACTTTGTCAGGGGGGCGAAGTCCTTAGATAGACTCTCAGCACTCCCCGCCACCAGGGTAGGCGCGGAGCGCAGGAAAATTTTGGCCCAAAATGCTTCCCAGATCGCTGGAAATGGCACTTCCAAGGCCTATTTACCGCATATAAAAAGGGGAAACACTAGCAATATCGTAAATATAAACTTAAGAAAATACCAAAAATATGCGGGGGGGGGGGGCTGCTGGGGCCTGAGTGTTGATATTTTTATTCAATTCCTGTTTTGAGAGCAGAAATCCACACTGAGTGAACTGTTAAGAAATGTTGATGTTATTCGTTTTTTCTTTATTTTTTCTTCTTTCTTTCAAGTTTTTGTTATTTTCCAGGGGGCAAGTACCCCCTTGCCCCTCCGGATGCCTAATTCCCATGCTTACAAACAGTAGATGTAGCAATGGCAGAGTTGTAAGGAGTCACTTAAGGAGTCATTTTGCAGTCGAGTCGAGTCATTTACTACTTTCAATGTGACTTGAGTCGAGTCAGACTCGATTCATTGTACAATTTCTGTGAGGAAAATTATGATACAATCGCTCGAGTCGTTTCCCTTTTAAAAATTAGTGATTCGAGCCATGAGTCCCATGACTCGTTAAAACACTGAGCAATTGGGCTCTGAATCCTTGTCCCAGACTGAGGGAGATTAGTCGAACCCTGGATTTGCGCCCATTTCTGAAATTGTGTGTCATTTAGCATTCTGAAATCTATATCTGCCTATAAATTAACCTTATCTCAAAAGTCATCATGTCCCACTGGTACCGGTATGTTAGGCCTTACTATGTAACCACTTAGTGGATAAAAGTGAACATTTCAAGAAAGTATAGGGGCCTACAAATTACAAAAGTGTTGTCTTCTGAATCAATGATTCTCTAACATTTTTTAGACTTCCTCCCCCTTCCACCATTTTAAACTGTCTCAATGTCCCCTCCCCTAGAATATTATCCAAATGCGGAAGAAATCAGTGGATCTAGGGGGTGGAGTTGTTAAATTTCTAATGCCATTTTTGGATAATTTGGGGACACAAGTTTATTTGGGGGACCAAGACTAAGAGGGAGAGGGTGGGGTTGGAGGGAGAAAGAAGCCGAGGGGAAGAACCAGCTGAGGGGAACACGGACCGATCCTGGATGCCTCATTTTGCCCTCGCAGCAGTTAATTATGTGTCGTAATTGCCAGGGACCCCAAAATCAGCCTAGTGCCAACGCCCCTATTCCCCGTGTTCTCTGTGGCGCCCACCTGAGTGACTGCCGAAAGCCACTTTGAGAACCACTGTTCTAAATACTAGGCTATCAGAAAAGGTCACACTATTGAATTTTCTGCTTTGTATCTCAATGTTAAGTGTGCCAGGCTCATAGGCCCTCAGAGGTTACCGTAACTATTAAGTAGCCTACTTTTCGAGTAAATATTTTTGGCGTTTTCCTGCACAGAATAAGGTTACGGCATATGATTTCCACACAGAACCTGAATGTGGTTATCTGCTGATGGAACTGAACCATAAAGCAGAACTCGCAAGTTCCGCATCACCAGGACAGCTTCGAAGATTATTCATAGCTATTTGATGGAAAATCACATACGGTTTTAAATTTATCGCAACATGATATAATTCACTTTGTTTTCGTTTTAAAAGTCTCCTTCCCATACAAAGGCCAGGAGCACATTTATTTGCAAATATGGAATGGCATGAGTTAGGTTTAATTAGGTCAGTACTTAGAAGTTGACCCCTTAGTAACTAATATACGGCTGTACATGCCAAGTATTGCTGGGCCTGAACTTATACTGGGAATCAACACGCCTCCATTGCCTATTGGGCGTGGTACTAAATCATGCTAGCATTTAGTGGTTCCATCGACGTACTTTCAAACCTCTCGACTCTTTGCTTTTCAGTGAACCTTCCATAGCAAAATGAGTGATATCTGATGTTCTTTGGAACTTCTCGAACTGGGGGAATGCGTGTGTGTGTGTGTGGGGGGGGGGGGGTCAGAGCTGGGCTGTGCACACAAACCGAAGTTGATGCTGATGCTTAGCGAGGACGTAGCTCGCATGCTACATCGTGTAGTTCCCAGGAACCGCTTTTTCTCGACTCACAACAAGAATCGCTCCCACGAGTTAGGATTGAAGGGTATTATTCTCTTGTCAGAAGTCGGAGATGCAGATTATACAATTTAGGGCGGAATCACTTTCAGCTGGTTTTCGTTCTTTTTATTGTTTACGTTACACTCATAACCGATGTAGCAGAGATATATACCGTTCCTCGTTCGCGTCACCTGTACTTAGTGCTTCCACGTTTAGTTACCTAATTTTAACCTCACGCACCAAAAAATTTCACCACATTCTGTTAAATTTTTCTTTTACTCCTGTTATAAATATTTCAAGTCCATAATTGTATATAAACAATTATTTATAGAACAAAGTGCTGCTGGAAGACGCTGAAGCCGCAGTATGTTATTATGTGAGGAAAAAGTGCCTTAAAAATGGAAGTGTTTGGTTTACCTCACTTTAACCAAATTTAGGATTTTAAGGGTCATTTTTATTTCTTTTTTTAGTTCCATAGGCCAAATGGATCGCTTGTGGTAGTTGCATGGGTAATCACTTTATCTTTTTACATGAATCTGTATTTTTTTCAATCAGTCCCTCCGAGGTGCGTCACGAAGTAACACGAAAGAGCATGACAGATCACGGTCTAGTAGAACAGACTTTATTGTACTGTCCATGACGTCATGGACAGTACCTTAGGCACGCTTCTCATTTTCGAGAAGCAGTTCTTTCGTTCAATGTTTCTTGATTCTCACTGAGTGTTTTGTTCTACTCTACCATTAAGCTCATTATGTAGAGTGAATCATGTAGATGGGAACGAGACTTCTTGGTCACTTTTGGTTGGAATGGGAATGAGAATGACTGGTTTTTATTTCGGCAGTTTTGTATTTTATTGTTTTGTTAAGAATGGCTTGAGTAAGTCAAACTACCTAAATAGTAGTACAGTATATTGTGGCACATGGTCGTACTGTCGTATTTCGCCCAGTACTCTACGCACGCTTCTTATGTCGTAAAACACACACTGTACGGCTATAAGTGCTGTCGCGTTTGCTGATTGGTCGATTGCTTAGAGTATGTAGGCAAGGTCAATCACGAAAAGTGAGATTTCTTGAAGCGTTGTGAAGCAAGAAATGAAGTTTGCAGCCTACTATAAGTCCATTGTGATGATATCTGCGGAGAAGTACAGCTAGGCTCATTGGCGGCTCTCTACAGTACACCAGGGAGCTGGAAGACACTAACACTAACGCCTAGCTGCGTCGCCGCCATGCACTGGGCTATTAGGCCTACAGCGCTCAGTGCATAGGTGGTCCCTCGTTATTAAGAACGGATGAAGTATACTGTATGTACGTGTACGTGGTAAAAATGTCTCAACAAGCGACGATTTGTTTAGACATGAAATATTTTTGAATACTTCCCACAAGACCAGGAGAGTACTATTTCCTGCATGCAAAACCAAAAATTTGTGCTTCTCAAAGTCAAACAGTAAAAGCAAAGTGATCTGTCATTCAAACTTCGGTACATGAAGAGGATTAAATTATCTTCAAGTACATATAGGGATTTAGTCGAGCTTTCTCACATCTTCACTGTGCCAACACTGAAAATTGAAAGGGCGATATTCTAAAGCTAGCATAACCACTGAGGACGTTTCCAAATACCAGCACAGAAACAATAATGGACAGTAAGTGGTTACGATTTTCGTAACCACATTTTCTAGTGTTTTAGTTGTGTTTAATCAATTTTTCTCTGTTAAGGGGCCAGACTAAAAAGGCTTCTTGCTTTTTTGAGGGGGATGCTCCTTTTTCTATTGTATTCATGCATCGTTACATTGTTTCTGCTAAAATCAGTAACGGTATTGTAAAGTTTTAAGTCTATGTATGCGTACAATTGAAGTAAATGAGACGAACGGACGAACGAACGAACGAACGAACGAACCAAATGTTACAAAATTTATAAAATCTTTAGTTTCTGGAAACGATATCTATAATTCTAATTCTCGATCAGGCCATTGCTGGATATAACCTATTTTAATGTTTTTAGCTGGATTTGATCAATTAACTTTCCTCGATGTGAAGACCTAGGGGCCTATGCTGGGCCTTCACTGGGCGCCCTACATTAACTTTATTCCATCATTCATATACAAGTATAGTGCTGGATGACTCGAAAGCGGTCTCGAGTTCAGATTTTCATGACTCGTGACTCGGACTCGGCGTTCAGGACTGGACTCGGACTAGGATACCCGGGACTCGGACTCGGATTGGGTGGACTTGACTCCAGCACTGGCTTTTTTAGCAAGTTTATTAGATGTCAGTAAAAGAAAAGTAGCACATAATATAGCTGGATGTAGCACGCAAAAAGTCTCATTCGTCCTGAGCTTGTAAGTAATATGATAGCGACATGAGATATAAGTAAAACAAAAAAAAAAAGAAAATATACTCAAGAATGGGGCGGTCCCCCTCTCTCCCATGTTAGTGGAAATGATACTTTACGCGCCGTACAAGCTTCATGCAAACAATCTTTATTTTCAAATATCGCGAATTTACACAATTTGCTTCCATGAATATCTTGCTTTGAAAATTTGTAAATCTCGGGGGGTACTGTCCCTGCTGTCCCCTGCTGCGTTAGGCCATGAAGTAAATATATTAGTGAAAACAACAAGTTATAAAATTTCGGTAGTTGTTCCGAGTGGTGTAGCCATGGGAGATGGAGTACTGTCTCACTATAAAACCTTCACGACCATTCAAACCCGTAGCGGAAAATCCCAGAGTATAGTAATTATATCACACTCCTCATTACATTATCTTTACAACAACAATACAAAAAGTGCTCAATCTTGGTGAATGAGTAATCAACGTCCCACGTCGCTAACAATGCCATCGAGTCATCACTTACAGTCATCCATGAAATTTTCTAGCCCCTTACACCTCAATGAGATAAAACGGTGTGGCATTGAGAAAGCTTGGCTTTTCTATTAATGTTTGGTCGTTACTGCCCTCGTATTTCTTATGAGTGTCCAGTTTAGATCAGAGGTGGAGAACCTTTCTTCCACTGAAGCCTTAGCCTATTAGTAATACACCGGTGATGTTATTTCACAGCGTTCTTACCTAAAGTATCCGGAGGATGGTTTAAGCAGGATGAACGGTGAGTTACGGATTTTTTTCAAGTGATTCTGAATTAACATTTCTGAATTGCCTCGCCGGCAGGATAAAATGCTCCCGCGGGCTGGAGGTTCCTTAACCCCTGGTTTAGATGAAGTAGTTACTGTAGATCAAAGATACGTTCGATGGACACAAGCATCATTCACAGAAAGGATTTCAGTTCCTTCATTTTTAACGGCATTAGGAAATAAGGTTGGTACCACGATGCCACCACTTAGATGATGGCAGTGGTGCACCCACGATTTTGGACTAGGTGGCTGAGAATTGTGGGAAGACTATCTAAGCGGAGCGTCACCATCGGTTGGCGCGGAGAGTACAAGAAAATTTTTGGATAAAAATACCCCCTTAAATCGCCGGAAATCGCCCTTCCCAGGCTCCGCAAGTATGCTCCTGGAAATGGTATTGTCAGTATTTTCTTGAACGGAAAACCCTTCTGCTTAACATTATTGGCAGATTGTCAAATATGATCTCATCTGTCCCATGCTGCCATGTAGCATTCTCAAAATGATTGCACTACAGCAGCAACCCCAATCTTCAGCGCTTAATGCGTGTCATTCTGGTGATGACTTCATCGATGTCTATATCTGTTGTCCTATGTATTGACATCAGCGCTAATCCTGTCACCTCCCGGCCCCCTATACCTCTGCTGAAAATTAAACCGTAATTACATTTTCATCTAAATAACGCTGACGAAACATGGGGGGCTAAGGCCCCTTGAGCCCACCTTGGGTGCGCTACTGGACGACGGGGTTTGAAAAACTGCTTTTTCGTGAAGTCATTACAGCATGTTTAACGCTTCTTATGTTTATTAGTTGTGGCATCCTTTTATTTTGTTTTTCCACATAAAGTGATACCGTATAAACAGAAATAGCAGGAGAGAGTAATATGTGGATGTAAATACACTTATAGCCTTTGTAAGCCTAATATGACAGACGGCCATTCCGTAAATACAAGGGAAAGACGGAAAGAGAATTCAGACGTAATGTACAAAAAAGAGAAGGAGGAAGAGGAGGAGGAAGAGGAGGAGGAAGAGGAGGAGGAAGAGGAGGAGGAAGAGGAGGATACAAAGACAACGACGTCCCAGTAGAAGACCAGGAATGACGGCATCAGTAGTTATTGCATGTTTACGATATTGTGGACATCAGAATGAAGCATGTTATTATCTTCTAAGTTCAAATGGCCCTGGGATGCTCATTTCATAGATCACCATAAAAACTAAAAAAAATGACCAAGTTTTGTAGTGGCCCAGAAGAACAGATAACCAATACCAGTATCAAATTCAGTTGGGTATATTCACTTGAAACATGCAATGGGTTGGGAGTGACTTTGACAGTCGCTTTTAGAGCGGCGGAGCGCCACAACAAGTTGGCGTATGCTACAACAAGAATGTTGTTGTGAAAAGAATCTTTCAGGTTTTCGGGAGCAGCCCTTCCTAGGCGGTGTAGGCTGCATTTAAGTAGTCTTTCTTTTAAGGTCTCATGTTTTCGAATTACATTCAAGAAAGGAAATGTTAATTTAGAAACACATGCCTGTATTTGTCATTACTACTGTACCAAGGTAATACGTCCCCCTAAAAATTTTTACGTCAATGACAATAGTCCTGTCTGCCAACTGTCTGATCAAGCCAGTGGCGTCAGTATGGTGCAAACTGACGCCGATTCGTGGATCATTGGGGAAGATTCGCCCCTTTCCCCTTAAATCCCCCACTTGTTTAAGAACATAAAGCCGAGCGGTTGCAGCCGTCCTTTAAAAGTTTGCTCAAGAACCAGAAACGCATTTGCAATGATAGAAATTGGTGTGTAAAATAGCAAACTGACACTAACCTTGTTTTGTACATGAAAACCAGGGGAAAAAAACCAACAACACTGGAGTATAAAACAATAATGAAGCTTCTTTGATGCCCTCTGCCGAACATGAGTTTCATACATCAAGGAAAAATATGCACAACTCACCTCACTTCTAACTAAAGCCTTCTTTAAATTTGAAGGGAGTGGAGTTTTCTACTACCCCCTCTCCGTGATGCTGCCAGTGTAGGATCTAGGTTATATATTCTGGTAAAGGTTACATAGGGCTTTGGAGCAATAACTGCATTCAAGCTGTCCGAGTGTTTGTGGAAGTCTCAGTGAAAAACACAAATGTAACGGTTGTGCGCATTTAGTTACATTTCACTTTTCTTCGAGACAGAGCCTTCATGAAAGGGCTCGAAGAGATTGATAGTGTCGTTGTTTATACTTTGTTTAGGATACGATTTAAATCTTTGCACCATTTTAAATGAGTAAAACCAGTTCGTTCTGGTTCATCAACATACTCGGTGTAGCTCAACTTTTAGAGCCATAATCGGTTAAAATATCGCCAGATCTAGCTTAGAGTCCTCAGAATTGCTGGTAGATGTCCACGAGCATTATTTGACAGATTTAAAGTGGACCTAAAGTCTAAAAATTCAAAAATATATATTTTAGAGGTTACAAAATTAATCTTATTGGTCCAACTCCCGTTGTCATAGCTTATTCCATTGCTGAGATATTAAATGTTAAAGTTTATTCACTTAAATCCAAACAGTTCATTGCGCAATAATTTTTGACATTCTTGTTGTACAACTCACATTAAATGCTTTGTTTTCTTTTAAAATTAAAAATGTTTATATGACCTTGACCGCTTCCTGTTTTCTTGCATGACATGCTGTACAGAGAGGGCTTATATAGTCAAGTCACCCCAAAGCAGTAAGAACGCGATCACATTTTGGCACAAGGTGCGGTGGCTTTCAGAAAAACAAAGAAATACAAAGATTGTAATTTGAGTAGTACAACAATGACATCACAAATTATTGCGCAATCTACCTTTTTAAATCGAGTGAATAAACTTCAACATTCTATATCTCAGCTTAAGAAAGTCCTGTGAAGATGGGAATTGGACCACTGGAATTCAGTTTTCATGCTCTGTAATATATATTTTTGAATTTTCAGACTTTAGGTACACTTTAATCAACGCCATTTAAACACTGAAGTGTAGTTCTTAACCTTCAACCCATACGCTCCTCTCCTTGTTGACCTACAGACGGAAAGCTGCTACCATACTTTTCATGAAGATTACGATTCAAAAGTGACGAAAGGTACAGCGTGACAGAGCCTTCCAAATCTTTTAAATATAACTGTAAATTGTATCTGCGGTACAATATCCAATCGGTATTACCATTGATGTACTTACCAATTATTGGTCGGAGGTTTAAAGTTTTCGTATCGTTTGTAGTCCCCATATTTATAGCCGTACAGCACGTCCGTTAATAAGTGGCATACCTAAAGCTAACCCACTGTGTCACTTTGATGTTCGTGTTCACTATGAAGTTCATCACAGATATGCAGGTAAATATACGTTGAGTAGTTAGAGCCTTGTTTAAAAATATCTTAGCTTATTATCATTGGTGAGACCTGATCCTAAAACCAAAGAAGTAAATTTGTATGGCAATTCAATTCACCAATAGGGAAAGCGTCTAAAGGAGAGGTGTCGCCCTCCACAACATTGCCATTTGTGATTCTTGAAAACTTAATATGGATGAATCCAAAGGTTTTACAAAGACAGGCTTACTGTGTACACCGAAGCGGGTAACCTCAGTGCGTCGAAGGCGCAATACTTCTTCCACAAGATACATCTGACCTTAAACATTGGTAGGTCAAATTCCCAGGCATCTGGCAGGATTAAAGGGAAATATTGCGTTTGAAAAAATACCACGACGTGACTGTAAATTAATCCCATTGTGGTCTTTTACCCTTTCCAAACATGGAACACAAATAACTTGCAGCAGATCAACACTAATCTCACGAAATATGGAAGAAAGAAGCAGCAATCTAACGGGCTCATTATAGAACGATAAGCCTTGCCCACACTATGAAACGTTCGTACTGCTGCATATTCATTTAAGAAGAGTGGTCATGTCAGGACATATATGCACCCATTACGCAATACGTGTTGACCTTGCTTACCGTAATTCCAACGACCCTGCTCACAACAAACTACCACCACAGATTCTGTACCACTCCGTGCTGTACATTGGAATTCAAAACTCACACATGGAGACGTAGCGTCATCTCCCTGGTTCACCGTGAGTGTGTGTTATTCGTTACAGGAGAGTCACTACAAACGTGTTAATTTATCTGCAAAAGACCGGTAGGCCCTGCATATTTCTTTTGTTTTGGATAAGTGGCAATCCCTGGCATCACAGGTTTGCAAAATTTTCATTTTGTACCATTGTCCAAGCACCAACGGTCTCTTTTACATCCGGCTGTTTCGAAAGTATAGCAAACCTGCTAAGGCCCAAGAGCTGCAATTCGAATTACGGAATAACTGTAACTTTGTGTATAGTATACCAGGGAGGTGATAAGACCACCTACTGTTATGTAACGGTAGTTCAGTTAGGTTGTCAAATAGAAAGTCCATGGTTCACTAATACAGACATAATGTAGTAATAATTCCCACTAAAGTACTGTACTGTACTTAGTTCGTATTTTCCGAACTTTTTGTACATGCTGTAGGAGGCGTTTGTTATTGTCTGACGTAATGCGATAGAAATGATTTGATTGGTGGATTTTAAATCAGGGATGATGAAGGAGTGGTTTTGCATGCATAATTGTTTAGGTGAACAAATCTATTAGTTCTTGCAGAAAGGTTAATTACTCGTTAATTAGTGCTCGGAGGGTAGAATGTTTTTCTTAGTTACCTCTCTTTCATCGAACGGGACCCGATCGCAAATAAACGAGGATAGATTCAATAAAACGCGGCAATATTTTCCTTTGAATATATTTATTGAATCTTTCATTACAATGCAGTGAGACCACTCTGAAATTTTTGGAATGGCCAGCCAGTGACAATTAAGTGTCCGTAAATATTGCCAGGACACAAGTGGTCTGGGATGCCCCTTTCCTGGCCCCCAAAAGGTTTGAAATAACACTGTTAGAGCAGTGACGTAGCTATGGGGGGCCTGGGGGCCTAGGTCACCCAGATATTCGTCAGACCCCCAGATTTTTTGTGTCCTTATAAAATGTTTAAGAATTAAGAAAAAATAAATGTTTGAACGGAAATAAACTTTGAAGTATTTCCTTCAAAAGATAAATAAATAAATAAATAAATAAATAAATAAATGAATGAATGAATGAATGAATGAATGAATGAATGAATGAATGAATGAATGAATAAATAAATAAATAAATAAATAAATAAATAAATAAAATGTAAGAATTAAGAAAAAGTAAATGTGTGAAAAACACATTTTGCGTACGTATGAAATCAACTTATAACTTTAAAATGCCTACTTTCACTAAATTAGGTATATAGTCTGCACTGTCGTTTTATTTGCATATAATTCACTCGGACGATGAAACGAACGTCCCGACGACAAATTCGGATGTGACATTGTCAGGTTTAGACCATTTCTGCCTTTCGGATGGCTGGTTGATTTACTGAAAACATGGCAACCATACACTGAAGACCATTCTTACAAGACCATTCCTATACGGTATCATACACAAATATGCCGTACGGTAAGGTACTGCCTTCGAATAATTCTTCTGTTCTTAACAAGTATGTCGTGTCTTTCCCCTTGCCCATGAAAAGTGCACTGTAGAACGATTGTTTTCGACAAGTCCTCTTTTTATTAGTTCGCACTGGCGTCCAGGCGGATTTGTAAAATTGCCAGCAAGGTCCGGATTTCATGTGTTTCCCACATAATCCTTACCTCTGCTTTGCGGGTTTGAAAGACAGTTTGAAAGATTTACTGGTAGTATTATAGGTCTGACCAAGTAACATACCGATGACTTGAGTCCGTGAACAAATACAGCACCATTTTGCATCTAGACATCATTGAAAACCGGAAAAATTTCCAAAGGGAAGGGAACACCCTTAAAACCCTACATCAGGACAGTGATCTATGTCCTCCTTGCTAGAAAATAAATATGGCAACCCTAGGTTAAAGACAAATGGTATGATCTAGGGGATATGTAATTGAGTAGTGGACATGTAGCCTATGGATAGGGTGATGGACAAATGTAACAGAGTGTTACAAGACGACCCGTCAGGAACACCGGATTGAATCCATCGACGAGCGAATGGAAAGTCCAGAGAATTCAACTTCAACGCAGCCTTTCAAGAATTTTCTCGAAGGAACTGTTTACGTACTGCGACACTTCTAAGAAATATTGGCATTGTTTGTTTACTACCGTGCATGCAAGGAACGTTCTCGTAATTACTCGACTGTGTGCTCTGGAAGTTTCTATTAAGGAACGTTCTCGTAATTGCTGGACTGTATGCACTAGAAATTTCTGTTAAATTCTGGAGAGTTCTCGAATAAAAGCCTAGCATATAAAAGGCAGTTCAACAACTGTTATAGGGGAGAGACATCATCGAGACCAGACGCTGTTGAGAAGTTATTCTCTGACAGAATCACCTAAGGCCAGCCAGTGACACTGTACACTTGTGATAAATTGCCTTACGCCGTTTCTACACTGTGTATTGAGATTGTTATCATCCATCATCGCCTAGCCTTGTCATTATTCGCTCGTGGAACCAGTTCCTACGCTGCAGGTCTACTACTGTACCATCGTCGACCTGCATGCACTACCAGCCCTTGGACCAGACCAGAATAACATTAAGTAAAGGATTGTGAGTAAATCTAATTAATTATTGTAAATTTAAGTAAGATAAGGAGATTGTAAATAATCATTAAGTTGTTGAATTTTAACCTCGTTCTTCTGTGATCTTTCGCTGTTATTGGTTTGACTTGCGACCACAAGCCGTAACAAGAGATATACTATAAGGTGAATATGGGAAAATTGCAGGCAGAATAAATAAAAAGGGATGCATAATTCAGTATGAGTCTTGTATTATCTCAGCTCATATGATATCCATGGCCGTACACAGCGGGGGCGGTCAATTACCCCCGGAAATTCTCAAAGTGCACCGTTTCCAACTTTGAGAATGTACAGAGAAAACGCAGTAAAAATATAAGAAATAGCTGTGATCGTAGTGATAGAACTTAAACAATTTCAAATAGGCAGATCAATATTTTCATGCCTATATCTGTACACATCACCAATCGTTTACAGCTCTATTAGGATGTTTGTCTGGCCTACTTTTCTAAAATTCTCGCCCTACGCGCGATTATGCATAGCTACAATGTTGCTGTTGTTGCTACAGGTAGCTTCAATCATCAATGGCTCAAAAACGTTTTTAAACCGTGTCATTTTAGTCATAAAAACGTTTTATAACCAATAACACTCCCTCCCTTCCCTTAAACCCTCCCCTACAACGGAGTTCAATGGCTGAGGTCATGCTTCACATCATATCCACAACGCTCCCAAAAGTGACTTTTGTCGCATTTAGTCACAACTACTTTTCGTTTTCATTTTAAAGCTGAAATCCCTCAAATATTGCACCATTTGCTATCTATACGACCTCCTGAAATTACAAATTTTCGCCAAGAGGGAGGGAGACACCCGTTCCCTTTAGTCCCCTCCCCCGATCACAGATCAGTAATGCCCAATTTTTCCCCCCTAGCAAAAAAGTGTATGTGAGGCCTTGTGTATTACCATTTTTCATGGATTGATTTTTTCCCAGTATTTGAAAAATGGCAGACATGAATTCCAATTTCCTTGCTGGGTACGCAGCTTAAAACACGTGGGAAGTGCCGTTTCCGGCCATCTGGAGGGTTTGTAAGCCAAAACTTTCGTGCAAGCTCCGCGCAAACTGATGGTGGCGCTCCGCTTAGATAGTGTTGACAAGCCTGACCCTCGGTGGTGCCACCTCCCCCCATTTGTTACCTAGGCCCCCTCATCCTAGCTACGCTCCTGTGTTAGAGCAATCTCCTGGCTATCTCAATCGATAAGGGTAAACACATGTAAATTTTTTTTATGAAATTGTGCATCATTATTCTTTGTGGCCATTATGTTGCTCCATAATTCATTAGCCAGTATTGCTTGTTTCATTACCACTAAATGTTTAGAAGTCACTGATATTTCTCGCTAACATTGTTCACGGGTAACTGTACAGGTAGTGATTGTTAAAAAACCTTTAAAGCTGATTTAAAGGAGTTTTCCTTTGTTAACTTACAGTCGAGTTCCTTTGAGACGTATTTACAAGCTTATGGGAGTCAAGTGGTAAAAGAAACAATCCACAGGCAGCTCTTCAAACCATGCAACTCATTGGAAACATGTTCATGGTACTGATGGTTGAATATCCACAGGATTTCGTCTGTTCTAGCAAGAGCTATCAGTCAACGGTGAGATAACGTGCACCCGCGGTGTGCAACGTGTGCTAGGGGCAGGGCCGTAGCTAGGGTCATATGTTTGGGGGGGGGTGTGAAGGTCCCAAATTCCGACTGGATAGATATATTTTCCAACTGAATGGTGGCGCGTAAATTGCACCATTTTTTATGCGCCCTGCGTTAACATACGGCAGTGAGGATCCTTCCTTTGTCACTACATAAAGGTGCCGTCGTGGGGGAGGGGTTGATATATGGCTGGAAAATGTCCATAATTTAGTGAATACTAAGATTTGGTGAAAGTAGAAAGTATGTTGTCTAAGAGAAGAATACGTTGTCAACAAACCTCCTGAAGCCCCCCCCCCCCCCCACACACACCTTTTGACTACTTTAATGCCTTCTATTCTGGCATCTATTGCTGGCATATACCTGTATAGGCCTCCTGGAACCTCTGGATCAATAATATAAAATGGGGCAATGACTGGCATCTAAATAATAATATAGAGTATTACGCCAAGCACTTTACATCTATCGTATTTTTACCAATTATGAACGAAAATCGAGACGAACAATGGGGAATGGGCGGGAGGGAGAGTATAGGTGCAGAAAAATGGTACTAGACCTCCCAGACAGGTATAGCATAAACGGTTTAGGACTAACAAGCGCGTTTTCAGAATGTACACATAGTTTATGCTATAAAAGTTCACTGGTACGTTGTGCTTATAATGTTCTTAAGTGATACAACGTGGATTGTGAGGATTGCGCGCGAAGCGCGCCGAAATTTGGGGGTATACTTCAATGCCAAAATGAAAAACCTGCACGCAGGCTCAGCCAGGGGTGGTGCTTTGATTTGCCGACATGGGGGGAAGCGCCCTGACTGGGGCCAGCTACTCTAAGTCCCGACAGATGCAATGGGTTGCCAAACTCAAAATATGAGGGGCGCGAAGCGCGCCGAAAAATTTGGGGTTATATTGAATTTTCATTAAGGAAAGTTGAAAAAGTTTGGGTTTTTATTGAAGAATTTGGACAAAACCAAGAAATTTGTTCGGGTGACTGTATGGTCGTCGTCGGGGATTACATTCTTTATCTTACCCATTAAGGATCTCCTACGAAACTGAAAGATCTTTTTCTTACAAAATATGTTTGCCACGATGGCGAGGGTGAAGAAAGAATCTTCTAAAAGTTAGGAAAAAGAAGAAAGAACTTCGGAATGATGCATGCATTTTCGTGTTTCTCTAGAATCACGCCTACACGGAAGAACAACATTTGTGGAAACGTTGAAATCCAATATGTTTGAAACGGGGGCGTTACCACTAGATAGAACTAGAGATGAAAGCGCGCGTAGCGCGCGAAAATTTTTTGAAGTTATAGAAAAAATCGTTACAGAACTTACTGGCTACGAGCCTGATAAATAGACGTTTGGAATATTTTCTGAGCATATCTATGTCTTCACCAATATTAGTCTATAAAAAAATTGGGGAGGGGGGGGGGGCCTAAAGCGCCCTAGCTCCCATAGAACTGTGTCTGGTACAATTACCTTAATAATGTTCATGAGATTGATTGTAAATCGTGACGCATGCGCGCGAAGCGCGCCCAAATTTTCATTAAATAAGATTTTCATAATAAAACCTGCATTCAGAATCTCCATCAAAATACGTTCAATTGCCCAACAAACCAACATGCCACTCAAAAAGCCAGTCTTTTACCTGGTAATTTGTAAACAGCTTTAACTTCTGCTGTTGTGCTTCTCCGAAAGTTGCTATCGGAAGATGTTGATAATAAGAAAAACACTGAGGTCAGGTTTGAAGCGCGCGGAGCGCGCGAAAATTTTGAGAGTTTGAGAAGAATTTGCGGAAAAGGACAGCTTTGATTTGATTTAACGTGAGGAAAATAACGTTTGGTATTATTCTCACTTGGTCTAGTTGGAAAATATATACAAAGTTGACATAGGCTCAGTCGGAAAAATGTGCTAGACTGAGATATCAGAAATTCCAACTGGCATTTCAGATTTTCCGACTATCGTCGCTCTGACGAACTTTGGGGGGGCTGAGACACCCCCACACCCCCCGGTCGCGACGGCCCTGGCTAGGGGCATGGGTGCCCTCACCAACATGTCCTTGGCGGGACACGGGGCGGCTCGCACGGCTCGCACGTCTTTCCTAGCTCACGCGCGGCTCGAAACTGCGAGTAGCTACCCGGAATTCGGCCACTGCAACGAGAAGTCACGCGCGGCTGCACGTGCTTGCACGGCACCGCAGCCCGCCCTTAACTGCCACGTCTGATCGCCGAGATCTCTGGCAGCTCCGCTGCCGGGCAATTCCAGTCTCTTCCCTACCGGTACATTTCTCCTGTCCCGGTGAGGAAGCGAGGGTGCACCAGCGGTGTCTTACAGTTTGAAATTGGTTGTGTGTGGGATCAAGCGTTTATGGTATTACCAGAGAATATGAGGTGCAATATCACATAAGAAAGGGAGAGAGTATGGACGTAGGAGCCCAAGTTGATGGGAGGGGGGGGTGAGGGGCTGGAACGACTTGCTCGAAAAATATAACCCCAAATTTCCTCGCGCTTCACGCACGTTCGACATGTTAATATACATATCATATAGGTGTAGGCATGCATTGTTTATCACACCGCATGTCAATTACATACAATAATTTGCCGTGTTACTCAATACCTTCTTACTTGGTTTTAATTTTTGCGGAAGTCGTTGATCGCCGGCCTGGGGGAGGGGTTTAAGGGGAGGGGGTTTTAAACCCCCTTCCCTTTGAAAATTTTTGAAAAATTAGGTGTCCTTACATGCAACCTGGTGCCACATATGCTACCTTTAAAGTAAAATTTGTGTTAAAATTTACGTATTTTAGGTAGAAAAAATCAGCATCAGTGAGGGTGGGGCATGGCCCAGTGGCCTCTCAAATACACCACTGAAAATCATAATATAAGTTTAATCATTAAAAAACACACTGATGAATTTATATTAATTACCAAGGAAACTTTTCATACCCTTTAGCTACATCATTGCATTATTTTTCTTTAGGTAGGTGCCCGAAAACTTCTCAGCATTTTCCCGAATTTTCACTAAAATTTTCGTTTGGGGGCTGCAGCCCCCGCCTCCTACGCCTATGGAAGAGAGAAAAAGAGAGAGGCTAGAGAGAGTATTTCATTGCAGAGATGATTGCAAGTCAAAGTCAAGTCACAAGTCATTTCGTTCAGTCACATGTTAAACCGACTACCGAGTCAAATGAAAACTCATCACAAATCAAGTCATTTGGTCCCAGAACAAATGACGTCAGAAGCTTTTTTGTCCAGATAGAAGTGAAGTCGAAATAAATTTGTTCAATCCGATTATTACAAGCCTCAGGTGTCAGCTTACGCCTGCCTCTAATTTGCAATTTAAACTTGATGGAAGACAAAAAAGGTCACAACGTTCTTTCTAAACTTAGACCATATGCGACATTAGCCTGCCACGATGTACAAACAGCAGATTCCTAATTTTGTAACAAATTACAAAGAAAATACTCAATTCTCATGAGTACTTATGAGAATTATGTGAGATCTCGTGAGGATTGTACTATCTCTGAAGATTCGTACGACATCTCATGAGAATCGTATGAGATCTTATGACAATTGTGTGCAATCTCATTAGAACAGTATTGTAACGAAAATTTTCTGGGGGGTGGGGATCGGGATTCTTGGCCTCAGAGCTTGTATTTTGATGGGCCAACGGCCAGTCCAGGAGGAAGCGGTGGGGGTCTTGACGCGACTTGTGAATAAGCTGAACTCAGTCTTGTCCTCCCTGTGACTGCATGTGTTTCTGCTTGCAGTCACTCTCCCTAAGTGGCAACTCCCAAATTCCTATTGGGCAACTTAAATCTTGTTATTCCTCCCACCCAACCAGAGCCCAAATGAATAAACATACCCCCGACAGATGCTACGGACCTGCTTCCCAAGCCAGGGGCGGATCTAGGGTATTTTCTGAGGGGGTGTCCAACATAAAAAGGGCACATAAATTTTTTTTAAAATTTGGTTCGATCCCATAAACGTCAGCGATTATAGAATTTGCCGCATATTGACATAGAAAGGATAAACCAAGAGACATGCAAAAACTGGAATTAAAACCTGGAATCTAAACGGTGAAGTTTAAGAGCGCGCGAAGCACGCGAAAATTTTTTGGGTAAGCCTACACTTGTAAGAATTTGTACTAATTTAAAGCTTATAGAAAAATTGTCCGAACGGTTGGGCCCTATCGGACATAACTTTATTGTTCTTCCCCCATCGAGTCACTAGTCGTACCCTACGACAGACACAAGTGAACGTTAACCAGGTTTAGCGAAATGCGATTCAATTCCCGACATTTACATTAATCCATGTATTCTACTTATTAATTTGAAAAGGTGGAAAGGGTTTGCACTATATTTAGCTATAAGTATAACGGAACTGAGGAAGAGAGGAGAAAGCGTACCGAAAATTTTGGGTTTTATCCCAGAAATTACCCTTATGAAAGCCAACATAAGTAAACCAACCATGGGTGGCCACAGAATTTTCCCAACAGGGGCCGGGCTACGTCAGCTACCCCAAGTTTCGATATTTCGAGGGGATGATGAGAAGGGCAAATAGAGGAGCCTTATAATCCCATGCCACTGTAGCCATATTTTGCACCATATCACTTACTACTGCAAGATCCGAGTTGCGCATTGATAGTGTTCTTTGAATCTGGACAGTGAAATTGAAAAAGCGCGCGAAGCGGGCGAAAACTTTTGAAAGGCTTACACATAAAACATGACCAAACGAAAAAAGAACTGTAAGGTTTGTAGACCGTATCGGGTGTAACATATCGAAACCACTTGGACTACACGATGAAATAGCCAAACTGCTCAGTAAGTCGCTCACCAACTGACTGTACCGCATGACACACACAAGAGAACACCAACTAGGCTTTGCGATGTGGGATGAAAGTTACTGCCTTTACATAAACTATGTACTCTGCCTATATGTTGCTTGGTATAAGGTGGACAGGACTTGTGCTATCCTTCTATGTGGAATGGAACTATTGAAGAAAATAGAGTGACTCTACAGCGCGCGTAGCGGGCCGAAAGTTTTTGGGTTCTTATTTGAGAAATTATGCTCTTGAGAGCAGAAAGCAGGTAAACCGTCGGGGCGACTAGTTGTCGTCGGAGACTGCATACTTTCGACTAAGACTCCCCGACGAAATTGTAAAACTTCCTCGATAGTGGGCCAGCCTTCTCCTACGGGGGGGGGGGGCATGAACCCTTCCCCTCACCTGGCGTCACCGTTATCTCGACTGGGGAGGGGGTTAAAACACTGTATGTTGTGTTCCCTATATAGTTGCGGCGCGACTGTCAAAAATACTCAGAACAGATGACTGAAGTCGAATGTTTGCTTTTTATTTGCGACAGCAGACCGGTCATCGGTCCAAGGACTTCAAAAAATTGAACCGACTGACATTGCGTTATTTGACCTGGTGGTGGTTGTATATAGTAATTTTAAAAATGAAACAAACACCGATTAGTCTATTGTGACTTCTGGTCAACTCTTGGCTGTAGACTTTAACCTAAGAATGGCTTTTTATTCCCATCACTAGGGCAACACTAAAAGAAGAGAGTAATTCCAGACCATGAATATCATAGCGAAACATATTTACCCTCTCTCTCTTGTTCATGAGAGGAGGGATACTAGCGGGTGGAGGGAAGGTTTCGTAGATGTAGTGTGAACCGATCATTATTTTGTAAGACCAAAGGACTAGCAGTGACCTTTTGGAATCAATATTAAAACCCAATAGTAATACGTTGCACAAAGCGCTAGCTAGTGAGTATGAGACGTAATATCTGCGTGTTTGTATTACTTTGAATGTCCAAGCATGGTACACGTGGTTCCAAGCGAAAAGTGATTAGAATGCCTGGCTGTCACGCAGGCAGTAAGACATACTGTAGTCACATTCTCTGTGAAACGATTGCACTGTTCGTGTTTCGGGCGGGCAATATAGGCTACCGTAGTCAATTATATTGCCGAAAGTTTCTGCGATACGTGGCTATTACGGGTGGATTGATCGATACTGGATGGGGGTAACCAAAATCTCCTCGGAATTGGACAACTGTCATCACCTGTGAAACTGTCTCGTTTTTTTTTATTTTTTTTTAGGCGAGTGTGAAAAAAGATTGAAAAAGGGCAAATTGGGAAATTTGAGGGGGGGGGGGTCCGGACGTCGGCGACCCCCCCCCGATCCGCCACTGCAAGCTAACAAATTCCCATCCCAAGCCCAAAAATACACTATAAAATTCCTTCCCCAAGCTAACACAATGGTCAGAGATTCTAACCTTTCTCCTAGCCTGCCCTTGAACATTCTTGTGATTTGTAAACAAACTTTGTTTCACTACCCCATGCTTGAACTGAAATATGTCCCCATATTTACCCTATTTCCTAAATTAACACTCTGTACTAACAAACTTATGCAAATCATACAGGTTATTGCTTCACCACTAAAATAAACAAATTCCCATAACATGTGGACTTACACATGACATAAATAAATACAAATTACAAATCGATCAAATAACAAAATTACAAATCGGTGTATTTACAGAATCGTAGAAAGGTCGTCAACTGCAACCAAAACACCAGCTCTTGCCATCTTGTAAGTAGCCGTAGGTCCTCGTAAATGGCTGCCCTGAGGAACATAGCCCCACAGGGAACAAGGTACGGGTTCCTCCGCGGGACCAGTATCACTTCCACCTTTGGTCGGTCATCTTCCCTTCACCATGGAAAGCCATACGGAGCAAATGGGCGTGACGCTCCTGGGGGAACTGGTCCTCCATCGCTTCCAACACCAGCAATGACGGGCGGTGCATAGTATTTTCTCACACTCCCTACAACCTGGAGCAGGTGGAAGGGGAACTTGTACACATGGGTCACCCGGGCACGGCCAAGGGGGGTCCCATTATTGGTGTGCCCCAGCACTTCATTTTCGAGCTTCCAATCGTCCCGGAAGGGCCCTTCCAAGCTGTCTTCCATTTGGGTAGCTGAATCTTCCACTTCTACCTGGTCCTCCTGGACAGACAGGAATGTTGGCACAGAAAGACGAAACCGCCTGCCGTCCACCACAAGGTGGGTATGCTCTGGAAGGAACAGCTCCCTCCCGTTGAACCGTACAGTTGGTCCTATACCCTCTGGTTTCGTGATTGTGGCCATGGTGACAATTTGTCTTCGGTCCGGTGTCGTGTTGGTTCTTCTGCTCTGTACAGCTGTGGCTGTTGGCTGGGAGGAACTGGGGCAGGGGGCCTCCGTACGGGGCTCCCCGACACCAGGTTGGGCTGTCACCTTCGTCCTAGCTGTAGCAACTCCTGGGGCCTCTCCATCACTGCTAGTGAAGCCGTCGCTGGCAAAAAACCGGGGGGTCACCGTACGGGACCGTACCCCAGGGTAGTCTCTAGAGTGCCGCCTCCACTGGTCCTCACGGATCACCTGGTACCCACATTGGTCACACGAACGTGAAAAGGGCCTCTGCCCTTGGTTTCCTTCACAACCCACTCCCAAGTGACGCCTAAGGCGGCCCTCGTGGAGAAACCCCTGTTACAAGTAAAACAGGTATAGCCCCTACTTTGAGAGGAAAAGGTAGCCATATCTCTCCTAGTGATTACTTTATTTCTCTTCTTACCATACTCTGTTCTTGAGTTGCCGGGGTATTACTCCTGCTGAGCTCCAAGAACAACTGAGCTCCTCAGCACATGTGCAGCTGTAAAATACTGGCAGAATGCGCAATACTCCACCAGGCAAAAGTTAGCAGTGGACTCAACACAGTAATTGACTTAGCATTCAAGCAGGCATATAACACTGAAGAGTGTATATACACAAAACAAATGTTGATCCTTCTACTGTACATAACGTTTTGGAATTCTAATTGGGCGCCCTTTTCTGGTGCCTTTTGCTGGTGATATACCTGAGGTGTCACTCACATTGGGTGGGGTGCCAGGGAAAGAGAGTCCAAGGCCCTTGTGGGGGTTTCCGTACTTCCTTCTACTTGGTTAGGAGGAAAGGGTCCCTCGGCTGGGGACCGGCTACTCCTTGTAGTTCACCCCTGCTCATCCTGTGGTGTTCCCCCCTCAATCAGCCCAAGGTTTTGTGGAACATCTTCCGGTTGCTTTCTGGCACTCTCCTGTGCTGGCGTCGTGGTAATGGGGGTAGCGGGTTCCAAGAACCGTTCAGCCCAGCTGAAGTCTTTCAGTTCCTGGTAGGGTTTCAAGGGATCGGCATGTACTACCATGACTTTTGCTCTGGGGCCCATCTTTAGCTTGTATACAACATCACTAATTTTCTTTATGATGACATAAGGGCCTTTCCAGGGCCTCTAAAGTTCTGGGCTGATCCCGACTTTCTTCATGGGGCGGTTGAGCCACACTGGATCTTTGACCTTGTACCAAGGTCTCTCAGCATTTCTGTCATACTGTCTCTTCTGTCTGGTAACACTTTTCTGAAGCTGTTCCCTAACAACCCGGAAAGACCCCTCCATTTTCTCCAAAAGCTCGGAAGTATAGTCATTGGGTGTGGTGTCATCCCCCATTTCTTCTTTTGGCGGTGGACCCACTACAACATCAAGTGGTATGTCTACCTCTCGGCCCAGCATAAGTCGATTTGCTGTGAATAACGTTGAGCTATTTTCGGTGGATCTGTACGCCATCAGCAGGTATGGCAGGAGTTGTTCCCAGTCTCGTTGATTCGATGCAACATACATGCTCAACATTGCTAAGATGGTCCTGTTAAATCTCTCAACCATCCTGTCAAACTGTGGGTGCAATGGGGTGGTCTTAGTTTTGTGGATATTTAGTAGTTTACACACTTTCCTAAAGAGGTTGGATTCAAAATTACGTCCCTGGTCAGAATGAATCTCTCTCGGAACCCCAAACCGGGTTATGAAGTTTTTCACCATGCAGGTAGCCACCGTGGCTGCAGTGTGGTCGGGGAGTGGGTAGGCTTCTGTCCACTTCGTGAAGTAGTCTGCCATGACTAGGATATATTTGTTACCTCTCTCTGTCTCAGGTAAGGGTCCCAGGATGTCCATTGCAATCCTTTGCATGGGTGCACCAACCAGATACTTGCCGAGAGGGGCCCTTCGATATCGAGATGGAGGTTTCCTGGAAGCACATAAGTCACACCTGACACAAAAATTCTCTATCTGCTTTCTCATACCCCTCCAATATACAGCAGCATTCCTTGCCCTTTTCCAGGTTCTGATTATTCCTAGATGCCCTGCAGTTGGCATACAATGTAGTTGAGCCATCACTGATTTCCTCATCTTGTCAGGTACTACAGTTTTCAGGTGGCTGCCTCTACCGTCATCATACTCCCAGTTGTAGTACAGTATGCCATCAACTATTCGTAAGTGTCCCCATCTTGTACACAGAATTTGACTCCTGAGCTTTTTGGTGCCACACCCTCCCAGGAGGGGCGGTCAGTGTAAGTATCCAGCATTGTTAACACATGTTGGAGCTCTGGATCCTCCCCCTGCATCGACTGTTTCTCTTGGTCACTAGCATCCTCCAGAATGAGGTCCTCCGCAGTCACCTCTTAGTTGAAAGGATCCCCGGCATTCCTACTTTGGGGGGAGTCTGGTTCAGCAGGCGAACTCCCATCCCTTACAACACTTATATTCGGCCCCTCCCTCAACTTTTCGACTAAGATTTCGGTTTCTGTATTCCAAGTGTCCTGGTTGCTCTGTTTACATTGGCTACGTGGTACTCTGGAAAGGGCATCTGCATTCCAATGTTTGAGTCCCGGTCGGTGTTGTATGTCAAAGTTGAAACAGCTCAGTTGTTCTATCCATCTGGCCACCTGCCCTTCCGGTTCTTTGAATTTGTAGAGCCACCGAAGGGAGCCATGGTCTGTCCTTATTAGAAACCGCGGTCCCAGAAGATAGTGCCTGAAGTTCTTTACAAAATACACCACGGAGAGTATTTCTTTACGTTTGACACAGTAATTCTTCTCTGCCGATGATAATGCCCGACTGGCATACGCAATTACCTTTTCAGCTCCATCCTGTTCTTGAGACAACACTGCCCCAGTGGTCTCCTTACTGGCGTCTGTGTCCAGGATATACCTGCCATCTTCCTGTGGGTAAGCCAAAATTGGTGCTTTGGTTAACTTCTCTTTTAGTATGGTGAATGCACTCTGACACTGTTCATCCCAGGAGAAGATTTGGTTCTTTTTGGTCAGTCTATGTAGCAGACGTGCAATCTCTGCAAAGTTTGAAATAAAACGACGATAGTAAGAGGCTAATCCCAGGAAGCTCCTTACTTCTGTGACAGTCACTGGTTGGGGCCAGTCCCTCACCATGGCTACTTTCTCAGGACCTGTACAGATACTCTTTGATGTGACCACATGCCCCAGGTAGTTGAACTCTGTAGCACATAGGAAGCATTTCTTTGGTTGGAGTTTCAAGTGAGCTTCACGCAGCCTGTCAAACACTGCATGGAGGTGTTCGAGGTGTTCTTCGAAGGTAGACTCCAAAACAATGATGTCATCTAGATAGAGAAGTACCTTTTCCCACTATAATCCTGCCAGAACCCTCTCCATCAAATGCTCAAATGTGGACGGTGCATTACAGAGCCCAAAGGGCATCACGTTGAACTCATACAAACCCCTCTCTAGTGATCATCGTACTTTTATGCCTTTGATGAGCGAAACAGCTACACCGGCAACCACCATGGTACAGTTGTCCCAGTCCCATTGACATCGATGACTGGTGTAAGAAGTCCCGTCCAAAGATTCCCTTCAAATCCAACTCAGCTACTTGGAACTCCACTACCAGGGGTCTCCCTTCAAGCTTAACCACCAGCTTGACCTGCCCCAATAACTCCAGTGGACTCCCGTCCTCCAGTTGCTGCGGTACTCCGGTTGGCTTCAGATCCTCATCCTTATCAGGGAACAATCCAAGATACTTCTTCTTCGAGAGGAAAGACATTGACGACCCAGAGTCGACTAGAAATTTTATAGTTTCTTCTTGTATGGATCCTTCCAGGTAAACTGACACCAGCCTACCGTTCCTGACTGTGCCAACTCTTGGCCTTCTCCTATTTCACCAGGGCTCTCCTTATAGCTTCTTTCCATGGTTTCTTGTTGAGTGTCTTGCCGAGTTGTCTTAGGTAACTTGCCATAGGCTCTTTCCCCAGATACATTACTCTTACTGTGCAAGGACTTGTTGCAACAACCATCAACCTGCTCCAATTTTTCCTCAGCTACCACACTGCATCCTGTCATGTTATTCCCACTAGTAGGGCTACCTGCGTTAACTGGTTTCAAGGGCGAGATACCGTACGTGTTGCGGCCCCCTTGACAAGAATCTGCAGGTGACTCCGCACCAGATTCATGTTTTCTTGCAACTAGTGGAGCATTGCTGTTTCGCCCATTAAGTTCAGCCTTTGTCAGCGCCGTGGGACCAGAAGGGGTGACGCAAATTTGGTCTCTGTCTTCCAAGTCGCTCTTGTCTGTCAACTCTCGGATTACTTGCTCTGCATGCCTCTCTATTCAGTTGCCCTGGACTTCACCACCGCCTACTGGCTCAGTCCACTGTCGTTTCCCTGATTTGGTGTTTCTGAAGTTAGGTTTGGACAATTTCTTCTGATGTGGCCTGGCTGTTTGCACCCAAAGCAAATTATCTCCAGTCTTTTACGTTGCATTAATTGGTCTTTAATTTCTTTTAAGATCTCTAGAACCTCTTTGGTCTCATTCATCTCCGATATTGATCTGACGCCCTTATGGTCTCTCCCCATTGGTGACAGTCTCTGCAGTCGAGCAGTACGGTTGGACTAGAACTCCGCTGCAAGACCCACAGCCTCTTTCAAGTTTTTCGGTCTTTCCAAGAAAAGAAATTTTCCATTTCCTTATCGTTCAAAGCTGTGATGAAATGGTCTAAAGCAAGAATCTGGGAGGTGGCACTATCGGCACTTGGGTATGCTGCATCCACTAAACGCTGGATAGATACCCCCAACTGAGCAACTGATTCACCCTTTTTCTTCGAGTAAGACCGCAACTCACTTCTTAACAATGAAGCTAAATGAAGTAAACAAACTTTGTTTCAGTACGATATCTCATGAGAATCCTAAAAGATCTCATGAGAATTGTATAAGATCGCAGAAGAATGATATAGGAACTAATGAGAATTGTATGAAAAATTTTTGAAAAGTGTAACTTTAAAGATTTGGGTTCGATCAGTATAAGAGTCTGTGAGATCTTATGAGAAGCCTAGGCTATGTGAGTTCCATGAAAACCCTTTGCAATGCCATATGCCAAAATGGTTGTAAGCCAAGGAAGTATACGCATATGATGTGCAAGTGATATCTCATGTAAAGTTAAACAGTGAGAAATTTTTTCTAGATTTAAAGAAGTTGGGCCGTATGCTATACATTTAACAGTTACAAGGCACTTTATCAACATGTTCATTATATGATTAGCATGAATGTAATGGTCTAAGTCAACTTACAGATTGTGCAGTGTAGTGAGCGGACATACTGTATTCAAGCATAATATCAACAAATCACATTTAGGCTATTTGCTCTTACTCAGAAAAGATGTTACTTTCTGCATGCAAGAACATGCATGCCATTATGTTGTGTCCTAATTAAAATAAAGAGTGTTACTAAGGCATATAGAAACCGCTGCTTTATCCGTGAAATCACTTTCTTTCGAAAGTCACCAGCAAACAGATGCAGCTACTCACCAAACTTTAGTTTGATACTTTCCACACTGAACACAGTAAAGTTACAACCATACAAGCAACCTATGTGTACTGTAGGTGTTGTGCTGACACGCTCTACTGAACTTCTCCACTGCAACTCTTAAAGACTCAAAAGGAAGTCCATTGTGATTGGTCTATTGAGACATGACTAACAAAGAGTCTTTTCAAATAGTACACGAAGTAATGGTCAGGGCACACCGACGCTGAGTATACCCAAGGGGGTGGCAGCTATAATAGTCAGTGGCGCCGGCACGGGGGGCATGGGGGCCCGTGCCCCCCCCCCAATGAATTTTTTTTGAAAATTTTAAAATGATTCCAAAAGGCGATTAAGCTATAGATTTCTGTAGGGGTAGGGTGAGGTGTGCTTTGACCGAGTGATAGATCTATTTAATCATTTTCTATCACAAAAGTTTCTCAAACTATCAGAATTTTCGCAAATCCTTCCCAAACTATCAAAAATTTCGCGCGCTCCGCGCGCTTTAACCCTTACCACAATGTTCTTACTATCAATATCTTCTGATAGCAACTCCCGGAGAAGCACAGCAGCAAAAGCTGAAAGCTGTTCACGAATTATCAGGTAAAAGACTGGCTTTTTGAGTGGCATGTAGCTTTGTTGGGCAATTGAAAGTGTCTCTATGCAGATTCTGAATGCAGGTTTTGTTATGGAAATCTTATTTAATGAAAAATTTCGGGCGCTTTGCGCACATGCTTTACGGTTTGCACTCCATCTCATGACCATTATTAAGGTAATAATACATGGAACTATAATAACAACATCTGTAGGGACCTAGCATCAATATGGGATCTTTCAATCTAAGTTGTTGTAACATGATTTGGAAAGTTGAAATTACGTATTTGCCGTTACGGCTATACATTTTTAATAAAAAAAATTACCGAGCGCTTTGCGCGCAGCCATTATCGGTATAGATGGCAGGCGCGTAGCCAAGGGGGGAAGGAGGGCGAAGGGGGCAGCTCCCTTGAACATATTTTTGGTATTTTTAGTGTTTACTTTTACAATATTGGTAGTGTTTCTCCTATTTATATGCGGTAAATAGGCCTGGGAAGTGCCTTTTCCATCGATCTGGGAGGCATTTTGGGCCAAAATTTTCTTGCGCTTTGCGCCAACCCATGGTGGCGCGAAGCGCTGACAGTCTGTCTATGGGCTTCGCCCCCCTTGACAAATTCCTGGCTACGCCCCTGATAGATGGTGATTTTTAATACACTTACTACAAGAAAGCATTCTGAAACGCGCTTGCTAGTCCTTCACCCCTTTTGCTATACGTATCAGGGAGGTCTAATATCACCTCCCTGCACCTATACTCTCCCTCCCGCCCGTTCCCCATTGCTGGAAGCTGTTCATCTGCATTTCGTTCAAAATTAGTAAAAATACGATAGTGTTAAAGTACTCTGCGTCATACTCTATAATTATCATTTGGATGCCAGGTAATAAGCATTATGTCATTGCTCCATTTTATGTACTTGATCCAGAGCTTCCAGGAGGCCCTATGGAGGTATCTGTCAGCCTTATTTGCCTTTTATAATGCACAATGAAGGGGAGGAAAAAATCGTTATCGTCCAACAATGTTTCTGTGGACTCCACGCACGTATTTTTGGGTGAAAACTTTGCCTGAATAGAAAGCGTTAAAGTAGCCAAAAGGGAGTTTTCAGGAGTTTTGTTGACAACGTATTCTTCTCTTAGACAACACACTCTCCTCTTTCACTTAACCAAAAATTAGAATTCACTAAATTATGAACATTTTCCTGCTGTATATATGATCAGGTCCAAAAGTATTCCAAAGATAGCACCATTTTGCATCTAAGAAACCTTAAATTAGCAAAAATTTCTCAAAGGGGACACCCCTCCCCTAAGACCCCTCCCCCAGGACGGCACCTTTATGTAGTGATAAGGGAAAGATCCCCACTGTGTGTACGAACGCAGGGAGCACGCACAAAAAAAAAAACGCATTTTTCGCAGACTTGGGAGGGTAACTGAAGTGCCATTACGACATCATCTGTTGTGCCCCCCCCCATCACCAAAGCCTGGCGGCGCCACTGATAATAGTGACCACGCACTACCCACAACTAAACAACAGCTTACACTATGGGTTTGTTATCTTGTGTCCCCTTCTGAGAGTAGTTTCAGATTTTTTCCTTCACTGGAAGATATTCAGCCTACAGGACTTTTCTTCACAAGCAAAACTAATAGTAGTCGGTGGAAATATATTGCATTCTCTATAGGCTGTATGCGAGAGCAGTGGAAGAAGGCGGTGTTGGCAAATTACAAAGTTGTTGAATCGAGTCGCTGACTTGGATTCGAGTCAGACTCGAGTAGCACTTTTTCTTGACTTGCGACTTGACTTGAAGACAAATTGCTTGCGACTTGACTTGAACATATTTGACTTGGCGACATTAAATGATAATGTCGCTGAGTGTAGCATGAATTTCTTCACCACAAAATTAAGTAACAACAGAGTGGAAACGTTTTCTTCATGTATTCGAGATTGCATTGTGCCGGGAGTGAGACGATTCTGAAAAGACACTCAGGGGTAAAAATTACAACTCTAATGTAGGACTATAATTGAGCCAATCATTCAAACCCATGTGGTATACTTTACAAGGCTTACACCTTATTACAACACGTCTCACTTACAGTTAGTGTAAATCAGTATTATCCAACCTTTTTCGTCTTGTTGCCATTTGCACGGCTGCTTGCACAGAATGGAATTGAGAAAACTTCCTACCCTCATATCTACAAATATAGATAAAAAAATAAAAAGACCCATGTCTATAAAATATGGGTGAGAAGAAAATGAAACTACATGGTTTGAACATAACGGTATTAAAGACAGTCTTTATATATGTGTGGATCAAGGGAATCCAAATCGATGGGGGGGGGGGGGGTTACTATGTGATGGCAAAGCTGAAACTTACAATCGTCGAAGGCGTGATGACCTAATGGGGTGTTAGCGTCCTCCTTGAAAAAAAAACAAGGAAACGTTGTAAAACGCAACTTCTTGGCATCTGACAATCAAGATTGGATCGCAAACGGCAAACAGTCTTTTCTGAAATTTAATATCATATATAAGGCATTGCGACCTTTGCAATTCCGGAATAGAGCAGCCAGTAATTATTCACATAAAAGACAAGAAAAGAATTAATAGCTTTCTGAAATGCTGTGCTATGATATTTTGCCTTGATTACGAATTACTCGAACTTACTTGAAAACCAGGTCAACCTTGCTGACAGAAGGGAATTTGTCAGACTTGCCAAAATTATCCATAACTCCAAAGATCATCCTCTACATTTGAAGCTGACTTCGTTCATTGTGCAATAAGGCTCACTACAATTTAAGAAGTACTGCGGTTACTCCAAGTTTAAGAGTAATACTTTTTTAAATTTTATTTTCAGAGTTTCCCTTTTCATTCAGAGTGGAGTTTTAGATCCTCTTCCTATTTTATATGTAATCATATTGTGTTGTGCTAATCTTTTCATTTCTTTTATAGTTTGGATTTTTATATACTCACTTTTGATCCTGTTTATAAATTTTATATAATTTATACTGGAATAAAAGAAACTAAAACTGATTATTTATTAGTCAAATGGCCAAGGGTTTGGGCCGTCAGGGATCCTTCCAAGAAGCAAATTAGCAGTTATATTGTTCGATGCATTTTGCTGGCATCTGGCAATTAAAATAATTTACGAATATTTCAGTGCACCTTAAGGATGGATAAAACTTGTTGAACTCATTTTATCTGCAATTTGTGAACACTTACTCGAGAGCACGGTGGAAAATGTTTAGCATCTTCTGAAGCTCCAGCGTCTAAACAAATACTAGGTTCCAAGAGGCCCCTGCTGCCCTTAGCATTTCCCCCTCCTGATGAATAGCAAAATCCCCTCCCTTATCATCAAAGATTTTCATATTTGTGTGGGAACGCACGTTCCATCATAATCATACACACACTCCTTGCGCGATGAGAAAAAATCATGACATTCTCTTAGGTGATTTTCAGAAATTTTCTGAAATCATTTTATAGTATAATTTAATAAAAAGTTTTCATGGTTTTGTAAGGAAAATAACAGGCATATTTTAATTTTTTACTATTTTAAGCATACATTCAGTATAATGGGTGCCCTAACACAGGTTCACAGAAAATCTACCACCACTTGGAAAAAGTTTGACACATGCTGTTATCAATGTTATGCGGGGTACCCATATAACGCCAAAATAGTGAGTGTTGTTGTGCATGGGGAATATCCTTCTTACTTTTAAACCTATTCCATTTCCGTAGAAATTTATTTGGAAATATTGCGTTTAAAATGTGTCAAATGGCATACAAAGGACTGGAAATACCTTCAATTATTATTAAACTGTGCGGTATCCGCCACCAATAAACTTTAGCAATAGCTTTATCTCCTCAAAATGTTATGCATTACAAGAGTTATATAAGTTGCATCATTTGAATTTTTGAAGTTTTGGGTGAAATATTATTTTTGTGCAATAAGTAAGTGAATTTCTTCCAGTGAGAGCCAGCGATTTCTTGAAAAGAAAGCTATCGTTCTGCCTATTCTGAGGAGGTGTTGCTTGGATGTTTCTTAGTATGGACAGAGTATATTTCTTAAACATTTCTTCCCAACAAAAGTCAACCTGTGACTTCTTTGGATTAAAAAATTTCAAGACCTACCACCTAGATCTCCATATTAAGACCCTATCTATGACTGCAGTCTAGTTTATAGGCTTACTAGATTTTTCATTTTGAAAATTATGACTTGTGACTTGACTTGAGTAAAATGACTTGTGTCTTGAATTGACTGTGGTGAAAATGACTTGTGGCTTGACGTGAAGTTAAATGACTTGAGACTTGACTTGACTTGAAAGTAGATGACTTGGGACTTGACTCGAGAAAAAAATGACTTGGATGCTGGCTCCTACAACTCTGCCTGCTGATTTGAGGACTTGTCTGGAGTTTCAGTCACCTGTACTAATCTTCAAATGAACTCCTGGATATAATTGTGATTTCAGGTTCACAATTTTACAACCCAACAATGTAAACTAACAAGGGACACTAAAGTATTTTAGAGAAGAGTCTAGGCTCGATTCAAGTTTTGATATGTTAGAGGGGTCAACCGTACTTATTCTAAGCATTCTGGTTAAATTTGTATTGAAATGCAATGTGTGGTTCTCAAGATATTATAAGTTGTAACAATTTCAATACAAAGTAAAATTAAAGCAATCACACATGACGTCATAACCTCACATTAATGAGCGCTCTTTTGTTTTTCTTTAAACTGTACCCAATTATCTCCTCCATAATCCCATGTTATTGGAATGTAAATGAAGGAGAGGCATGGGAATTTTAGAAACTTCAAATTACCTATGGGGAGCTCCTATCCCTGTTAACTTTAAGATCAACACAACAGACTGAAAAAACAAAGGAAACAAAGCATTTCTCACGGTGAAAAGGTGATATAACCCCTGCTTGCCTCAAGAACTCTTTGTGTCAAAAATGTATAGTATCTCCATTTGCGGATATCTCGAGTACTGCATGTCCGATTTGAATGAAAATTTCACCAAATTGCATAGCTTAAGTTCCTCTCCCACATATGAAATTACTTTTCACTTAAACCCTTTCTTTAATTGAAAACAGTTGTAAGAACTCACTTTCACGTTTGTAAAACATGTAGAGGAGAAAACAAGAACTAATTCCGACAGAGCGCCTATTATCAAAGGGTGGAAGAACGATAAAGAAAACATAAAGTTTTGCAGCAATTTTACCCCATCAATAAAGGGACACATGGCGTCATGTGTAAGTTTTCCTCTGTGTAAGAAGCATTACTTAACTATGGTCTATACAGGGTGACATGTCCCTTACTCGAAATCCACATATGGCCCATATATGGAAACATATCTAGCCCATGTCTGGTCCAGATGTGGAATTTGTATCTGGTTTTAACAAAAATTGGGCAGATATATATTGATATAACATTAAGGCCTATATGGCCCATATAAAATTGTAGATGGCTCAATTTTTATATGGGACAGATATGGTACATATATGGCAAATCTGTATATGCCTCATATTTAGCAAATCCATATATGTGCCATATAGGAAATATATATATAGCCCATATCTGGTCCAGATATGGGATTTGTATCTGGCTTTAACGAAAATTGGGCAGATATAACTTGATATAACATAAAGGCCATATATGGCTCACATAAAATTGTATATGCCTCAACTTTTATATGGCACAGAAAAAGCTTGATAAGTGAAACTCCATATATGTTCCATATGAAATTTTATATGCACCAAATGTGGATCTCATCTGGTCCACTCAAAATATTTTGTGGAATATATGTGGTGAAAACATGGTCCACATCTGCACCAAACTTGGATTGTACATCTATCACTGTCTTTAATCAATCTGACATAATATGGTCATATCAAACTTTACATGCATATCTGGCAATAATGTTATCATGATATATCTGGCTTGAACATATGTCCATATAAAGGTTGATATCCATATGTGGCATGTTCTGTAATGAAATCATATCTGGCATGATATGGTCATATAAAACTTGATGTGTAATTCTGGCATTTTTCATGAAGTTATATAAGGCTTCATATGGCCATATGAAAATTGATATGTATATCTGGCATGGTTATTGTGCAAATTATATCTGGCTTAATATAGCCATTTCAAACTTGATATAACATATCAAGATACTTATATCTAGGTTTACGTCTGGCTTAATATGGCCAAATAAAACTTTATATTAGCCATATATATCCAAATACAAAGCCAGATATAGATTTGCAGTAAGGGTGTTCATGCCAGTCCTAGAACAGCGACGAAAATACCAAAAAAGTACTCCGACAACCCGAATTACTGTGAGCTTGTATAACTTTGAATTAAATCGCTCAATAGAATACAATATAAGAAAACAAAAATCACTGAGCGAAAAGCAACCTGCCGGCTGAAATACTAAGATGGCAGCTTGATAGTGTGAAGCCCTCCATAGAACCTGAACTAAACCATGAGAAGTTGATCCCACAGAAGACACAGTCGTACAAACCAATAAAATACCACGAGGTGTTCTCTAGCTGCACCTACTCCCTCACTTGAGTTCTATTGACCTAGCAGATGGTTTTTCAATATTCCATTTTATTTAGTAAGTTATTCCCCAACGACAGAATTCTGTGGTGCCAACTCTCTTGACGGCAGGAAGGAAGTTTAATAGCTGTCGAACAGGTATTAAGTTATTGTCATTTATTACTTACTTTTATTCTATCATTTATAACATTCTGGGGGCTTAAATTTGACAAAATTTAGATCGAGGAAGGTGTAAATTTTCCATAGAATCTGATTTTTTCAATAATATTATTGACAAATGTGTTCTTTTGAAGAAATCCCTGTGCTATAATATACCCAGTACCAGCGCTCAACCTTGAGAAGTCTATAAAATAAAGTGGCAGTGAAGGGCATATCTCCATAGATATAGTTCTACATCTGTGAAGCAAAAAAAAAGAAACACTACTGACCACAGACGGTGGACAAAAATCCTTACAATCGCTTTTGATTCCATCTGATAATATTTTTAGAATGTTTATTTAAAAAATGTTTAGGGAGGGGGAACACTTCTCCGGTGTTCTGCCAAACGACTAAAAAATCAGCCCCACTATCGTTAAAGTACATGGCCACCCAGTGGGATCCTGGTATATCAGCCTCGTATGTGTTTGTTATAAAAACACAGGGAAAAGGAAAACGTTCCCTGGGAAGGTAATCTGAGGGAAAACTCATGGAAATAATTGCGGACGATTGAATCTGACTTGATAACTTGCAAGAGCTGTATAGTATCCATACTTGTCTTGTTCTCAGAAGTCAATAAACACGTTGCGTGTCATGTCTATTTTCACGATGGCGTCGTATTCTGCATGAATGACTACTTAATCAGTTCTTACTAGGGCATGGTCAAGTTGCATTTCCAATCAAACATTACCGTTTTTGCGTATAGATTGAAATGCCCTCCATTAGCTAGATCATGTGTCATGTTAAATGCGTACAAGGTATACCCATGCACGTAATCAGAACGGCCGATATTATCTCCTCTATCACTAAACAAGGTATTTAAATCAGAAAAGAGGGTTTGGTATGCCATGATATAGTGGTAGTCTCCAAAATTTGGAAGCAGGGGTTTCGAAGATAACTGTTCTCCGTCAACATACAGTGCTATAAAATTTAAATCATGGTGATGGAAGTTGAAAGGGTTTCTATTGTAAGACTCATTTTACGCTTCCGAATCAACGCATCCAATAACCAAACGCTTCGGGAGGTTACCTAAGAATAAAATTTCCCTTGTAAAAGATATATTCCCCTAGTGATTATTCTCAGCACTTCGTGTCGGATACTTCGCCGTGCCACGTTCCTTTATCAGCCCCAATGCAACCTGGGTGTGCACCTTTACGTGACGCATGAAGATTGATGTCTCAACAATGCGTACTTTAAAGTCAGCGCCCGCCTGGCTTGATAATAGACAAAATGCGATGCAATTTCAGTTTAAGCACCACGCCTCCCAACAGGATATTTTCTTGGTAATATAAATCGCTGTGGATGGGTCCAATCAAGTCAACGATATTACTGCTTTACGTGTACTCAGATCTCGCCTTTAAACCGTGATTAACCACATCCGCCACTGCTTTAGGGTTGCATGAATCCATTTTACAGGCCGTGTCTTTGTAAAAGAGACTTCCAGTCAGCTGACATTTTTCGCATCAGGTCCGTATGATAGCAGAGTCTCTAATATTTCGGGGTAGGTGTTGGTGAGAGGGGTCACCAAACGGTCGTTGAGAGAAACATCAACTTCAGAAAATAAAGTCTGCAACATCAGATTTTCTGGGCCCACATTCGCATCCTTTCCCAGGTCTTCTCCATTACCTTGCACATTTTTGGCTCTAACATGAAGAATGGTTTGAGAGAGGTTGACGTAGTCATCAAGGATCCTTGCACAGTAAATTGAATAGGACCGGGTTTGATTATGTTAGGGAGGGTGTGGTACTGTGTCCAATTTCCCTTCACAATGCTTGTTTCCGTCTGAAATACTGTAAAAGGATCATGGATCCAGCTCTGACTTCGTGCACTCGCAGGACGTGTCGTGGAGGAGAACCATATTACTAAATGTCAAATATATCTAGAGACCTTTTTGCTTGCTTGGCGCCGCGTTGCTTTCTGACGTTTTTTTTTTTTTTTTTTTTTTTTTTTTTGCAGGAGCTTTTTCTCTTTAAAGGCTTGGTTCTGGGGCGATTTCCTTGAGGCATACGTGTTGCTATACGTTTTCCTGCCTGACCCAAGCCGCGCTTGGCGAAAGTTTTGATATGTTTACCTAGCAAAGCATCATTTACTCTCTCCGTGCCAGTGTAAGAAGCCTGTTTTCCAAGCTCTTTGTCACCCTTCTTCAAAAGAGGTAAAGCAAAGCTAGCAAGTCCTGCCAGTATCCCCATTCCATGCCCCCTCTGATTGGGATAACCTTCAAATACGGGGACACCGTGGCCAACCTGGTGTAAGTAGTAGTTTTCTATAGAAGACATCGTGATGATTGCACAAAGACGGGGGATCTGCTTTGTCTGAAATGAAGTTTAGTGATCACTCTACCGTGCTGAAATGGCACAACTTCTCCACGATAAGTTCTTAAATCTTCTCTAATAGTAGAAATATGTTTTGCTATTACAGGAAGGTAAAGGGGTATGCTGTATGACTCTCATGTATTCCCCTCTCCGACTGGTATCGATTCTTACCACGCGCAACAAGGGAACATGTGCATCACCCATCCTCTGGTAATCGACAATATCGGTTAAACAAAAAAGGTAGTGACACCACTATGCACGTCCGAAGAAGTATCACTCACAGCAAACCCTTCTGTGGACACTTTGTTATCTTCCAGGAAGCCAAACATACGACTCACACCTTGTAAAGCTAAAGTTGTCCCTGTCTTTAAGTTTATATGTGTTCTTTAAATTACGTTTGTGTTGACAAACTTTAAAATTCTTTCGTTCGCCTTCGGTCAACAATTCGTGAAAATTTCAATGACATCCTGTATGGTGTCGTAATAATCATGAAGTATACATATTTTCCTGTCATTAACTCGTATTGTACAATTATTTTCAGTCACATTGTGCCGGTTGAAAGGGTACTAGATTGTAGTAAGATGATTTCAACGAGAACGCCGTCGAAGGTCTTGAAATAGTCAAGCTTTCGTCAGAAGTGGCTCTGACTTCTTCAGGACTGATGCAAGGAAGCAAGTGCAGTGAAGTTATATAGTTATTCTGCAACCCTGATTGGTGGATTCTGTGTTCTAATTGGCTGATTTGTTTGCACTCTGATTGGACAGTTGAATTCAGGATTCTGTGCTCTGATTGGTCGATTTATCTGTGTTCTCATTGGATGAGGCAAGTGAGAAAGGACCATGATTGGATGCAAAAAGACTGTTCCACATGTGGCTGACATCTCTCCCATCCATCCTGTTAATAGTGGATTTTTCATTGACCCTAATCTCTAGCGTCTCTCTAATTAACCGCATCCCTAAATGTTGAACTTTAATAATGCTTTTGGCATCTGCCCATAGAGGGGTGCGGTTATTACAGTGAGCATGCTCAGCCAAAGCAGAACCTTCCACCTTACCTTGTTCTGTAGCTCTCTTATGCTCAGCTGCTCTTACTCTGAGTGGGCCTTTTGTTTGACCAATGTACTGTTGTCCGCAGCTACATGGAATTGAGTAAACACAAGCAGTGTGGTTTGGGGGCAAGGGGTCTTTGAGCTGGCTTCCTTGCATCAGTCCTGAAGAAGTCAGAGCCACTTTTGACGAAAGCTTGACTATTTCAAGACCTTCAACTGCGTACTCGTTGAAATAATTTTACTAGTATGGATTCCCGTCGTGAAAGTCTTTCTACTTACTTGGTACTAGATTTCACAGAGGGCAACTTCTCAAGATACCGTTAGAACTATTGGTTCAGCTGATTGCATTGTCATATTAGATAGGGTATTGATAGGAAAGTATGGAAAAGAGCTATTGCTTGCTAACGTGACATAAAAGTGTGCAAACATCATGGTTTGGCAATGTCTGGCACCAAACTGTTAAATTTAGCATGATATTCTTCCCATTTAACGAGGTATTCCGCCCGTCCATCTCGTCTTCTTTACTTTAATTCCTTTCCACTCGAAAGAGGGCGCCCTTCTCAAGATTAACGCTTTGCAATTCTTTTTTTGTAGAAATTTTCCTCGATGGGTCCCCCCATCAATAACTTTGTAAACATGGGTAGGCTTAGCTTTCCTTTTGAAGATTGTAAAAATTTCTTCTCTCCAGTTTGGCAAATATCTTTTGTCAAACATTAATTTAGTTTTTGAAATTCTTACTTTACCCACGACATTAAATTTAAAATTTGCGATTATGTTGTTGCTGGGATATAAAATCCTCCACACTCGATCTGTGTTATCTTCCACCGGGCGCGTTTTAATCGACCTATGATACGAATGATTATATCCTTTTAAGAGGTCTAGGAGAATATCAATGAATTCAGTGTATCGCTATGGGTAAAATATTTCCACTTTTCGGTTTTTAAATTTGCTCAACCACAGAGCCCTTTGTTTCGTTATTCGTGGCAAAAATGAATCCGTTCATCTTTTACATAGTCCTGAAGTAACTTATTAACAAACAACGTTCCCGTATTGCTATGAATCTGAACTGGTTTTCGTCCAGATAATACAATTTTTTCACTGCTTACAACATGGTTCTCCCTATTTTTTTAATGGAATGAGCCAAACAAAGTTAGACAAAACATCTGTACATGTCAAAAACAATTTAAAACCTTATATCTTGAAAAAGAATCCAAGTCAGCCAATTCCATTTCCACTGGTGATCAACTGCATTTACGAGCACTCGACTAACTCGAACTTTCTTCTAACAAATTTATGGAGGGTGTAAGTATTTTGTCTTTTTAACCAATCTTGAATGACTTTACGCGTAAAACTGTCTCTGCCATCTCTCTTGATTTCATCATAAACCTTCTTTTCTCCTCCAAAGCCAGCATGGTGGGCAAGGTCTTAGTAAATTCTAAGTAAAATATTATCATAAGTATTTTCTATGTTTTTAACGTGATGAGCAAATGACTAGTGGTGCTACTATATTTTTCGTGTTACTTAAGTAAGTAAATAACACAAAAAACTACATTACAATCATTTTTGTTTTGTCAGCAAACAGCCATAAATGTAATTCGTACTTATTTCTCACAAATATTACAAATATTATAAATTTACAAATGAAATTTGTCCAAAAGAGATATTCAGAGTATTATCATATTAATTTACATAACCACTTCATCAATTTAAAGGTGACTAAATTCATTTAATACAAGTGGAATGGAAGTATCACTGTACCAAGCCACAGAACTTTCAAATCAAACAGGGAATTGAATAAAGTATTTCAAGTTAATAAACTGTGTGAAAGAATCAATGAAAACAGACCAAGGTTAAAACTAATAGGATTGGTAAGGCTAACCTTACTAAATCTTTAAAAGTATATATGCAAACAGATCGAAGTTGAAACTGTTAGGAATGGTTAGGGTAACATTACTTCAACATAAGCTTTTTTAAATAACTGTAATTTTGTCAACATCTCTCGTAAACACCATCGTAAAATTTTCTGGCTAAATTTGTAGGAACCTATAAACCATCGTGCAACTTACTTAGTTCAGTTTCAAATTTTCGAAATACTTTTTCGTGATCCAGACATATGACAACTTTTTCTAGAAACATGTCAGTCCTTTCTCCGTTTGTTGCCATGAAACACCAATTGTGCTCACGCGGACTAGAGTGGTCTACCTCACACCTATAACACAGTTTAGAGCAGAGTTCGTTTATATCACTCCATAAACACGAACAAATAGTTCCCTCTGTACACTCAAGTAGTATACATTTTCTTGTAACATGGAGGCATTTGTCCTCACTGGAAGAAAATGAAGCTTGCTTTTTCAAGTTTGCTTTTTTAAATAACTTCTTAGACTTGTATCCTTTGGGTGACAGACGTCGTTGTATATAGCTCTTGCTGGTCGGTACTTTGCAAGCGTCACCATGACAAGGAGGTTGGGCATCTGCAGGAGTCTCCCTCTCATTCATTTCCAACCATGTTTTTACGAGAGTGCTCTTTTTAGTCTGAAGGAAATACTGAAAATACGAATTCTGTTTAACTCTTTTTTTTTGCTTATTCACTCTCTACCCTTAGAAGTCTGTGCTTCTTCCCTAACCTTTTTCTATTGCATTTTCGATGGACTGAAATAAATTTTGCAGTTTTTCCAACTGGAACTGGGTTAAATGTATCCCAGTTAGATACAGCTGGCCACTGGATCAATATTGAACTTACCTCGAAAACTAATGTATGGGATTCTTTTTAACCAGGGGCGGATTTAGGGGGGCCAGGGGGCCCGGCCCCCCCCTTCCAAAAATTTCTGAAGTTTTTTCAACTTCATAAAACAAATGACTATACCCTATTCCAATTAAATAGGCCTTTGTGATGTGTCAGAGTGAAATTCAAATTTGTTCATTATTTAAATTTCTACCTCAGAAAATAAGTCTTATGTTAATAATCCTGTTACTGATCTCCGGCTGATAACATTTTGGCTTATATTGGTCACAGTAACTATTTCCGGGCATTGCAAGGGGTTACCCATGAGCGCTGTATTGGATTGCTAACTTCAGTCTATTACCGACCGGGCCCACAGCATTGGGAACATTGCTTCTACTTTCAAGGGAATTTCAGAATTCTTTAATATTTAGAGGAATATTTTCAACAACCTCAGGCTTTTAACTATAACTTGCTGCAACATTAGCGTCTTTTTTAAGCTTTGTAATTTACTTTAATGAAATGTACTTCGAATTTAGGGTAATATAAGGAAAAACAAGACTTCAATTCGGGAAACTGCCATCCTAATATGTGGACAAAAAGGCTACTCTCCTCTTTCATCCAACCAAAATTTAAATTTCACTAAATTATGAGCATTTTCCAGCCATATATGATCAGTTTCAAAAATATACTAAAGACATCACCATTTTGCATCTGAGCAATCTTAAATTAACAAAAATTTTCTTAAAGGGGAGGGGACACCCCTCCCCTTAGACCCCTCCCCAGAGAAGCATGTTTGACCCAACCAAAATTTAAATTTCACTAAATTATGAGCATTTTCCAGCCATATATGATCAGTTTCAAAAATATACTAAAGACATCACCATTTTGCATCTGAGCAATCTTAAATTAACAAAAATTTTCTTAAAGGGGAGGGGACACCCCTCCTCTTAGACCCCTCCCCAGAGAAGCATGTTTCACCCAACCAAAAATTAAAATTGACTGAATTATGAACACTTTCCAACCATGTATGATCAGTTCAAAATTATACCAAAGATATCGCCATTTTGCATCTGAGCAATCTTAAATTAACAAAACTTTTCTTAAAGGGGAGGGGCTTCCCCCTCCCCTTAGACCCCTCTCCCAGGACGGCGATCACTCATCACATACTTTACCCCCTATCAAAATACCCTGCCACCACCCCTGGTGCACCGCCTCCCCCTTAGATCCCTCCCCCAGATCGGACTTTTAAACAAACCACTATGACCTGGGCCCCTCACCCCCCCCCCTTCTGCCAAATCCTGGATCCGCCACTGTTAACAGACAGAATCTCACGATTTTGACCGTTCTGCAGTACCCTGTAAATTGTTTGCCATTGCTCTAATCGTGTTGCAGCGAAAACCGAGCCATTTTATGGAAGAGAAAGGGGTCTTTGTATGATGAAATAAATTAGTTCATATTTGAGGCAAAAATATTGAGCCTATCCCACCAGAGAACATTCGAGTTCAGTCCTTATAAACCTTTTTGCCACTGTTTACTTTCTCGGAGTTGATCGAAGTCTCTCACACAGGCATATATACGGTTTCTGAATGTTTTAACTGGCACTTTTTTGTTCTTTTCTAACATGAAAAGTACTTGGGATTTACTCACTGTGTGTGCCAGTTTTTCGTTTTTCTTCCAAAGGTGACACGTTCATCATGGATGCCTCTGACAGTTCAGCCAAGAAGGCTGCGCATTCTCACCTGAAGGCGTTGGTGGAACTTCATCTTCTGACGATCCTTCAGGGTTCGGTCACGAAAGCTGCGCAATCACATCCGCAGGCGTTGGTGGAACGGCAGAATCAGTTTCTCCTTGAAGTTCGATCCTCTTCCTTCAGATCCTTAAGCCTAGATCAAGCGGCACTCATTTAGTCTTCGCAGCTCTCTGAGATTTTTGTAAATCATCGTTGGCATGTTTTCAGCCATTGCTGAAAAGTTGAAATTACCAATTGTCCAAATAAACAGTAATTATGAAGAAGTAGAAGACAAGATAGGAAGTCTAGCGTGGTTAAATCATTCCCAATCGGGGCATTTTTACTCATAGTTTGCCTTTAAATGGAATATTTAAGCTCTTCAGCAACATGACCAAAAATAGAAATATGAGACACTTTGTTTCGTAAGAGTTATGATTGTGCTACTGCTTATTAATTTTACCTTCGAATAGATCCTTATACATTGACATTACGCTGTCGACATGTTGAAGGGCAAACAGTGAAGCAAGATAGATAAGGTTCATGACATTGGACACATACTGTACGCACGACGTAGTCTTACGTTCGTATCCGAACGGTACAAAAATTTAGTGTCTGCGTTTATATTGATGGAAGTTGTAACGCTACACGCTTCCCTTAACCGAGGGCGCACTTTCTGTTCTGCACCGTTTATAAAACTGACCTACTTTTTGCAGTAGATTTCTACTACCGTCATCATTACCACTCTGCCATAGCTTTTCTAGGAGAGTTGCAACTACCAGCAATCTGTGACAAACCTTTAAGACATATACCTACCATCCCACGTTCTATTTTTGGTTAAGTTCTATCACAATTCTCAGTTGGTGACTGCTTTTTGATTAGATCTAAAAAAAAACAATTGCGTAGTAGTTCACATTTCACACAATGCAGAAAGAGTTCTTATTTCACATTAAGGCCTTGTATGTTAGCCAGGACATGGCCTTAAGCAATAAACTAGGTTTGTGTTTACACAAGGAGGAGCTTAATACAGTTTTAGGAGGGGTCAGAAGTTACTTAGTAGGGAGAATTGGAACTTTCCGGCATAACGAAATTTGCCCTTTCAACTTAAGATGTTTCCCAGTAAAGAAAATATTTCCATCTCCTGTTATCCTACCGTTTTAAACTGCTTCAGATATCTCTGTCTTGGAGTACATAATGTAAATTAGTTTGCTACTAGTAGGGCGTTTTGGTATTGATATGTTTAGGTGCTTGCACTTTGCTATCTTGTAAAGCAAAGTAGTCATCAAAGTTGTAAGTTGTTCCCCTGTAAAAGGAGAAACTGTCCGGCTGTCCCGGACCGTTTATCCTGAGGAAAATGCGTCCGGGACAGAAAAACCTGGGTTAAAACCACGGACTTCAATACATGGACAGAGGATTGCGCAATCAATACGGTCGCCACCGTTCGAGCAAATTTCGGCTAACCAAGATGGCCGCCGGGCTACTACCATTTGCCCAATTTGATGATGAATCTGCAACATTTCAGACAAAATATCAGTATGAATGGAAGAACAATATCACAGTCCTCCATTCTATTTGATGAATTTGACCTGAGCTTGCATTCTTTCGAAAATATTTTGAGCAAGTCCAAACTTTTACACACAAGACAATAGCAGGCAGCCATATTGGTAAGCCTATTCGTGTACGTACGGTGGAGACAATTTACGCATAGGACGTTAGTGCAATATGCTCTGTCCATGTATATAAGAAGTCCGTGGTTAAAACTGTCTCGCCGGACACATTCTCCCCAGGAGAAAAAGTCTGGGATTGGGAGAATCTGTCCCGGACAGACTTTCCAGGAGAAAGTGTCCGGACAAAACGTGTCCCGGACCATTTCTCCCGGGAAATTTGAGTCCGTGTCTAACTTAGACCCTGTTGGGTCGGATCACCGATATAGCAGAACACTTGTAGCAGTGGTTACACTAGGCTTCTCATACTCATACTCTCTCTCACGCCACGGTTCACCGACCCTGGAATAACCGTTAATACATTCACATTCGTTCAATAAACGACATTGCTTTTTTGCTACCGAATTAGTAGCAGAATTGAGAACCAATGACAATGAGTCTTTTACTGAGAATATATAAATATTCAGATCTTATCATAAATATTTACTAGCCTGAACAAATTATTCCGTAGCACTTCCACTTTTAAAGAAATTATTTGAACCTGAGAAAATTTAAGTCGCTTTGAAAATCTTACAACTCCTTAAAACTAGTAAAAACCGTATTAAACATCAATAAAATACACGAAACTATAAATTAAATCTCACTTAATGGCTATTACCGAGATAGGAAGTAAACTTCACACCATTCACATTTTGGAATTCTGTTACAATAAGTGGAATTAATGCGCCATATGTTGAAATCGAATCGGACAGAAACTCGACAACGGCGTCTATTCAAGCTAACGTTTCCATGAGTACCAGAAAAATTGTGGAAGATGCAGTATCTGAGACGCCTTGGTTTTGTAGGTATACTAACTGTTTCACTGGGGTATTTTTATCTGCTATACTGCAAACGTCCAATTTCTCAACTTCGGAAACTTTTTGCGAAACTGATTTGCACAGTAACGTTAGCAATGAGACCTAACTTTCGGCTTTTATATTGCACACATATACATGGCTGCATAGTAGTATCGTATGGATGGTGCGTGAACGACCATAGACCCTTTTCCAAATAACAATCACAAAGGATAGTAGGACAGAGTTTTGGTGTGCGTCGTTTTTGTCAATGGCATTTTATTGTGGCCAAAAACGGCGCACACCAAAATTCTGTCCCACAATCCTGTGCTTACTATTTGGCAAAGGGTCTATGTTAACAACTTCGTAGTGGAACTGACGTAAATGGGGGTGGATGAAACCTTACAGGATATTGTTTTGAAAGTAAAGGCAAGATTAAAGCTGTATACTAAACAAATGACAAACATAGGCCTAAAATTTAAAATTATATATTTTAGTATCAAACTTGTGAATATGTCCATATCAAAGTGCGTATTTCCCTACCCCATTGTTGAACCAGTCATTGAAGTGAGGTTGTATGTGTTTTGTACGAAAGCCGAGAACATCGCGGTGGTGTGAAATCGGACGTGCAAGTTTTCCCACCCCTTTCGTCGGTAAACATGGGAAGGAGAAATCAAGATACGATTTCTCCTTACCATTATCCACTGATAACGTGGATTGGAGAAAACCAAAGTTTGTGAGGGGGTACTTCAAGAAAGGACCATTACACAGTGTCTATTTTCGAACACCCTGTCCATAAATGGACGAGCCCGCACATGACACGGATTGACACTATATAACTTTGGTTATATTATTACCAACGTGGGATGATCCCACCGTGGTACGGAGAAATCTTCGACGAGCGAGCTAGCTATGTTACTTAAATGGAAAAGAGGATCCGTGTCATGTGCGGGCACGTCCATTTATGGACACTGTGTAATGGTCCTTTCTTGAAGTACCCCCTCCGCGAAGTATCCCCTACAGGCGCCTGTAGGGAACTTTTGCTTAAACATTATCCCTCTAATAAAACCAACGACATAGTTTCACTTATTAGCTTCATACTTAATAATAACTACTTCCGGTTTCTTGACGATTTTTATCACCAAGTCAACGGTACCGCTATGGGCACCAAGATGGCCCCTAGCTTTGCTAATATTTTTATGGCCTCTTTAGAGGGGCCGCTATTGGATACTGGCCCTAAGAAACCTTCCTTTTACGTCAGATATATTGATGACATCTTTCTAATTTGGCCTCATAGTTACGAAGAGCTTCTTACGTTCAAAGAATTTATTAATTCTTTTCATTCTACTATTAAGTTTACCATGGAATTCTCTCAAATTCGTTTACCTTTTCTGGATACTACTGTGTTTATCAGTAACTCTCACCTTGAAACCACCTTGTTCACCAAACTACGGACAGCCACTCTTATTTACGGTTTGAGAGCTTCCATCCCCCTTACATTAAGCAATCCATTGTTTTTAGTCATTTTCTTAGGGTCAAACGAATATGCTCCACCAGCAGAGAACAGGTTCGTCACATGATTGATTTGGCTGGTCACTTCCTCAATCGGGGTTATCCTTTCAGACTCATCTTTAAGCATTTTTTCAGGGTCATCCATATGAACCGCAGTGATCTCCTTACTCATCGTAGCAAAGTTGATAACAAAAGATTGCCCATTGTGGTCACCTACAGTCCTCAATTATCGCCCCTATTGAAAACCATTAAGGACTCTTGGCGTTATCTGAACCTTGACCCCACCCTCAGGGATCTCTTTCTGGAACCCCCTGTCACAGCCTTCAGGCAACCCCCTAGTCTACACCGTCTCCTGGTACACACCAAACTTACTCCCCATAGAGACACATCCACAGGCAATTTTCCGTGTGGCAACAAACGCTGTAAAGTATGTGACCATATGATTACTGACCCCAGGATTACTATCCTCCCCAAGGGGATCCAATTATCCACCGGCCCTTACTCCTGCAACTCTTCCAATGTGGTTTATCTCCTCCTATGTGATAGATGCATGTGTCGTACATCGGCGAGACCTCAACAACCTTCAGACTTAGATTTAACAACCACAAGGCTAGCGTTCGTAATAATAGTTCGGGACTCCCCGTAGCCGAACACTTTAATTTAATTAATCATAGCTTGAATGATCTTAAGTTTGCTATTTTGTTTGCGGGCTTTCCTACATCAGAAGCACGCAAGAAACAGGAGTTACGTTTAATCCTTCGCTGCGACAGCCACATATATGGCCTGAACAGGGATCTTTCAGTTATGGCATACAGGCGTGACCGCTGAGTTTTCTTGCACTTGACTTTCTGTCCTCTTGGTTGATTTTACTGTTGACAAAGAGCCTAGGCAGGTTCGAAACGTACAGTTTTTCTATGACTTCTACACATTTTGTTTACCATCTGTGCTTGTTGTGGATTTTTGTTCTTTAACAAGATTTCAGTTGCATCATGTGTCGTCGTTTCTTTTTGTTTTTATTTCTGTTGGTGTCAGAGGCATTGATTTATTTTCTTTCTGTTGGACTATATTTTCAACACCAACGCACGGATTCTATCATGAACTTTATATATATATATATATATATATATATATATATATATATATATATATATATATGCTACCCACTATTGCTGTACAGTTAGTCGCGGACTTAAAGTTCCCAGAAGAAATGGTCCGGGACACAATTTTCCGGGACACTTTGTCCGAGCGAAAACTGTCCGGGACAGAATATCCCAACCCTGGACTTTTTCTCCTAGGTAAAATGTGTCCGGTAAGACAGTTTTAACCCAGGATATTCTGTCCCGGACACTTTCTCCTCAGGATATGGTGTCCCGGACACCCGGACACTTTCTCCTTTTACACCCCCTGTATATATATGTACGGGTCTTTTTTTATCAGGTCAAAACGGTAAAATTTACATCTTTTCATTTTGTTACTGAATTGTTTAGTTAATGTGCAATATCTCTCATGTGCATTCCAACATCCAATTATTATTTTGAAACAAAACAATACTTGTAAGAAGAAATAGTTAAGAACATATTTCACAGGCAAAGGCTAACGAGACATATGGGACGTGTCTGCAGCATTCAGTTGGGCAAAACACTGGTTGTTAACCAACAGAACATTTCTGAGAAAAAACATTTTGTTTCATTTCTAAAATCACACGGAGATACTTCAAGGAATTCGGCGTCTTTTAAGATGTCAAAAACAAAATGAATTTGACGTCTCATCTATAAGAGAGATGACAAGAAACTGTGCACCCTGTCTTCGTTTATCATAGCTGCTGTAACATTAATTAGTACGCAGGGGCGGATCTAGGGTATTTTCTGAGGGGGTGCCCAACATAAAAAGGGCACATAAATTTTTTTTAAAATTTGGTTCGATCCCATAAACGTCAGCGATTATAGAATTTGCCGCATATTGACATAGAAAGGATAAACCAAGAGACATGCAAAAACTGGAATTAAAACCTGGAATCTAAACGGTGAAGTTTAAGAGCGCGCGAAGCACGCGAAAATTTTTTGGGTAAGCCTACACTTGTAAGAATTTGTACTAATTTAAAGCTTATAGAAAAATTGTCCGAACGGTTGGGCCCTATCGGACATAACTTTATTGTTCTTCCCCCATCGAGTCACTAGTCGTACCCTACGACAGACACAAGTGAACGTTAACCAGGTTTAGCGAAATGCGATTCAATTCCCGACATTTACATTAATCCATGTATTCTACTTATTAATTTGAAAAGGTGGAAAGGGTTTGCACTATATTTAGCTATAATTATAACGGAACTGAGGAAGAGAGGAGAAAGCGTACCGAAAATTTTGGGTTTTATCCCAGAAATTACCCTTATGAAAGCCAACATAAGTAAACCAACCATGGGTGGCCACAGAATTTTCCCAACAGGGGCCGGGCTACGTCAGCTACCCCAAGTTTCGATATTTCGAGGGGATGATGAGAAGGGCAAATAGAGGAGCCTTATAATCCCATGCCACTGTAGCCATATTTTGCACCATATCACTTACCGTACTACTGCAAGATCCGAGTTGCGCATTGATAGTGTTCTTTGAATCTGGACAGTGAAATTGAAAAAGCGCGCGAAGCGGGCGAAAACTTTTGAAAGGCTTACACATAAAACATGACCAAACGAAAAAAGAACTGTAAGGTTTGTAGACCGTATCGGGTGTAACATATCGAAACCACTTGGACTACACGATGAAATAGCCAAACTGCTCAGTAAGTCGCTCACCAACTGACTGTACCGCATGACACACACAAGAGAACACCAACTAGGCTTTGCGATGTGGGATGAAAGTTACTGCCTTTACATAAACTATGTACTCTGCCTATATGTTGCTTGGTATAAGGTGGACAGGACTTGTGCTATCCTTCTATGTGGAATGGAACTATTGAAGAAAAGAGAGTAACTCTACAGCGCGCGTAGCGCGCAGAAAATTTTGGGTTCTTATTTGAGAAATTATGCTCTTGAGAGCAAAAAGCAGGTAAACCGTCGGGGCGACTAGTTGTCGTCGGGGACTGCATACTTTCGATTAAGACTCCCCGACGAAATTGTAAAGCTTCCTCGATAGGGGGCCAGCCTTTCCGACGGGAGAGGGGGCATGAACCCTTCCCTCACCTGGCGTCACCGTTATCTCGACTGGGGGAGGGGGTTAAAACACTGTTTGTTGTGTTCCCTATATAGTTGCGGCGCGACTGTCAAAAATACTCTGTCAGAACAGATGACTGAAGTCGAATGTTTGCTTTTTATTTGCGACAGCAGACCGGTCATCGGTCCAAGGACTTCAAAAAATTGAACCGACTGACATTGCGTTATTTGACCTGGTGGTGGTTGTATATAGTAATTTTAAAAATCGAAACAAACACCGATTAGTCTATTGTGACCTCTGGTCAACTCTTGGCTGTAGACTTTAACCTGAGATTGGCGTTTTATTCCCATCACTAGGGCAACACTAAAAGAAGAGAGTAATTCCAGACCATGAATATCATAGCGAAACATATTTACCCTCTCTCTCTTGTTCATGAGAGGAGGGATACTAGCGGGTGGAGGGAAGGTTTCGTAGATGTAGTGTGAACCGATCATTATTTTGTAAGACCAAAGGACTAGCAGTGACCTTTTGGAATCAATATTAAAACCCAATAGTAATACGTTGCAAAAAGCGCTAGCTAGTGAGTATGAGACGTAACATCTGCGTGTTTGTATTACTTTGAATGTCCAAGCATGGTACACGTGGTTCCAAGCGAAAAGTGATTAGAATGCCTGGCTGTCACGCAGGCAGTAAGACATACTGTAGTCACATTCTCTGTGAAACGATTGCACTGTTCGTGTTTCGGGCGGGCAATATAGGCTACCGTAGTCAATTACATTGCCGAAAGTTTCTGCGATACGTGGCTATTACGGGTGGATTGATCGATACTGGATGGGGGTAACCAAAATCTCCTCGGAATTGGACAACTGTCATCACCTGTGAAACTGTCTCGTTTTTTTTATTTTTTTTTAGGCGAGTGTGAAAAAAGATTGAAAAAGGGCAAATTGGGAAATTTGAGGGGGGGGGTCCGGACGTCGGCGACCCCCCCCCGATCCGCCACTGGTACGGTCTGTAACATTAATTAGTACGGTCATTGAAATATGTACAAGGATACGTGTACTATCCTAGCCCTCGGAATATAGTGCCAACATCAAGTTTGCGTTTAGCAATATTTGTAGGTGGGAATCAACTTTGATTTTGTCATTCTCCATTTTTTTTATTATTGACCTCATGATTATATTTGCAGAACCTTTTTATCAATTCTCTCAATTCAATTCAATTTATTTATTCCAGCAATGAACAGATAATGACATGAATATTTGAATAGTTTAAAGCAGTTGATCAACATCAATGCATGGAAAAGGAGAAAAAGGAAGTATAAATACTTATTAATTTTTCCCCTTAACTTAAAAAAAGATAATACGTACAAACAGTCAATAGCAACACATAATATTACTCACAGATGACAATACAATAGAAGCAAAGTGACAAGGAAATGGTTGGGAACAATTCATGAGTTACACTAGAGAAAGTGAACCTTTTATCTGCATTGTGAATAGGATGTTAACAGTTGTTCTTTTAGCATCTTTTTAAATTTCTTCATAGTTTTGCAGCCTCTAAGGTGTTGAGAAAAGGAATTCCAAAGCTTTAGCCCTGAAACCGACATACAAACTTGCTTTTTCTTAGTTCTGGCAAATCTTTGATGAAAATAATTTTTGTGTCTGGTATTAATACAATGTGAAGCGGTAAAATAAATTTGCAAGTTTGGTGGCAGAAACTTATGATATGCTCTATACATGAAAATTCCAGTGTTGAATTTGACTAGTTGTTCTAACGGAAGTATACTCAGATTATAAAAGAGAGGTGAAGTATTTTCTAAATAATTAGCATTAGCCAAAATCCGAACTGCCCTCTTTTGCATTACGTATAATTGATTAAGATTGGATTTGTATGTTTCCCCATACTTCAATACAATAGTTTAAACAGGGATGGAAAAGCCCATAATATAATGTTAAGAGTGCCTGTTTATCTAACACCTTATTAGCTCTGTATAGAACAGCATTGCATTTTGATAATTTCTTTGTCAAATGACTAATATGGGGCTTCCTCCAGTTTAATTTATCATCTATGAAGATACCTAAAAATTTAGTATGTGTCACCCTGTCGATGCATCTACCATTTATGTGAACCTGTACATTCGAATTTGTTACAGAGTTAGAGAAGATCATGAAATGAGTTTTGTTAACATTAAGTGAAAGTTTATTTACACAGAACCAGATACTTAACTTCTGTAGCTCTGTACTAACTAATGTGCAAAGCGTACTTATATCGCGATGAGAACAAAATATGTTGGTATCATCAGCGAAGAGAACAAATTTCATAATCTGTGAAACTGAGCAGATATCATTAATGTATAAGATGAATATCTTTAGATCTATTAGATATGAAAGGAAAATTTGCTCTGTTGGGTAATTTAGAGTTTTCTAAAACAAAAATTGATTTAACTATTAGGACTTGATAGTTTTGTACAAGCATGCCTTATTGAAGGTTTTCAATTTCGGTATAAAGATTGGTTTGTACAAGAATGGTTTCAGTTAAAGAAAATGAAACTTTCAATATCGGGTGTCAAGCTTTTCGGAGTAAAGGAAACTTTCCTTTACTCCGAAAAGCTTGATAAAAATGCATTCACTAATAATTTGGAAGACGTGGGTTAGACTTGCTGAGTACGCTCAAATACTTCTTTCTTCCAAGTAGTGACTGCAGCATAAAACGGAGTTGAGTCCTTCAAAATGATCCACATGGCATAGAAGATGGCTGACGCATAAGCAGTGGAACTCGTTCAGCTAATTCTATAATTTTATTTTAGTTTAATCGCTATCGTCTGCCTTCCTCAAAGTAATTTAACACGTTCAGCTTGAGGAACAGTGATGTCGCATCTGTTTATTCTGTAGCTACTCTTAAAGGCAATGGCTCTCACATGCTCCTTTAAAGTTCGCGCTTAGTGCATTGGATTCACGCCGCGGTATTCACCAGTTTGCTAAAAGCTGTTTTTCACATCCAACTTACCATTCTATCGAATTTATGCATTGACCTCGCGCAACGTCAGTTTGAAGGAAGACAGTGAAGCACGTGTGCACGAACGGCGTAGATTTGGCACACTCGTGAGGTAGACTTACGCGCGAATACGATTGGTTGAAAAATCAGCTGTCTGCATTTGTGGGTGTAACTTCCAATGACACGCGCTTTTTCTCCAAACAAGGGAGAACCTTCTGCTCTGTGACATCATATGCACAAGGTCTATTGTCTTAGTTGAGCATATCTTTTTACCTTCTCCTCTGCCTAAGCCGTTGCAAATGCAAAGCGCTCTGAAATGCATTCCTGTAAAAGATGTTTGTGGCTTTTAATTTTGTCTTCGAGATGCTTCAACTAAACTATACACCCATGGGTGAAACTGGGAAAACAACACTTGACCATTTTATGGTAGGCTAATTTGTCATGTACGTATGAGTGAATTATAATTACAGAAATGCAGTGGGCAATCTACCGTTCGTGCAAAATGTAACTTTTATATATATTTATGCTTTATATGCACATGGTATAAAGATAGACTACATTGGTAGACAAGAAAATACCTACTTCAGTATTACATAATTATTTTAAAAACAAGCTCGCACATCTTTTCATACCTCTGTCTCAGAGGGTCCTGGACAACTTCCTCGACAATATCCACCAGGACGGTTCTCCCTTGGACATTTTTCACCATCAATTCCCAAGGACATTTAAAATTTCGACAATTCCCACCACTGGCAATTCTTAAAAAAAGACAACTATCTCTCTTACAACCCTCTGCTCCAGAAAAAATGCAACTGCACAGGGTAGAAACTGTCCTAGTGGTGATTGTCCTGGATGGACATTGTCAGTCATATATGATCAGTTCCAAAAATATTCCAAAGATAGTACCATTTTGCATCTAAGCAACCTTACCTTCACAAAAATTTCTCAAAGGGGAGAGTGAAACCCCTCCCCTTAGACCCCTCCCCCAGGACGGCACCTTCATGTAGTGCTGTATTGGAAAAAAATCCAGCCAGTAGGAAAAATTAGAATTCACTTAATTATGGACATTTCCTAGCCATAAATGATCAGCTCCAAAAATATCCCAAAGATAGCACCATTTTGCATCCAAGCAACCTTAAATTAACAAAAACTTCTCAAAGGGCCCCCTCCCCCTTATGACCCCTCCCCCAGGACGGCATCTTTATGAACTGACAAAGGAAGGATCCCACTGCTGTATATAACGCGGGGCGCCTAAAAAGTGGTGCAATTTACGCGCCACCATTCAGTTGGAAAAAAACATCCATCTAGTCGGAATTTGCCAAACATATGACCCTAGCTACGACCCTGGAGTGAGGTGTGTTTTCGACTGATTGGTGGATCTGTTTAAATCATTCTTAATCGCAAGTCGTTCCCAAACTATCAAAATTCTCGCAAATCATTGCAAAAATATCAAGTGTTAGCGAGCTCCGCGCGTTTTACCATCCCTTTTGTTGTTTATCGTTAATCCGTCTCAATCTTAATCGCATTGTTCATTGGCAAAGGTTTACGTTTTACAGCAACTCTAACGTAAACATTTTGGCTCCCTTTGCTTGCAATTGTAACAGGTTCCACGCCTGATGACCATTATTACGAATATAATGCAAGCATTTTTCTGGGTGAAATCATCACCTGTAGTGCCCCCTTCCCCCTCCCCCCAAATAAAACTTGAAACATCTAAAACTCCTAGAGACGCTACTCATATAACCAGTTGAAAATTTTGCCAAAGATAACACTTTTGTGCTTCTAAACCACCTTACATGAGCAAAACTTTCTTAAAGGGGAAAAGGAATTCCCACAACTCAGACCCTTCGGCAAGAATACAGCCACAGGTGCCGACCATCATAGGTACACCACTGTACTTATCAAACTCAAGACTCTGGCCCAGACCATTAAGAATTCAATGACATTATTTCTTGTATTTGTTTCCGGAACAACCTATGTTTGTTATGGACAACTTATATGAGAATAGGCTACCGTAGGCTACTAGTCCTTCTCTTGTCAAACTCAGTGAATTAAAAATTGTGAAAACATTAAACCAATTGTTTGGATCAAATGCCTATGTAAATGCTACCATTTTGCATGTAGGCGTCATCAAAATAACAGAATCCTACAACGGGAGGGACACATCCCTCGATCTTTCCCTGATACCCCCTCCCTCTGATCTAAAAGTATACACATCTTTCATGGACTAGAATTTCTTTGTCAAACATCTGCCTGTATTTTAGATAGGTTGAATACCAAGTTTACATAAGTTTACTAAGTATCATGCTGTCATTTTTATCGCCTACAAAGTAATTTAAGATTTTTTAATTTATTTTTTCTGGAGGCATAATATTTACAAATACTAAATACAAGACTTGTTAGTCGTCATCTTCTGCAGTCTGGGCGGCACTTTGGGCAAAAATTTTCTTAGCACGCTATGCGCTAACCGATGGTGGCAATTTGTTAAGATATTGTAAAATGTAAGTTGCGAAATCTCGCTTCCCTCTCCGCCTCCATCTCAAAATCTTTATAGACCTATGATCAGATTCGGGGAAGAAGTAAATTTTTCCTATGGGCTCAATTGGAGATGGAAATGACAAAATAAATGTGTTAAGTACCATCATATTTGTTTCAGTTTGTACTACCCAACTAATTCAGTGCCTGTTTTGACATATGGGGTCAGCCGTAAATAGCGCAAAGAACAAGACCGATCAATTACCGTCTTTTAAAACGCCTCCGTTAAAAATAGTTTGGGAATGCTCCCATTCGAGTTACCCAGCGCTACACGTTACACTCACCTACATCAGATGTGATTAAAAGTTGAAAATTCACGAATTAAGTTTAAATAAAACTTGAGATTTTCTGAGCAATTTGTGTACCTCATTTGAATGTAATTCTGTACATTAACATTGCTTCACAATATATTTATACGTATGTATATGTTAATGGATAATACAATGAAAAGAAAGAGAAACGAACTGAGTGCGAGTCGGAACTCGTGCCCATATCAGGGAGTTGTTATTTGGAAGGAGATACATCGCTTTGAAGTGAAGTTTACACTGCCAAGGTCACACAGTAATCTGTCTCTTGTATCCTTCTTGACATTTCTATAAGACTTTCACTGGATTACGTAATTCCTACAAAAGGGATTTTTCATCTACTACATTTAAAGTAAGACTGGGGGGTTGTCGCTACTACCATAGCATTGCCAGCCGCTGGAAAATTAAAACATATTGCATCTTTGGACGTTCGGTGACGCGGATCAGAGTTTACCAGTAAGGGTTTATGTAAAAACCTGAATCTGATTGATTACCCGGTTATTTCAGGGAATTTCCGGAAACTTTCCAAATTGATGTGACAAAATGTAGACTTCTGCCTCTGCAGCTCATTTGCATGAGTTCCGTTCTTTAGGAAGGGGTAGACCTTATTGGTTTATTTCAATGAAACAGTCTTTTCGAGTTTTGTAGCACCTGCCCCTAAATTGGTGGCGGCGTAAACCTACTCATCAAAGCATTGTCCAGAGTAAGCCAATTGTGATAGGATTACTAGACCAGAGTGATGTTGCTAGCATATCAATGTCAAATTGAAGCAAACGAATAAAAGAAAGAATTCCCCTTCAACGGAATAATTAGCTTATCATTAATAATCTCCTTTGGATTTAGTGGATCGTAGCGTATTAGCATAAATTAAACTTTCCGTTAAACCTCCTTCCGAATAACAACTCCCTGCCCATACAGCCCCGCAAAACACCCTTTGTCGTGAATTCAGTCAAATTTATATGTTTCTATGAGTTTGATATCAGTAGGCGTCAACTCTTGCATGCTCCCCCCAAATAAAGTTTGTCGGGTTGTAACCTGTTCATATCGTAACATCAGAACATGTTGTATAGCCTTTTACAAAACATCGACGCAACTACTGTATTTTGAAAACATTTCAGCTCAGACTGTTTCATTCACTTAGACACGATCACAGAAACTGACTCCACTCTACTTGGGTTGTGTATAAGCAGACGTGCAAAAAGGTAGCCTAAATTGTTAACTTGTTATTACATGAATGACGAAATGTATTTCAAAACTTCAAAGCAATAGTTGACACAAATTAACGATAGGAACATTAATCGCAATCACGTCATTCATATGCAGTTTATACTTGCATTAGTACGTGACGAACATATTGGACGGAAGACATGTAAAAAGCGGAAACAAAAACCTTGTAAAGCATGTTTTTCTTTGTACCTCATATGGTTTTATCTAACGGAATTGTCTCCCTTGCTGATAATTTGCCTAGATATATGCGTTTCTACCGTCATAAGAGAGTTCAATGTAACGTTCGAAGAACTCTCTCACACATTCCACAAGGGTTGTAGACCCTTGACATATGCTACAGTATTTCTTCTTGTGTCGTCGCGTAGTTTATTCAACTTTCTGCTTGTGTCCGTGTCCGAACTGATAGAGTCTTCGGCGTAGAGTGTTCTATAGGTGCGTTCACACCAAAACCGAAATCTGCTGCGTTCTGCGGGCAGGACGCGGAAATGTTTTCCCAAGACAAACAGGGGCAATTTTATTTCAATAAAATTAAGAAAATCACCCCATTTGTTCTGAGATACCAAATTTTAAACTACTTTCGGGTATTGTCTGGCTGAAAGATGAATTTAGGAAAGTCCTTCTTAGTCGGATTGGGATCTTTACAAGATAAAAAACTGCGGACAGTTTTGTATCTTGTGATGATACCAGTTGCAGTGCGCTCAACCTACATGGTAAATATTTCCTTTAAAACCTCTTTGCAATAGTATGTAATGGTATTTTTGCCAGCTTTGCATTCAGTACACTTATTTACTTTATATCAGGGTAGTCAAAGCCAGAGGCTGATAATTTTCATTTTCATGTTTTCTTCTAAAAGTTGGCATTAATCGTAACTGAGAATGACCAAATCTTATCTTGAAAAATGTCAAGATACAAAAGATAATAGATCTCAGCTCACCTTTCTCATCACAAAACCTTTCAATAGCCCTGCTGACAAAACCCACTTTTAACCCACATAATTTTGTTTTTGTATGGTCGTCAATCAACCGCCCTACTCACATTTCAATTGGGTTTGATCATCTACACATCCTAGGTTTGATGCCTCTCGGTCTCCGCTCCCCTCCCCTCCCTCATCGCAAAACCTACCAATGGCCCTGCTTTGCATAACTTGTTACGTTATGCTTAACCTTTTGCTGGTTTACGAAAAGTGAAGACAAAACCCACTTTTACACCCACAACATTTTGTTTATTTATGGTCTTTAACTGTTTAATCAACCGCCTCACCCACTTTTCAATTAGGTTTCATCATCCACACATATTACGCTTTATGCTTGTCCTATTAGCCTTTAAGAAGAACAGGGAGTTGTTATCCGAATAACATGTTTTATTCGGATAACAACTCCCTGAGAAGAAGATGACTGCAATGAATGTGTAACCATGTAACGAAGTTATAGCCAATTTCCTGGCCGAGAGATGGCGCCCGTAGAATTAAGGAGAAGTCTTCGACGCCGAAAGGAGAAAGACGTATAACGTTACTACCCCCGTTCTGACGCTGATGTACAAAATCGTCGGTCTGATTCTAGAATAGTGGTAATTGAGTACTATCTCGGCTACTACCACTCACCAAATTCATTCAAAACATATTTCTACACTTAAGAGCACGGTTCGCCTTAAAAGCATGTTCTGGTGACCAAATTTGATGTTTTCAAAAAAAGCAGAAAAATTTTCTGTGTTAGGCAGTGAAAACCCCATCTCAATAGCATCTTGCATTTTGAAGATATGGACTTTTGAAGAAATGCTTTATTTTCATGTTCCGCAAGGCATGATGGGAAATCTGTGATGTCATCTGGGCAAATTGATTAGATGTAGCTTTTGTATTTCTTTATAATGTTGATATCACTAAACTGATTATATCATAACTTTATTTTCTGTACGATAATTATGGCACAGTTTTACACTATATCTACACGGAAAAGCATCTAAACATTCCAACGGTATCAAATTTCAAGGACAAACAAGGTATCCAATTATAAAGAATAACAAAAGGAATCTGAGACAATTTGCCCACTTGGCTTCATGTTCTGTGACCTTGAGGAAATCTGGAGGTATTTCTTATCAAAAGTAACCGGTCTTTTGGAAGGGATATCTTGAGTTAGGAATGAAGTTTTGGTATGGGGTTTGGATGACATGTAGTGAAAATTTTTTATCTTTCCTATAAGACCCCTACAAAATGCCACCAGACAATGCCTTTACGTCTTTTTTCCCGATCCCCCGTTGTTGCTTTACGGGACATTTTCGTGCGAGCGAAATTTCAGGACAAACACTCAATCTAGGCTAACAAAGAGAATTTTGGTTGTTCACCTCGCCCGTTCAAACGCAAGACGTGCGCTCTGGTTTATTCCACCAAATACGGTACTTCCAGAGCTATCAAACTACACGCACATTCCAAATTAGACAATGACCTAATTGTCTCTTTAAAAACTTTGCATATCTCATCTTCTGTAAGTTATGTGGAACGCAGTACGTGGGGATTAAAAAACTTCCCTAGAATAAGGATGACATAGCACAGGCAGGGAGCTGTGCGGGGATGGAGAAACATCGACCAAATCTGGCAGATAATATGTACTCGTTAATAATGAAATCTCTCTGCAAGTTCCAAAATTTGATTGTCAGGTCTCTTTGTTCTTATTGTTTGACTTTTGTTGACTTTGCTTCTTCATGATGATCTCCTTCTTTCAAAGCGTAGTAATCCTGTAGCAAAGACTATTGTCAAGATGCTGCTTTGATAACTGCGCAGCCGATAATGTGAAAGTTTCACCTTTTTTGTTCATATCGACTGTTCATCTACTCTTAAGTTGCACAATTCTATTATTATTCTAATTTCTTCATTAAGAAAGGAAGATACCTGTTTGAAAACCAATGGGAGTCTAAATTTTGCTGACATTTCAAACTATTTTGAATTATTACTGAAATAACGAAAAATGCATCTATGTTCAAAAAGTAATAAAAAGATACACTGCACCCTTTAAAACATGACAGCTAGCAACACAAGTTGAAATAAATTTTACTCCCCTTCGACGGCTGGCAATGTAATACCAATGGGGAAAATTATACTATGAGCTCTCTCAATGTATATAGCAGATGACAAGAACAATTTTCTTCACTGACTAATCTATGTACGTTATAGAGGAATTTCGGGAACCAGACAATGCGAAGCTTAAGTGTCGGCAAAACACCTAGTTTTAGAGGAGGAACAAGCATTGTTTCTCCATCCCTCACAGCTCCCTGCTATTACATGCCACTTCAATTTACAACATTATTCGATAAAAATTTACGTGTCACTGCTATCGACCAAAACGAGGCATGGACAAACCAAACTCGAAAGGCAAAGGAAAACTTTTTGAAAATTTAATTCAAGAACAACTTCACATTTCGGCCTGAATTAATATCCTAAACGATTTAACAGTATACTCAAGAATTACACTCTAGACCTAAGTTATCCGATTAAGCCTTCCTGGTCAAGTCAATTTTGATAGGCTTACCCGAATAACTTCTCTTGCCGCTTTCAAGAGAGATAACCCTGATTGATTTATCAGTGAGAACATTTTCCTTACATTTTAAAAGCTCAAAGTTTCCTTCACTCCTTTTCACTCTTGTGATCAAGTACTGTAAAGGAGCTACGGTAGTTGTTAACAAAGTGTTCAATTACCCAGTGATTTTTATTCAGTACTGGTTATGTGGCGCTATTTCGGTTTGGAAATCCTACATAATGGTGTTTTTCTCCGTAGTGTAGAGCAGGCGCGGATCCAGACATTTCGAAAAGGAGGGCTTCAGCTCCTTGAATATTCTCATAGATTAACATTATGCTAATTTTTGCGTATTTGTTATTGTTGATGTGGCGAAAAGGGGGGGCTGAGCCCGGGAAAGCCCCTCCCCCCTTGGATCCGCACCTGTAAAGAGAAGTAATGATCCATTGAATATAGCCCTATAGTCTTGTGGATAGTTTCTATCGGAGTGGCGAATAACACGAGCCTGAAAAAATCCTGAAAACTTTCCTTCCTTATCTTATACTTCACCTTATCTCTACTTCACTGAATCTGTCAACGACAATTAATTTTAAATCATGATGTTTTGAACTGGTTTCAAATAGAGGCTTGCGGGGAAATGTGTGATAGTTCGGCGTTTACCTTTGCAAGCAGAAACCAATTAGGTCTGTGAAAAGATTCCGCCCACACTGATATTCTACTTTTGAGATGGTTTCTAAGCTTTAAGCAAACTGTTGCTTTTCTTGAACGCCATGAGCACTTGACTTCCGTGAAAGGCCTCCCTTGTTGTGATTTGTAAAATTCCGCTATAGCGCCCCAAATTTTAATGTCTAATTATGCATAGTGATCTCACCATTTGGCGAATGATTTTATAAGCCGTTATTAGTTTTTACCTTGTACACTTTCATGAAATGTCCCATCTTTAGTTTTGAGTTTTATATTAAACTCAGGCAATCTTGGACAAAACTCGTTGGAACACCCCCGCATCCCGCTTTTTCGTACAATGTTGGATATAAAAAGGCCAATTAGGGTTGCACCGTTTTCGGTTGGACACAACATTGTATTGGGGGAAAGGGTGTACTGGGGAACTGAGGTCCCGTAAACCGTGCACGACGTCATACATTGACCCAACGTTGGGAGGTGTTCCAACAGTTTTGTCCAAGATCTGCTGCTTTTTCCAGAAAGATATTTTCAGTAGAACAAATACGGCGGTGCCACAGAAATTGACTGTACACGACAAAAATTTGTGTGACGGGGGTGGAAGCTATGGAAATGAAGATAAATATGTCTGCCTGTAGGTTTCGGTAGGCTTTTGTAGGTATGGACAGACCTGGTCGTCTTTCCGCCCTCAATCATCAGCAGTACTTATGGAAATCGCAGTTTCTTCGAGGAAGTAATCAAAAGCAAATTTGATAGACGAATGAAAACTATTTTCAAAGATCAAAGAAAGTTTGTAGATTTTCAAGCCCTTTGTCCTAAACCATAAACTATCATCTATGACTCGGACATAGACCATAGATTTTTGAGTAGATAGCCTTAGAATACCTTCTTCTAAATAGTACATTAATATATTTGCATACGACGGTGCCATCCCGGGCACGAGGATGGGACCGTCATATGCAAATATATTCTTACGGAAACCCCCAACACAGGCTACAGGAGGTACAACAAACCACGTTGTCAGGTTTGTAAACACGTGGAGTTTTCTCCCACCATTTGTCACCCTGCTCCAGGCAATACTCTAAAACCAGTACAGTTTTGATTGTGACACATGTAATGCTGTCTATTTACTTTTCTACACGAAGTGTCCCCTCACTACAAATATAGGAGAAACGAGCACCAAATTCAGACAACGTTTTAACAATCATGAGCAAAGCGTAAGAATCAATAACCCTGGTTTCTCCGTTACATCTTAATCTGCCCCAGTATTGTTCGTTTTAAAGTGTGCTTTGTTGTAGGGTAATATTAAAAGCTCACAGGAGAGATACAGTCGAGAATTAAACACGATCCTCTCTCTTAACACTCACAGAACACGATAAAATAATGTATATATATATATATATATATACATATATATCCCTAAATTGTATATTTGGGAGACATTTCCATTGACTTACACACTAATTTTTAACCTAATTTTCTAGCCCGTATCCCTGACTCTATCAAAACATGATAGAGTCCAAATAATATTCTAAAACTATTTCCCACAGTAAAAAAAAAACGTCTGGAAATAGTACCTAAAACATTAGGGAGATATAAAGTATCTCAAACACAGGTCATTAAGAAGTTGCGAAGGAATACCGACATCGTTATCCGACCGGCAGACAAGGGAGGAGCCATCACTATTCTCAATACGGCTGATTATATAAAGGAAGCTGAACAACAACTTAGCAATTGTCACTTTTATAAATTATTGCAGGATAATCCCTCTGGCTCCTTCCAAAGTAAAGTAGGAACTTTGTGCAATCAGTTATCCGAGAATGGGGCTGCCACCGTTAAGGAACTTATACCCAGGAACCCCAGATTAGGTATATTTTATACTTTACCTAAAATCCATGTTACCCCAATTACTTGCCACTCATTTACCCCCTAACTTTGCCCAGTTAGATCAAGGAAATTTGTCTAGGGAACGTATTCGCACCTAAGGCGTGGAGCATAAAATTTTACCCCCCGGCAGACCAATGATTTCGTCAATAGGGACCCTTACAGAGAACTTATCCGGGTACGTTGATTCTATACTGAACCCACTTCTCAAACATATACCCAGCTATGTTCAGGATACCACCCATTTTCTTAGACTTATTAATTCTATACATGACCTTCCCCAAGACTTTTTTTCTGGTAACTATGGACGTGTCATCCCTTTACACCAATATCCCCCAGGATGAAGGTATTCAAGCTTGTCAGGAATTCCTTCGGGAACTCGCTGTGGATCCCCATCTGGTAGATGACATGGGTCCTATTTTAAGTTTCGTTTTAAATAATAACTATTTTTCATTTAATAGTAAGTTTTATTTACAAGTTAATGGCACTGCCATGGGTACCAAGATGGCACCTAGTTTTGTCAACATTTTTATGCACAAACTTGAACAGGACTTGTTATCTACTTTTTCGTTTAAGCCCCTACAGTATTGCCGTTATATAGATGATATTTTCTTCATTTGGACCCACGGTATTGATGCATTTAATCAATTTAAAATACATGCTAATAATTTTCACCACTCTATTAAGTTCACTTTTCATAAATCATTTACTGAAATAGCTTTCCTTGACGTTCTTGTCAAACGTGTTTGCAATGATCTTTCAACCTCAGTCTATTACAAACCTAATGATACGTACATGTATCTCAATTACAACAGCTTTCATCCTAAAAGTATTAAACATTCTATTGTATTTACTCAATGTTTAAGGATTAAACGTATCTGTCCGGACCCTATTGATTTTTACAAGCAGATATCCCAGCTCACTGGCTATCTCCGATTCCAGCAATGTAGTTTACATTTTTCATTGTACTATCTGTAATTTTGGTAATTATGTAGAAGAAACAGGTACTGCTTTTCTTTAAAGGTTCATTAATCATAACAAATCTATACGGGATAACTTGCCCGGTTTCCCAGTGGCTGAACATTTTAACCTTCCTGACCATTCACTTGAGAATTTAAAATGCATTCTTGGTTCTAATTTCAGTTCTTCAGCATTACATAAACGTAAAGAAATGGAATGGATTTTAAGAATTAATTCCTTTGTTCAAGGTATCAACAAAGATTTAGGAGTTCTCACTTCGGGTACATTTACACTAGATCCGGATCTGATCGCCTGCGAGGGGTCAGATCCACTGCTCGAGATCAAATTTGTAGTGTAAACTCAGATCAGATCCGGATCTGATCGCCCTATTTTGATCTTGGTAAGAGGGGAGGATCAGACCTCAAGCAGGCGATCAAAACTTGTAGCGTATCAGTTCTGCAAGGCCTGACTGACCTTTTACCTTGGGTCAACCAGCGCCCTTAATCCCCCAGGTGGATTAGTTTTACTTAACTTTCCTCAATGCGCCTTTATTTGCAGCTTTTACAACTCTCTGGACAGTTGTCTCACAGCACATCTTACTGTGCTGGTTTTTACCATTAACCGTTAACCATTTATTTCTGCTTTTTTATATCCTAGCAGTTATTTACGCCTTTTGTGCTCTTTTAATGCTACACTGGTTGCAGCCCATTTTTGAATTCTTTTAGGTTTTAAATCTTTTAATACTGCTTCTGCACTTCTCGACAGCGTCTGTATTTTTATCTGTTTGTCAGTCTAGTAGTTGCCGATGAAGGTCCTAGGTAGGACCGAAAATTTCAACAATAAATTTGTTTTTAAAGTATTCCTGCTGTGTCAACTATGCTTTGTGTTCTGTTTGTTTACCTGTTATTTATCGGAATACACGTGGAACATATTTCTATTATATATATATATATATATATATATATATATATATATATATATAATATGCATATGCATAGTAGTGAACTTGATTATATTTAATATTTGAAGACTAAAAGAGTGTAGCTTCACTTCTTAACAAGTTCATTATAAAGACGAATAGGAACCTTCTGTAGATCGAATAAAGAAATGTTGTGGGAAGATTTTTATAGCCTAAGTCCAAAATGATGACCTTGTAAAGGAATTGTTGGTCTCTATCACTAACAAAGAAATGTTCTCACTGTTTTAATTATTGTGACAAGTATGAGTTTTCTGTCATCACATTCGACTAATTCTGCTGCTGTCTATGGTTACGTAGAGAAACTCTTCTTATGTTGTATATTAATGTTTCCTGCAACAGTTTCTGCCTCCAAATTTTGCTAAAGCTCTCATGCACAAATTTTTATCAAATTTTTTATTTCTCCAAAAGACAAGCAGTGGTAATTTTTTAGACTATGGCGTCTTTTCGAGTTCAAACGGTTCAAATCAATATGAAGCACACTTCGCTCATCGGGAGCCTAGCCCTGTATGCCCCGGAGACTTTGCAATTAATCAGGTCAATCATGACTCGTCAGAAATAGAGCATTTACTTAAGTACATATTACTTCTTACGTTTTAATGTTTAATTCGTTTTGTCAATGTTCACTTAG